>OX375866.1:92528747-93008431 GCA_947359475.1 Heligmosomoides polygyrus bakeri | reverse complement strand
AATTAATGTTGTGTCAAAGAGATAAACAACTATATAACGAGACCTTTGCTAGCACAGAGTATGAAGAACGAGTAGAGGTTGGTAGGAGACCAGTGTATCTCGAGCAACTACACCAGTAACGCTGCTTTCCCCTTGGAACGCGAGGTGTCCCTAGCGAAATCCTTGGCCTGACCCAGAACGCAGTCTGTCAGAGGTATGGGGCTGGATGACAACTTAACTCGAGATGAACGCATTCGACCGAGACCACAGGCGGACAGGCCGAGGAGACCTCAAGCTAGGGGTTTTCTGAAACCTTTTGATCCCCAACCAAATAGTGCAGCATTGATCCAAAAGCGGGATGATAAATTCGAGCTCCGAGGCAGCTGTGGGTATCGTGACATAATCTACAAAGAGACACGTTATCATCAGTCTGTCTGATCGTCTTATTTTAATGGGAAGTTGGCCCATACAATGATTAGTAGTGGCCAGCCGATGAAAAAGGTCAGTGTTTTGTCCTTCGCAGACAACTGTCGTTCAATTCGTTCACCACAGAGGGATGCAAGCCTTGGTTGGTCTAGACAAGAAACGCGAAGCAAGATCTAGATTCGGAATGAGATCGACAGCGCCTGTTTCCACTGCGCAGCCACGCGTCGCGTCTACACTTAGCATACCTCTGTCAGAAAAAATTGAGCTGTGAAAGCTTACAAACTGTCAGAGATCCAAATGTTTCGCAGTTAAGTTGTCGGGCGTTACTTGGAAATCTCTTTGTGTATTGTTGCAGTTTTTCAGCACTGCTTTGCTTTCCCACTTTTCACTCTGTCGACTCACATGGTATCTTCTCGTAATAAAGAAAACAAGAAAGAAAGAAAAAATATACTGCCACTCTTTTGTACGCAGTAAATGTGGTGAGATTTTGCCTCCAAAATCTCGGAAATTCAAAAAAGAACACATAAATACGAGACGGAGATGTACATACTAGGATGTAGATACTTGCACTAGGATCTACATACATACCTGTACTATATTTTTATGCTTTGCTTGCAATTTCCTTTCATACTAATCTGCACTAGTGGAGCAGGACTGCTTCTTTAGGTCTTACGATAGCCAACACTATTTCACTGAACAATTGACAAAGTTTAGAAAACAACATTGACTCGACTCGAGGAGGACCAGTTGCTGTCCAGAACTTCCGCAACGCCCTGTAAATTCTTGAACATGATCCGGTTTTCATACTTCTTGGAGTACGGATGGCATCCTTATCTCATCAACAGATAATGTTCAGACTAAACTAGCTTTTTTCATTTTTTGAATAAAATAAAAGATAAGTCGTTCATCGACCAGTTCACTGTACAGGCCAATTTCGCATCCAAAAACACTCTGGGGTATCCCTTTCCCTCATTTTCTTAGAGCAGAAATGTGCTGATAGGTATCTAGAATACTACAAAAATATGAAACCAGCTGGACTTTTATTCGTTTGCTTCTATTGGTGATGGTTTATTTAGAACAATGCCTTCCTTCCCTTTGGACTACAGTTTAGTTTATTACCAGACGTCCAGAGGCCTAACGACGCCAAACGTCTGGTTGCGAGCTTCGCTCTAAGCCCCGTGGATAGAACACCCACCCGTCTCTTTTCTCTTTAGGCCTTCTTACTCTAATTACAGCACAAAACTGGTATTGCTATATAGAAAAGTATGGCCGCATTTGTTGGGCAAAATCATCAAAAATGTTCTTATGAATCCTGTCCACCCTCTTTCTCATGAACGCGGTTTATTTTCCAAAATACCCCTTCTACGTGGCAAGAAATATATCGTGTTAGTCCCAATCCGAAGTGCTTAGTAGAAACAAAAAAAATCAATCAGTATTGGTCTACCATCACTAGCATTAAGTGTCCGACGGCAATAATACTCCTCCGATTTCTGAAGATGTTCTCACTACCTCCCTCCCTCCCCCCCCCTCCTCCCCGCCCCACCTTACCCACGTGCCGGCAGAGAAACGGAGTTAGAGTCCCACACGCACATGCAAGCTCAAAGAAAACCCGGCTGGCATATGCCGCCCTGTCGAAGGCATCCCTTGGCTTTTGTCTCCCTCGCCCTGACTGACAACGTGACGAAAGGATTTAGCCAATTATGTATAGTAAGATTTAATAGTTCAAAACCTTCCATGTCAAGTGTTCACTAAGAGTTTTTAAGTAGCTCATTCCCCCTCATTATTAAACTCGATTTTCAGAGCACATTAACGATGTGGTAAGGAAAGCATTCACCTCAGTTTTCTCGATTTTTCGCAGTATTCATAGCAACAACGCCCAGATTCTGACTCGATTATACAAATCATACCTTTTGCCTCATTTAGTGTATTGTTCAAGAGGCATGGAACCCTTCTTCAAAAAGGAAATTCCTAAGCTTAAGAAGGTCCAGAAAACTTTCACGAGACTGATTTTCCCCCGCACTCATCCTGGGTCAAATTCGAGTACAATGCCAATATATGTCGTTCGTATGAGGTTGAAAAGTTTGCAACACAGACGGATCATATTCGACCTGCTCATTTTTCGCATTCTTCAAGGAGAAATCAAGATGAGGCCTAGTAAGTACTGGACGTTCAAGTATTAAAAGGGCTGGAGGGTTCAATTTGCGCTTTAGAAAAATACTTAGGCCAAAGCACACAAAATTGTTCCATGTGCTTTACTATAGAGTTGGAAGGCGGCTCAAGCGTCTTCCATATGATGTTACAAAAAGCAAAACTGGTAAGCATTTTAAAGCAAGAATGAATGTTTAGAACTACTAGGTATCGGAGAAATTTGGAGCTCTCGTCTGCGGTCACTTTTCCTGTTCCAGGTGAGCATATTGGATATGAGCTTCGAAAACTCCTAACCTCACCCTTTACAGGCCATCGCTCGAAGTGCGTACCAGTTTAGGCCGTCAACGAAACAGAATGGCTATAAACGCATGGCAGAAAACAATTCGAATTATCCATGCAGCTGCACAAACCATCCAGACACGCACCAGCCGAGGCGGGCTCCGTCTCTCAGGTGCCTCCTTAGGCGCCTTTTATACTCGCGCTGCCTCGCGGCGCGGCGCGATGGTTCACATAGCTATCGATTTTTCGCGCCGCCCGGCGGCGCCGCATCGCATTCATACTCCGCCGCCTCAAAACACCACATTTGACGGAATTTCGGGTTACGGTATTCGGCGAATCGCGCCGCTGGAAGGAAGGACGCGGCGCGGCGCGATCAGCTGCGGCAGACCCATGTGGAGTGGGAGATTCACCACCGAGGTGAATCATTTTGCTATGTCCACTTTGTTTTGACTCCTCAACTAACAAAACAAAGAAGGTGTAGCAAAATTATGGCACTATTGTACTTTCAGGACTCCAGAGGTCGAAGAGAGGTCGAAAAGGTTTTTGACCAAACTTCTCCGGGGGGAGGGGTTATTTGGGGTGCTGATCACATCCGTTTTCGGTGACCATTACCTTAGTCACCCGTACCTTTCGAAACCTAGGAAGGGAATGGAGATCTGTAGACATTCACGAAGTTTTACCTGCTACGCTAAAGGTATGTTCAGTGAACAATGACCCTGGAATGGCAATATGAGAGAGAATTCTGCGCGATTCTCGACAATCAGTATTTTCCAACAATTTTACTTTTGAACCCGCACATGTTGCAAAATAAATAGTCGTTTAGTGCCATTTACATTGCAGGGGACTCGACTCAATGCCACTGTCAATAATTTCATCCATAGGTTGAGCAGACGAGTTTGACCCCAGCTTTAAGAGAGGATTCGTCGCTCCCCACAGGAATCCCACCACTAACATTAGCCAGATGCATTCCGCTGATCGGCCAGACAAATCCTTTCTGTTTTGGTTCTTCAGTGACTCATGGACTGTCTCCTCCGTCGTCCTTTGTGGCGCACGGAACGTACTACGTAGAAGTTGGTCGACGCGCGTCGCTGACGCTCGTCTTTCTAACTACAATCGCGTAGCGGCGCGTCAAATTCGGGCGCGGCGCGACTGGCCGCGCCGCGTCCCGAATTGACGCGCCGCTGCGCGGCGGGAGTATAAAAGGCGCCTAACAGTGACATTCAATGACTGATAAGTAAGACATTATTATCTTTTTCAATCATATTTGTTTCGAAATAATGCTTATATTTCTTTTTTCAATTTCCTCGCTTAAAAAAAACTAGAAAAATAATAGAAAAAGGAAAAGAGAATGGAAAATAAAGCATCTGCTGATGCCTCCACAATGACCAATCAATTACCATAAGGATTCAGGTAAATGTTTGGTGTGCTTTTTATAGCTATCTATACTACAGTTTTTAGGCGCTGTTGTGTTGTGTTAATAGTGTGTTTTTGGCACGTAGTTAACGTAGAATAAAATATATAAATGAATGAATAAATAAATAATCTGGCTGTTCCTCACCCTATCAATGGCTCTCTATTCAGCACCTAAATCAGCACCTAAATTTCTGACGTCTGAAATTTCTTCCGTAATGAGAAACTGCTTGAGTTCTTCATTTTTGGAATTCTGGATTTCTAGGTAATTCGCTTCCCAATGTGGCTCTCAAATTTAAGACAGCTCTATGCAACGCTTTGTGTTGTGCGGAATTAAAAATTGTATGCAGCACCGGCGTGTTCCAGCTCTATGGTGAACTGAGCGCTTATTACCAAGACGGATTGCCTCTGAGTACAAAGTGACCCCCGAGCCACTTTGCACCGATATTTCACATGTATTGGAAGATACATGAATTTTCTTTCTAAATTTCGCTACATATGGAGCGATGGCATCTATGTGACGACACTAGATCTTAATATTCAGTCCTATGGGAACAGTTTTAACAAAAACCGTAGCATCATAAAAAGCACTGAAATGACTGAAACTTTTGAACCGACCTAATTTGTTTCGTTCCTCGCGAACACTGGCATTAACCAAGGACACCAAATTTTGAAATTATTGAATTGGAAACTGACTCATTAAAACTTTCTGTATCGCGAGGGAGATGGTGACAACACCCACTAATGAGTTCTGTCGCTGTAACTGAATCTGTTTCACCTGATTTTGCTACCACGAATTTGTAACAATTTAGAAGCCATTTCAGTATGCCTTGCAGGTTTTGTATACGAAATGTGAAACTGGTGAAACTATGAGTTTTTATCCGATTTCCGTTGACGATCTCCGGCTAGTAATGCATCACTACTTTTGAAGCAATTCTCTTGCCTTGAACAGACTATTAAACGCACACCACCGATTGAGACGCAATAGCGTCTCAATCGGTGGTGTGCGTTTAATAGTTTAATAGCTATCGAGCCGCCTCAGTCATTGACATAACCCTGGGTTATATATAGCATAATTTTTCATCTTCTGGACAGTCTTCCGATTCCTCTCCACTAAAATTCCTTTTTCCTCAATTTCTATTTAATTTTTATTTTAATTATTTTTATTATAAAGACTGTGCAAAAACTGGGAGATCTTAGCTCCCACCCCCTACCTCGAAGATGCTTCTTCACACTTCAAATAACGACGGTGACCAGAACTTTCTCTCACCAGGGCGAAGAGCGCTGTCTTGAGAGCCCACTTTGTGGTCTAAAATTTTTCAGTCTATCCCTGAATTTTCCAGCTGCTCACCTTCGCGACATGGGACAGAACCGGCGCTGTCGTAATGCTCGCTAACAAAGACAGGATTGAACTCTAAACAACTTTGAACTTGTGTGATCGCTTGGACAGATTTGGGCTCAAGCTTATCGTCAAGAAAGGCCGGAATACTGACTACCGAAAATGATTCCCGATCCATCAAGGTGAACGGCATTGAGCTACCACGTGCTTCAGGTTTCAAGTATCTGGGATCAGCTGAAGAACACATGTGTGAATGCGACTTGTTTCAAATGGCGCTCTCTGACGCGGTGCTCTGCGACAAGAAGACACCAGCACGCCTCAAGCGCCTCGGCTGGCCCCACCATTCATTGAAAACGTCAAATTCTGAATCAGATTGCCTCTGCGACATCCCGTAGCAGTAGAATGCATGGCGCATTCCACAAAAAGATTGAATCCTTTTCTTCCTTTATCTTAGATTTTAAACTTTTATCAGTCTTGGTCAAAAACTAACCAAATTACCAAACTAAATACTACTTTCTTTACTTTGATACTTTGATGGTCCTTTTGTCGGCTGGAGGTCTTCTCAGCGGGGACCACAACTCTTCCGCTGCTTGCATCCAGTGAGGCAGACTCCGCTCTCTGAAAGATCTTGAGAATGAGTCTGCCCATCGCGTTGGCGGTCGTCCCAGTGGTCTCTTATGGTTTCTCGGGAGCCATTCTGTGACACGGAGACTCCATCTATCGTCCTTTCGTCGAAGCAGGTGTCCGGCCCAGCGATATTTGGACTTCTTCATGTACTGCAGCGGGTCTGCTAATTGCGACTTCTCCCGTAGCTCTGAGCTTCGTAGGCCTTCTTGCCATTGCTGACAAAGGCTTGTTCTTAGAAGACATCTCTACAGTGCACGATGCCTAGTTTGCATCGCTCTGGCGATTGTCTTGTTGTCGGGCCAGGTTTCCGTCGCGTAACACATCGCAGGCAGTACAGAGGCGTTGAATATCGAGGCTCGGATGCCAGGATCCTTGACCTGATCGGTGACTTCGCGAATCGAACTAAAGGCTGCCCATGCTGCGCGTCTCCTGCGTGCGATTTCAGGAGCGAGGTCGTTATCCATGTTCAGCTCCCTTCCCAGATAGATGTAGGAGTCGACCTGTTGTAGAGTGACTCCACTTAACCTTACGAGTCCCGTGTCACAGCACTGGTTGACCATAAATTGTGTTTTGGACATATTCATGTCCAATCCAATCTTCATACCTGCCACATTGAGCTCGTTCAGCATTTCCTCGACTTCTGCCGTGCTGGTATAGAAGAAAACAACATCGTCGGCGAAGGTATCTGATCCGTTTACCGTCGACAAGGTAGCCTTTATCGTCGCAGTTCAAGTCTTTCATGGCATTCTGGAGTGCCGCTGTGAATAGCTTGGGAGAAATCGTGTCTCCCAAGCTATTCAGACAGACACCAAACTAAATAAATGAGGAAAAAGGACAAAGAACGGCGTTACTTAACCCCTTTTGGAATGCGCCACGCATTCCACTTCGGAGATGTCCTGGAGGTGATTTGAATGCTTGCCACACAATGACTTGCGGTAGCCAGCCGATGGACAAGTCAGCGCTTTATCCTTCCCAGAGAAGTCTAGTATTAATTCACCAACCCCAAAGGGATGGAAGGCTTGGTTGGCCTCTGCGGGAAATCCGAACCATGAACCTGGTGTCGGGCGCATGCGACAGCCGGCACCTATTCCGACTGCGCTACACACGCCCAAATAAATAAATAAATAAATAAAAGAAACTAAATAAGAAGCTTGATTTCGCTTTTGGCCTTAGAACTGACGAATGGAGTCTGAGATTCCCTCTTCTGCTAGTTGTCAAAGAGAAATCACAAAATTCAGTCGTGTCAAACGGAAGTTTCATGTCAGAGTTTTGATGAGCATTACTACACCCATCCGTTTCCAAATAAAATTAAGGTTATGCGAACCAGCTTGTAAGTAGCTTAGCCTTGACAGAGCCATTAGGGATGCTGCCTGTGAAATCGATGATGAATTGGATGGATGGCATGATAATTGTTGATCGATGCTTTCGAAAATCGAAATGGAGTGGCTAACTTCAGTTCAAATCCGTTATTTTCCGTTGTCTTCGCTGAGCACTGAGTTCGTAAAATACACATAAGCTCATGCACAGCACGAGTGGAAAAGTGGTCGCACCTTCTTGATCAAAATGTTAAGCAAATGGGGAAATCAACGGCCTTGATGGAAGCGCTACGGATCCTGTTTATGCTTGCATGTCTCTACTTTTTCCTTCTGTTGATTTGTGGACCACGTATCATAACTAATCACTCTTCGCTGACATCCGCAGCAGCTTATGGGAAGGTGGATTCAGTTTCTCGTCATGAGTAATTGCTATGGTTTTGCTTGCAGACCTCGCCTATCCTATGTGTAAAGGATAAAAGACGCTGTTACTCAACTTTTTTGGGATACGCCACGCACTCTACTTCTATGGGATGTCGTGGAGGCGATTTGAACACGTATCTGGCAATGCATTGACTTACGACGGCTAGCCAATGAAAAAGTTAGAGTTTTATTCTCCCCAGGCTAAATCATCGCCGCTATCCTGCTATACATAACTGGACAAATCCGTGGGTCACGTTGTGAGCGTGTCCATGGGAGAGGAAAGGAGGCTGTCGTACCCGACGTTTCAAAATCGGAGAACGTGCGTCAGAATTCATGCACTTATAGTTCAAGTTCGGAAAACGTACACCAGAAGCTGTATTCAGGGGTGGAATGGTTCTTGTGTATGGTTTTAAGGACTATTCTATTCTACGCACTTTCCTACCTCATATTAGATCGAGCCAGTTTTTCTTGTTGTAATGAAGGTGGGTTGACATCAAAAGAACAGTGTTCAAGACATTACATTTTGGTAATTCGAAGCGAAGCCTACAATCGGACGCTTGGTGGCCGCTAGATCGCTGAACATCTGGCATGAAAAAAGAACTCCATCCAAATGGTTATTAACGATAACGAGAAAGAAAAACTGAATAAGATGGGAATAGTATAGGTCGAGCTGCTAGGTTCCCAGTAAAGTATCGCTAACTTTTCTAAACGGGTAAGCTCGGAAATGAAATAAGAATCTTCCTCAGAAGCTGCGCTTGAATGTTGGCTATCGGCGTTTAAAGTGGACTACAATTTTGTCTGGAGAAGTCTAGGTCTAATTTTAGATGCATATCGAATCGTCGACGCCAATAAGAGCGCGTGTGCCGCAGTAGAAGATTAGATTTCGAAGAGCTTATAGAAGTAGAAGTTGTAGTTGTCTTTTTTACTAAATAATAGTACTTACTAAATAATTTTTACTAATAAATGGATAAATAAATAAATCTAGGCGCGTGGGGTGGTGCCGGCTGTTGCGTGCACCCGATATGTTCTTGGTTCGGATTTTCTGACCAGGCCAGCCAAGCCTTAGATACCTCCGAAATCCGTGAATTGGTATGAGACTCTTTTGGAAAGGATAGAGCTGTTCAACGGGGGCTACCGCAAGTCATTGTATGACCAAATACGCCTTTGAATCGCCTCCACAACATTCCGTAGAGGTGGAATCCGTGGCGTATTCCAAAAGGGATTGACTGACACCGCCTTTACCTGCTCCGCATAAATTTTAGAGTTGTGTTGAACTAGTGGGGAGACGTAGAAGACGTAGAAGAGAAGGTTTTTGGGCGGTGACAATATCTATTAGGGGGGCCAAAAGTAATGAGGCACCCCATGTCGTGTCCATATCTCTCGTGGCTGGAGTCTGGTTTCGTGCTTATCGTATTTGTATGTTTGTATGCTACTTAAGGCCGCCACAGACTTCTGCGGCGCCGCTGGAGGCGAGCTCTGCGTCTCTGCCCTATGGTTAAGCATAGAGCAGCGGCGCCGCCGAGCGGCTCCGCAGAAGTCTGTGGCGGCCTTTACTGAAGCCCATATGAGAAGTTACCACCACTTCCGCCCTTTCCAGAAGCATGCCAAAACCCCAGCCCGTCTCATGCCGAAACCGCGGTCTGACGAGTCGACTTGTGTCGACCAAATCTCGCCCAATTCCCAACCCGGTGCAGCCTGGGCTCAATAGTCATGCAAGATGAGAAGTACGTCTTCTGCCTTAACCCTGCCAAACAGCGAGTCTGGGTGAGGCCTGGTGACCTGTTACCGACCTTCGTTCGGCGAGATGTTCACGGCGGGAAGCATCTTTGGAGCTTTTGGGTCTGCGCCCATGGAACGGTTTCCCTAGAGCACTACGATGAACTCCAAGGCCATGGTAAACGAAATAGAAGAGATGGGCCGGAGACTCGCTCTTATTCATTCGCAGCGCTTCAAGAAGGTTCTCCTCTTCGACAACGCCGCACCCCATCGGGAACAAATAAGCAACACTACTACTTGAGCCTACAGGACTTCCTAGTCGGAAAGGACACGAGTCCCAAGCAGTCCTTGACAACCATATCGAGCAGTTGATCAACACCAGGCCCAAGGAGTTCTGAAAGGATGGGATCAGGAAGTTGGCTGAGCGATGGCCGCTAGGTCATTGCCCTTAATGGCAAATACATTCCTCAGCATCGTTGAGTTGTAATTGAGTTATAAAAAGATAAAGATTTTTTTCATTTTGTCTCATTACTTTTGCCCTCCCCCCCTAATAATACCAACCTCACTCCAAAAAGGAGTGATTCCTCTGCATCCAGTCTGCTGAGCTGGTGCATAATAAAGCAGTCATGTCTAGTAGCAGCTCATAGTGCTATCGAAACTCCTAATCTCTATTTTATCAATGTCAACTGTTTGACGCAAGGCTGTCTTGACTGACAATGTTATTGCTCGCTTTTAAAGACGCACTTGAGGTACTTGCGGTGGCCAGCCGATGAACAAACTTTCCTTCCCAGACAAGTCTGGTACCAATTCACCGACACCGCAGGGATGGAAATCTTGGTTTGCCTGAAAATCTGAACCAAATACATGATATCGAGTGCATACGACAGCCGGCACCTCCTCCGACTGCGCTACACGCTTCAACCACAGCAATTTATGTAAAAAAAAGAGTGGATAGTAAGAAATCGTGATAATCCTTCTGCTTAATTTAGCAGGAAAGCCATTTAAAGATGTGTTATACTTCGCTTCCTTGCGTATCATACTCATGTTCTCTCAGAGAGAATGTTTCAGCACATTTATGGAAGCCTGGAGCGTAGGGAATGGAGGCCATATGTTGTTACAGGATGCTGGAACTGCATGGATGCTGCTATGTTGCAATCAAATCCCTGACGCCAGGCGGGATTCGAACACGCATTTTCTGCTTTCCGGGCGGCGATGCTACGCCTAACACCACCGGCATCAGCTGGCGACTCATCCCGATATCACGGGTGAGTGCTGATACGCTTCATGAACGTTGGAGACGTTACCTGCGGCAAAAAGCGCCGATGGTGTAAGGCGGGGCATCGCTGCACGGAACAAAACATCCTCTAGCAACATGTAGTCTCGGAAAAAATCCTTCCAAAAATAATATTCAAACTTGATGGTATTTAGAATTGCTGAGCGCTTTTGTGGGTGTCTGGTACAGATCACTCAAGTCATTTTGTAATTATTAGGAGAATTTGTAGGGCAAATGCACATTCAAATGGTTTCAAGATATCTAGAAGCCAATAGGGTTTGCTATTTGAGTAGGAGATGCAGTGCCGGTTTTGTTCGCCCCTTGCTTCGTAGTTATGTGGCTGGAATAGTTCCATGCGACGTCGTCGGAACTCCTAATCACCTACCGAAATGCGCATTCTTCCCAGCATTTGTCTCAGTGCGACACACCATTACTGCGGTCATTCGAATACAACGAGAGAACATGTGTAGGGCAGAAAAATACAAATGTCTTTTCTTCCGACACAGGCGAAAACACAGGATAATGTCTCTTGAACACGGCGAATCGTTAACTGTTGCTATTGTTCTGGTCTGGTCTATGCTTTGGCTTGAACACAGTCAAAGAAGGATGATGCCGCATGAAGAACGACTATACTTGCTGTCACTTTTTCACTGTTTAGTGCGATAATATCGTGTGAGTACCTTTGCAGGCCGTGTTGCAGCACCAAACACGAAATTTTACTCTTTAGTTGTTCAAAAAACACAGAATATTTGCTATTCTATGCTGTGAATCGCATGTGCTTTTTTCTTGTAGCGTGGCTCAACTAATTGTAAGATTAAAAGCATTATTGAAAGCAAAGCACGAAAACAAAGGTTCTCTTATTTATTTATTTAATTAGGTATACGTCGCCAAGGCGCATCGAATGGGCTCCCATTTTGAGACTTCGTGCACGGTCGGAACCTTGATTACATAGCATGGGTGTGGTCGGCTGGTGCGCTCCCAAATCCCTATGCTCTGCACCCTTATTTATTTGTTTATCAACCTCAAGGAATAGAATAAAGCAGTAACCAGTTGGCCTTGTTGGAGCCTCGTCGCGGTCGTTGTGCGGCGTCGGGCGGTTGCTGTCCCAGGCTGGTCGTTCACTCGTGGTCCATTTGCACCGGCGATCGAGTAGAAGTGTTGAGACAGTCCGGCCCCACTCTTATATGCCCCCATGGAATGTTCTAGAAAGATCGTAGATCGAACGTTGCCTAATAATGGATCTAGTGGAAGCCTTGTGGATGAACTCGAAGTATTTCAGGCGCCTTCGCATTGAGCTGCTACTCCAGTTGATCTGGCCAGCGTCTATCTTTCTGTTGCAGATTTTGCACACATTCGCACGACCAGAACAACCTTAAAACTGATCTGCGCAGTTACATTTCTTTTCTTCTTTCTTCTAACGCTTCTGACATTGCTGGTCGCCGAGTATTGACAATTGGAAATGTTATCCTGTTTATCCTGTGCTTACCAAGGAGTGCATAGTGACGAGCAGGTGTCCGCTTATGACCTCACATCAGGGTGGCCTCGGGTGCGTACCAGTTTAAAGAGGCTTTTGAGACACAAGGCCCGCCCCCATGGCTAAAGCTGATTGCGACTCTATGCTAGTAGTATCATAGCTGCCTGCTAAATTTATGATGTGGATTTTTGTTGAAACTGGTGGATATTTTTTGATGTCGGCCTCATCACGAGAGTAGTTTTTTTCTGCACCTTCCTGCATTGACTCAGTTAAGTTGGCCATGAGAATGCAGTAATTCCCACTCTTTCGTACTTACTGTGCTCAGCTGAGGAACTCAGTCCCGTTCTTACACCTTGTTATCAATTTTTTTCAGCCTTTAATTTTTTCGTAATGCCGGTTTTCTTTGCTCTTTTGTTTAATATTTGTTATCTTGTAGCTGCACAGGCAATAGCAAATAAATAAATAAATAAATAAATAAATAACCACCGTTTTTCTTTTTTATCTTCTTCAGCGTTTGTCCCACTTCGCAGCAGGGTCCGCTCTCAGGGGCCGGACTCATTAAGCAGTGGGCATAGATAGAGATACCGTAAGGGAATCGTACTCACTATCTGCAGTGCGTAGCAGGCGTCATGAAAAGAATCAAGGGTATGGTAGAGCTAAGTCTCTAGAGAGAATAGCTTATCTCACTGAAGCGCCCGCCATTTTATAAATGGGCGCGGAATCTTCGCGGATATGCAGATATAGTAACGACGATCGTCGAGTGTTCTCTAAACACTGGTATACCCACGAGGCGGCGAGTGAGGTTTATCATAAATGCCTCATCGTGGCTACGTCCTTTACCACGCATACCGGGTATAAGCGTTGTTGAATCCGGACCAGAGTAGATTCCAGTTACCTTCATGACTGTGTGTAACGTATTGGACAAGGTCGCTTTCCTGACACTTCCAACTTAAGCCCTTGCGGACGCAGTCCTCTTTTCCACGCGGAACATGGCCGTACCATCGTAAGCGGGCTTCGCTCATCTTTTCGGCTATCGGCGCGACACCGAACTTCTGCCGAATAGCATTTATTTATTATTTATTTATTTATTTTGTGGCGCGAATTATTGCGCGGTGCAACATCGCACCTACATGCAACAGACATCAGAAATGGTATGACAACACTAACATATCCAAAGAGAGATTACTACAAAAAACAGGACATACAACTAGATAAAAAGAAAGGATCTAAATTTGGAACTCTTTCAATCTCTGGTCAATGAGTTTTTTAAATGGACCAAGAGACATCACAAGCAGATTATCTATGAGCAGCGGTCGAAAAACTCGAAGGGTTCTGTTCGAAAAAAGTTTGACAGGATTTGGCTTTGGCTCTTCGCAAATGGATCGGTGGCTCTTAGGTAACCATATCTTGTTCTGGCCTCAGTTAACACCAAAGAGAATTCTGAGGCTTCTACTTGTAATCTGCCCTCAGTATTTTGAATATCATCACAAGATGGGATTTTATTCTCCTACTTCTTAGGGACGACAAACCCAATTGAGTGGCTCGGGTTTCAGCATCAGGAATTGAGGCATCGTCCATCGCGAAACACCTCAGCATCAGTATGCGAGTGATGTTATTTTGGACTCTCTCCAGTAGACGTATATCCTTGCGCTTGTAAGGGTTGGAAACGGTAGTCCCACTTTTAACGATTGGTCTGATGTACATTTTATAAGCTCTTAATAGAACCTTTGGATTTTTCGATCTAAACATCGAAAAAGTTGACGATAGTGCCATACCTTTTTTATGAGCATACTGTAATGGGGATCGAAGTTCAGGTTGCTGTTCATGCGATAACCGAGATCTCTAACTTCGTCTACCCTTCTCAGCGAGGTGGATCCAACAGAATACGTTGTAGCGGCGGTTTTATCCCCAGTGACGAAAACCAGAGTTTTTTCCACAGCAAGGGGTAGTTCCCAATATTCGGAACACTTGCTGAAAACATTTATAGCAGTTTGCATACGATCCGTGTCCAGTAACGACCCTATAACCTTATAAATTTTTATATCGTCGGCGTAAATTTTACATGTGACTCCAAGGCTTTCGATAATATTGGGAATTTTAAAAGTGTTAATCAGAAATAGAACCCCATCTTGCAGGACACCGCTGCATGCTTTATACACCGGTGAAAACGCTTTACCTATACGTACTTGAAAAGTCCTCATATCGAGGAAATCACGTATCCACGATATAATCCCATGATGAATTCCAACAGCTGATAATTTATGCAGTAATTTGGAGCGGGACACCTTGTCGAATGCTTTCTGGAAATCAAAGAAGATAACTTCCACCCTTTTCTTGTTTTCCCTTGCTCTAGTCCAATCGTTCCTCGCTGTAATAAGAACTGCGAATTCCAACCTACCCTCCATAAATCCAAATTGGGCGTTCGAAGTAACGCTGTGCCTGCATGAATGAGCTACAATATGTTCTTCATAATTTTCTTAAGGAAAAATCGCTAGGAAAAATCGAGGTAATGCTAACAAGTTGACAATTTCTAGGGTCATTAAGCAGCACAAGTATAATCAACATAGTTAACACTCATGCGGAATGTGCCGCTAGATCTACTTTCAGAGGATATCGTACAGGACTTGATAGCATTTTTGGCACAGACAATAGCTTGTGGTGGTCAGCTGATGGATCAGTGAGTGTTTTATCCTTCACAAGTATGATAAGAATTTATTGACATAGCGGGGATAAAGTTGGGTCCAGTTGGACTCGAACCAAGAAGCTGGAATCGAGTGCATGCGACAGTCGCCCACCGGTGTCTCCAACGGCTGCCCTGCGCTATCATACGGTTTATGAGAGCTGAATCGCCAATCTGCCCTCCTCTCAACTGAAGCAGTGGTCTTATATTTGCATTGCTATCAATCTGGTCGAAGCTAGACTCTTATGTGTTTGTGAACCATCGTATCGACAAGCTGGATCCAACGTCCGATAAGTGGCTGCTGGTGCTACCGAAGAGCGATTAGTGATGATACAGTAGCTAAAAAGAACAAAAGAAGGGAAGGCATGTCCATGGTCTCTAATATTAGGTTGAGTCATAAATTTTGCAACATTTCTGTTTTTTCTGGAACTCGAAGTAAACCCGCTCAAGTGCATATTATATTTTGTTGTATTAAATTGTATTGTATTTTGTTTGAAAGCTTGTTTCCTGGCGATCAATATGAGTTATGAATTCTCCTTGCGTTTTTAAAAAGTTTTACTCACTAGAGCAATGACCACTCAAAGTGAAAAAGTGTTTCATTTTCAATTAGTTCAAACTCGGCAGCAACCCGCGATGGAGGTCAAGCACATTTAGGTAGTCACCGGTACGGCTATTGAATATGGCATCAGCAGTTCCTTTCCGCCCAGAAGGGCAAAAGACAAACCACTCCCGGGAAGATCAACTGCTGTAAACAAAAAGCGCCTGCGCCAATCCATCAAGTCGAATTCTTCTCAAACCACACTACGACTGCCCGCTGATCTCCACAACTCCCAGTGAACCACCGCTCGTCGGCTGCAGTAGATTGGAAGATCGTCAAAATCTCCTTCGTCAATGCCTCATTCTTTGATGGAAACCCAAGTTAGTAAAGTTCCGACTGCCGAGGGCTCCGGCACGGTTTCAAGCGATCCGGCACCGGTTCAGCTGGATCGAACCCTTGCCAACCATGAAAAGAGGATGCTCCATTGCAGCTGCAAGGGCGGAAAGCAATAGCTGAAACGCAACGACCAGGGGGTTCTGAGGTCAAAACTGGGACTCCACCGAAAGAAGGTCCTGCTGTGCGTTTGGTGGATGCGTAGTGTCCAGGGCACCGTGAGCTGCTCTACGTAGTCAAACCATCTTCGACGCTCGCTTTGCCAACAACTCGCCTAGTACCAGCAGTACCAGCAAATATTAGTGGAGAAAGAAGCCGATACAAGGCAATGTTTCATCCACCTGCACAACAGCTGACCGCTTACGGCACTTCAGACGTTGGAAAAAATCTAGGAATTGGGCTGGACCAAAATCAAGCCAGCACCATATACCTCAGGAATTGCGCCGTCTGGCTGCCGTCTGCTTCGGTCGATGGATCACCTCATCTATGTTAGGTGCTTCGCCGAAGTATGTAGATGAGGTCACGGCGGTGGTGCACCACTTCTTCAGGTGGAAACCGACCAAATTCTACGGAGATGTAATCCACTCAGTTCATGAAAAGCGGAAGAAACTCATTGAGAATAACGGCAATTACTTCGCTTAAGTCAATCATTTTTCCTTTGTGGTATAATCTTATTTTCGCTGGAAGGCAAATTTTGTTGCAAAACTTATGACTCAACTTAATCCCACCATATATATATATATATATATATATATATATATATATATATATATATATATATATATATATATATATATATATATGATCAAGGAAAGCAGTTCTGACTAATACTGCGTAATCGTCTTAATTGTGTGAGTAAATAGTGCTTCTAGGAGCTTTTTGATCCATTCTAACCATACTGTATGTCTGTGGAGTGATATTAGGTTGCTCGGAAAGCCTTTATAGGGTTTTCGTTTTCCTTCTTTCTTTATTTAGCGTACTATGAAAACAAATCAACAATATAACGACCTTTGTTAGTCAACACAGTGGCCCACCTACTAAACAGGTCAGCGATCCGCGTTTCCGAGAACTGGGGAGACCGGAAGCCGAAGAAGTCGGCGACTGCCCGACCTAAGTCTTCAAACTTTTGAAGCTTTTCTCAGCCAAGAAAAAGCCTTTACGGAGCGGAGTAAGCGGTATTCAGAGGAAGCTGCCTCAGGAGAATACAACGAATGGGGCATAGCCTTCCATCCCAGCTCTTCGAGGTTTTGGTCGCTTTATGGAGTCTGACGTTGTCAAGAAGACACTCTGGAGGCTGTCAAAGCCGCCTTTTCCACGGCTTCCACGAGTTTTTCGAGCTGAGCGGCGTAAACGATAGCGGTGCCCCATGTGCCCTTCGCAAGCAGCCCGTAGTACAACATTCGCGTCTCAGAAGCAGCATAGAAGAACCTTCTTGAGGTGCACGTTCTCTTTTTTTGATTTTTTTCGTTTTTTTTGTTGATTGCGTCGCCGGCTCTCCTCCTCGAAGTAACTAAACGGCACGGTATGCGTTGGAGTCGCAGAGAAGTCGACTCCTAACCCTGGTAACCAGGTCTTCCAGAAACTCCTTGCGAAGGAGAGATTGGCAGATGGATATGCGGGCGAACCGCGTGTAATCGGTGAAGACATGCGGGATCCATCGAGTCAGCACTTTTCGGTATATGCTTTGGAAATGTCAAATGACTCCTTTAAATGGTTAACCACTATTCGGAAAAGTCTCAAATTTTACGATGGTTCCAAAGTTCATCTGACCCAGAAACTAGCAATCCATAGGAATTCCAGATTTGTGCTAGAGCTGCGAGAGCTAATCAAGACACTTACAGGACGTTTGTACAGTACATACACCTCCAGCAAAAGTCCAGGACACCTTTGGCACTGGACACTTCCTCGAGAAATCACTCAATCAATCAGTCATCGAAAAAATCAATCAACCATACAAATAACTAATTATTCAACTATAATCAAGAGGTAAAAGGGCGCGTGTAGCGCAGTCGGAGGAGGCGCGACTGTCGCGTGCACCCGATACCAGGTTCCTGGTTCGGATTTCCCGCCCAGGCCAATCAAGCCCTCCATCCCTCCGGGGTCGGTGAGTTGGTACCAGACTTGTCTGGGAAGGATAAAGCGCTGACTTGTTCATCGGCTGGCCACCGCAAGTCATTGTATGGCCAAATACGCATTCATGTCGCCTCCACGACATCGTAGAAGTAGAATGCGCTGGCGCATCCCAGAAGGAATTGAGTAACGCCGTCCTTTATCCTTTATCCTTCAATCAAGAGGTAGATGGGTGCCGATACTGATAAACTTCTTGTTGAGGAAATACCGGGAAGTAGGCTAAAATGGAACCTCTGGGGTATAGAGTAAGAAACGCGCTTCCAAACTGTCACACAAAAAATGCATTTCCTCATGAATGCAGAGCCGAAAAGTCTATTAAGCGGGTCCTTCATTATTTCGCCGATTAATTTTCCAGCATTTAGAACGAGGGAAATTTCTTTCGACCAACGGTGGTGAGCCATTCTTGAGCTGGATTGCAGTCTCTGATTTCTTCTGAAATTCTTTCCTTTTCTTCTTCGAACTTTTTTCTCTCTGTAATTTTTTTCTTTTCCAAAATGTCTCCGAAGTACATCATCTACTGCAACAGAAAATTCTCTATGACAAAGGCGAACTTACGTGCCTCATAAAGAGTAAAGATAAAGGGCGGCATTACCCAATCATTTTTGGGATGCGCCACACACTCAACTTCTACACGGTGTCGTGAAGGTGGCTTGAAGGCGCATTTGATCATACCATGACTCGAGGTGGCCAGCCGATGAACAAGTTAGCGCTTTGTCCTTGCCAGACAACTCTGGTACCAATTCACTTACCCCGGAGGGATGGAAGGCTTGGTTGGCCTGGGCGGAAAATGAGAACCAAGAACCTGGAATTGGCTGCGCCCGACAGCCAGCACCTCCTCCGACTGCGCTTCACGCGCCCATATGTAGAAACGGTAAAACGAAGAATTTTTACCCTAGAAATGACTGTGGTCACTATTTAAAAAGAATTATTTTTAAATCAGTCTGGAATGCTACGAAGCAACTGCGAAGGTTTAGGCCACGCTTCTGCCGTAAGAAATCTGCAGCAATGGTTCATCTAGCGGAATGTTTGTTCCGCGGTCAAGAAAATGCTCAGCGGCGCGGTACGACGATGTCCAGCCACACGTTGGAAAATCGATTTTCTAGATGCTCGATGAAATAAACATGGAAATCTTATGTTCCTATGACCAGAGGCAAACTTCTCGAAAACTAAATGCGATCTCATCAAAAGACACCCAAATGTACCTGTGAGGAGTTCGATTTCAAAGCGAACCCAAACCAGCTCCCACAGTCATTACTTCTTATGGTTCGAGCAAAAAACATGGTATCATGGAAAGTGAGGCTTACAAGCTGCTGCCTCTCCCAGTTCATGGTTTCTGCTTTGCTTCTCTTTTGCCTATTCTGCGTAATCCAGTTTTTTCTGGCTTACCTACCTATTTTAGGTCTATGTGGATTGTGGAGCTTCTACTTAAGTTTTTAAGTCAAGGTTCTAAGGAAAGTTTTTGCTTAATTCATGGTTAAAAGTGAATATATATCCCTTTCCAGCGAGGTTTTCACCAATTTTAACAGAAATATGTGTAAGCGAAAAAGACAATTCTCTACTGGACGTGTGTGTTAGGCAGGTTGTTGTAGCTTTATCTTATTTTATGCAATATTCAGACATAGAGCTTCATCTAGTATCCGGGCGGCGTGCGTGGCACAGGACAATGATCGCACGATCCCCGAAGGCCGTCTGCTCCAGGTTGTCCCGGCGGGCCAGGCTCGCCGTCCACTCCGTTCGTGCCGTCCGTGCCCGGATCACCGTCCTGTCCTTGCTGACCGGGTTGACCGGGTTGTCCAGGCTTGCCGGGTGGCCCAGGTGGGCCTTGCATACCGAGCTCACCCATCGGTCCCGGTTCACCGATAGGCGACTGCAACGTTCGAACCTGGCCCGGCTGTCCTGGCGGACCAGGTGGACCGAATTCTCCGTCTCGTCCTTGTTGACCTCGAGGACCGGGAGGGCCTTTCAGTCCCGGCATTCCCATCAGACCGGGCTAAAGTGGATGTATCGACACAAAAAAAGGAAAGGAACAATGTCTGTATATGAAAGGTGTCGAGTGTCACAAACCTCTCCTAAGCCTCCAGGTGGGCCAGGTGGGCCCTTCATACCCGGCATTCCAGGAATTCCAGGCGGGGACGGCTCGCATGTAAAGCAGAAGTCGTCTGCCGTTGGCACTCGTAGATTGTCGTCCGCATCGGGGCCGGGGAATCCAGGCTTACCCGGATGGCCGTCTTCACCCGGCTCTCCGTCTTCTCCTGAGGGTCCTATAGGACCCATGGGACCGTGCCCACAAGAGCAACATGAACTGCCGGATGCTTGACGCTTAATGCGAGCCGTCTCGATCTGCAACGACGTCTTCGAGAAATCTACACCGCTCAGCTATGTAAGTGAAAGATAATGAGGCATGATAGGCAGTAAAGGACAAACCGCGTGACCTTGTGGACTTCGCTTCGCATTCCGTCGTTTCGCAGACGGCAGTAATTCAACTCCTCCTGAATGCCGGACTGGACGTTCTGCAGATGGACGCACAGCATCGGCACGGCCACGATGGACGTCAAAGCAGCGATGGTGGAGACGGCGACGCCGAAGAAGGTGAACTGCTTTAGCTGCTGCGCCTCGAGCAGCTTGCTTTTCTCCTCCATGGCCTTGCGAGTGGAATCGGGGCGGACGTCGTCAGCTAGCTGGGCGGATGGCAGGTGAAAGTAGGCGATGTGAGCGTGGGCAACTGGCTGGTTGGACGGGCTGGGTCGGGCTGGGCTGGGCTGGGCTGGCCGACACGACACCGACTAGGGTGGAGTGCAGGGAGTGGAAACGGTAGGCTGGGGGTGAAGAAATGTCCTACGCGCCGGCTACGTCGTTGCCGTGGCACTTTTATAGCCGAACGGTTTGTGAGAGACAGAACACACGGGGTGGGCGTAACTTTTACCGCTATACTTTTTTTCGCATAAAAAATGACACAGACGAATCGATGAAAAGGCCGTCACGACGGCAAAAAAGCCGACGAAGACCGTTTGAGTATTTAAGACGCGCCAATAGCTCGGCGATTTTCGGGCTGTGCTAGATTACTCGCGAACACCTACAAAAAACACGTCTGGTTTTCAATTTTTAGCGATTTTTATACCCTTGCATTAGTTTCACGATAACTGCGAAACTAAAGAAAAAGGTTGCAAAACGAAAAACGTCTCCCGAAAAGCTACTTCTCGGAAGTCTGTATAGGGAGTGAAATGCTCAGTTCTTGCTCATAAACCAACTGCAAGATTTCTATTTTTCATCTTTCTCTACTGTTTCTCATTTTTCAAGGAGCGTTTTACAAGACTATTAGGTTGGCGCATAATTTTTGCCCACACGGTTTATTTGGAATTTCTTGAGGATTCTTTTGTGGAATGCTTAGGATCTCTGCAGTCGCGTAGTAGGCTCTATAGTTGTGCTCTCGAAAAATTTTCGAATACTCGAATCGTTTCGTATGCTTAGAAGTTCCGAAAAGCGGTTTTTCTGAGTACTCGAATTCGAGTGTATTCGAAAAACGCAACGAATAAGTCATTCGAGCACAACTATAGTAAGTTCTAGAAGCTTCCCAGGGACCGGTACATAATCGCGCTCCGCGGACGAGTCTGAGATTTCTCTCTTTTTTGGCTCACAAACTCGTTCATTCAGGAGCAAGGGCATCGAAATCTTGCCTAAAAATGGATTATTATTGTTAATTTATCGTCATTCTATTGTCGATGAATGATTTGTTTTGTTAATGGAGAATAAAACTTTAAATCGCGCCCTTTTATGAACAGAAATTATGCAACCTAACAGTGTTTGTAAAAAAAAACTTCAGAGAAATATTTGATAAAAATGTTTTAATAAGTAAAATTGGTTTTGAAAGTAATAAAATAAAAAGGTAAAGACGGCGTTATTTAATCCCCTTTGGGATGTACCACGCATTCTACTTCTATGGGATGTCGTGGAGGCGAGTTGAATGCGTATTTGGCCCCCTTGGTTGGCCTGGGCGGGAAGTCCGAACCAGGAACCTGGTATCGGGTGCAGGAGACAGCCTGCGCCTCCTCCGACTGCGCTCCACACGCCCATAGTTTTGAAGGTATAAATAATAATAGTACTCCTTCGGGAACCAATTAATAACCTGTCACTTGCATCACCTGCCGTCCCGTTGAGTTGCTCGAGCAGGCGCCAGCAGCGTTTCCTTTTGTCCCTGCCGCGTGCCAGAATGCTCCAATGGATCCTCCTCGCTCGAGGGACACGAAGAGCGTCATATCGGTCGCTCAGGGCTTTCACGAAGAAGTCAGACCAACCTTTGGTGGGCGTCTTGCTGTTCTCTCGACATCTCGCGGAATCCAGACGGTGACGGCCTTGATCCGGCGGACGTCTGCTAAGCGCATTGCGTGGCCAATCCACTTAATTTTCGACGATTTGACCCATGCGACAGTGTCACTGATTTTCGCACGTCGACGAACTCCCTAGCCCTTCTCTCACCTTAAAAAGAACAGCAAAACGGCTGGGCGGGTGGTAGCACAGTCGGAGGAAGGGTCAGCAAAAGCGTGCAGCCAGAGTCGACGTTCTTGGCTATCCCGTAGAAGTGTAATTTGTGGCGCATCCCAATCAATGAGTGATTAAGCTGAACAAACCTTATCTTTACAAGGACGGCTACTGACGAGTTGGTCGAACTGCTTCGTGAGGTGCCTGGATGAACATTCGATCTCCAAGTTCTACAATCACGAAAGACCTTCAGAGCTACTCTAGGTTTCAACTGCTTTTCAGGCTCGGCGATTCCGCTGCGGATCTGAACTTCCAAACAGAACCTGTAGTAGAAGAGAAACTGAACATCCACCCATTTAAGTATTATAGGTGAAATCGAGTGGCAATGGAAGTGGAAGAAAATCGGAGTTGATAAAACACTAGATACCCTTGGCGAGGATTGTAGGTGTTGCTTTGTATAACTATCTACATTAAATTTTAACTCCATTGTCAGACTCGTAGAGTGTAGCGTCCCCTCCGACTAGGATGGATCCTGAAAACCCTAACATTGGTGAAGGATGGTGCTGTCGTTCTTCTCATTTGTAGAATCAATGCGCTGTCCTCCCTACTTGGAGAACTTGAACCTGTATTTGTTAGAGAATTTCGAGATCCATCCTAGGCGGAAAAGGGGTGTGAGCAACGATAAAAAGTGAGGCGAAGTTAAACGATAAATCTAAGCCCAGTGAAAGAAGAAGAAGCCGTTTAGCGTCGTAAAGCACGCAGAAATTCCTTCAGGAAATGCTCTGAAGTGAAGAGAGTTTAGCAATGCACTGCATACCACACATATTGCCCACACTTCTTCACTTTATGTGCCATTAAAATCTGGCTGCTATCTGGCAAATACATTGTCCTTTTGCGCAAATGCACTTGTACTTTTATTATAATTCCTTTACGAAGCCTATCGTCGAAAATGGCAGACTTGGAACAGACAAAAAATTTTCAAAATGGAAATTATAATGTGGTCCGATTGTTTCTGGTTGCTTCCACCTTTTTAAAGAACTTACGGAAATTCTAGCCCAGTTCTTCTGAAGAATTTGATAGCAACCTTAGTGTGGTTCCTCCATGGTCAATTTTAATTGGCAGAATGTCAGAAGGTAGCGTCTTCACTACCAGGTTCCATCTTCAAGCTTTTATATGCCTTTCTTTCAAAACGCAATACGTTGTTACGGGATCTTTTGTTGTGATCAAAACTCTTGCGCCGGGCGGGACTCAAACCCGCAAATTCAGCGGTGTAGGCATCGCTGCCCGGAAAGTAGAAAGGTGGGTACGATTCCCGCCTTGCGCAAGAGTTTTGATCGCAACAAAACATCTTGAAACAGTATGTACCTTCTTGCCAGCCGCTTCCGGCTCCAATAAACTTGTTGAAAGTCGCAACAATTTTCATATGAAAATACACTGAAATTCATCTACAGATATGGTGCACTCGGGAAAGAAGTCTTTATAGAGCGTAACAAGAGCGGGTAGCTGTGCCTTTCCTCCCACAAAGACTGCAGGAACCAACAGAAGAAGAAAAAACATCTTTCAAGACAAGAAAAAATAATTTCAATTCCCACATAAAACGTTCATAAAATCATAAACTGCTTTTGTAGCAGGAGCAAATAGTGTACAGCTTTAATCACTACATCGCACCCAAAGTTCAAAATTAGGAAAGCCAGCAACTGATACGATTTTTCAAAAAAAATTTGATGCTGAAGTATTTCCATTAGTATTCATACACAACCACGCATCTCCGGTCAAATTAATCCGCTTTTTGATGATATGGATCCATTTGGAACTCGCTCGGTTCAACGAGAAAGACCTATCGATCTGCGAGCACTTTTTAGCAGATCCCATTAAAACCTCTTTGATTTCCAAGGTCTCCTGTCGCCACGGTGACGACGTGAAACGCGTACGCGTGAGAACGTGATAAAGCTACATGGAAGCTGGCCGCCTAACGCCTCTATAGCTCAGTGGCAGAGCGTCTGTCTTGTAAACAGAAGGTCTGCGGTTCGATCCCGCATGGAGGCATCGATTTGCAGAGTACAGTCGACGCTTACTACTTCGACGTTTTACGTTTCATATTACGATTATGCCGGTTTTAAAACACAGCCAACTACGCCAAGGAGATGAGAGATTTCCAGAGATGTTGTTAGAAATCATCATCATTTTCAAAAGCGCTTGTCCCGCTTGGTGGCGGGGTCCGCTCTTCTGGTTTGGTGACGCCAATTCTCCCGATCAAATGCTTGATCAGGGCGTACACCAGCTATCTTTAAGTCCAGGTGCAACATATCTGGCCAACGTTGCTTCGGGCGTGCTCTGGGCCGTTTTCCAGGGACTTCAAGGTTCAGGCCAAGCTTACAGACGGTGTCGTCGTTAGCGCGAAGGACGTGGCAGTGCCGTTGTAGGCGGGCTTCGCGCAACTTGTCGGCTATTAGATGTTGTCAGAAAAATTCAGAAAAAATCGTTGCAAAGCAAGATGAAATTAGGAGTTTTAGTCGATTGAAAATTAAAATTTTGGAGGTGATTGCAAATCAGAATTTTCTCAATTCGACAGTGTTGGAGACAAAGGCATCTCCCTTCATCGCCACCAGTTCACTCAAAAAGTATCGACACGAGACGGGCGCTCTCGTATACAACCTGAACCGACTATGTTTTCGGGTTTTCTCCTTATCTATCAAGAACTCTATTCCTGTATGGTCGACAGCTTTGGCATCAGGCACACCTGAGAGGGATAACCCACTGACTTCTATGTCCTTCGACTGAAGCCCAAATTAGAGTTACAACCACTGTAGGAATAGAATTCAGCAAAGGCGTAGAATGTGGGTAGCGTCGTAGCGTCCAAAAGAGTCTTCATAAACCTTGACCCTTGTTTTCTATTTATATTTCCAGCAGCTAAGAGGCTTGACAAACACTGAACTTGCCTTTTCCTCAATTTAGCTCTTCAAATCATCAAAAGGAGGCAAAGATTTTTCTGGAAATATTTAGCTATTTATTTATTTATTTAAAGCATACGGAAGGACGCAGACTGTTAAACATAAGAACAAGTTAGGCATCAGAAATTTCAAATAGTGAAGAACCAGATAATATTGCGAATCTTGCGAATATCCTAGTCGGGAAGACCAACCGTAAAATGTCAACTGACGCTTTACGCTATTCCATGCTCCACAGCCATATCCACTGAATTTAAATAGAGACCCTCGCTTAATAAAAGAGCAGAGGAAGCTGTATGTAGTAGAAACTCGAGCAACTGACTGGAAATGAAAATCACTATATGCCTCCATCCTCCGACAAGGATAGATCTGAATCTGCTACAGCAACTGAAGGAGTAGAGGCCGGAATGGTGCACTTGCAACTAGACATGAACTTCAACTCGAATGCAATGAAAAGTGTGTAAATTATAGCAGGACTGAGCTAAAAACTGAGGTTTTCACAAGAAAGCATAGATGGCTTTGCTGTTCAAGTGGGTGTACAACGTTAGGGAGTAGATACCCCCACGGGAGCTGGCACGTCGTACAGAATCTGGAACTGATTTTTGGTTACTAGTTGTTTCCTACACCCGAACAAACCAGCAGCGGGCCCTCCCAAGAATGTTCATATTTTCAAGGACTGTTTTTTTTCGTTAAATTGCATTAACGGCATTTTGCTCTGCGGTTGTGAAATTTTACTTATCTTTGATGTAAAAAAAATTTGGACACTTTTTGGATGAGTTTACCAAGGAGATCCTCTACTTATTTGAATAAATAATAATAATGAATAAAGATTGTCCTCGTATCTCGAAAATTGTTCCCATTCTTCGTACTCCTTGACTAAATTATATGCGCGTGTGTCCTGTCTTCTCTGCCGTAGTTCTGAGTTTTTGGACTTCCTAGAACGTTTCTCGCGTTTGATTGCGACATATGAGTTATTGATATTTATCGTTCAGTTTTCACAGTTTTTCGTGATATTTGTTTTATAGTAAGTTGGGTCGAAAAGGCACAGAAGGTGCGGAGAAAACGCTACGAAACCCAAATAATGCGAGACCAAGGATAAAAAACGAAGCAAGGGAAGGAGAAGACTCCTCACTCTTCTCCGCAGGTATTTCGGAATGTGGGACGGGTTGTTCATGATGATGGTTATAGGACTAGGTTAAGGCAACTTTGGGCACCCCCTGAGAATTTACATGAAAGCAATAGAATTAAATAAAAGAGAAGTTGATGACCACTATTGGTCAGCTGTTGGGCAAAAACAGTTACTTCACATGCAGTCTATTGTTAGAAGATTTTTTAAAAGGGTCTGCAAAAGTTCTACAAAAGGTGTACCTATAAAGGTGCAGGTCTAGCTCTAGCAAGAAATTTCATCCCAGAAGTTGGCCCTTCCACATGCTGACCGGTCTAGGCATATGTAGTAAGAAACTTGTTATTTTAAAAGTCCTGTTGTTGCTGTTTGCTTTTGGAATCTTAATGACTCTATTCCTTTAGCAATTTGTTTTTATGATAGATGGACTGATGCTATTTTTGTGAAGATGAAGACGTAGACATATAACCGCCATGAAGATCGCGTCGAAAAAAATCTATGAGATCTTGCTTGTTACATACTAAAATACAGCGAAACCGACTGCAGCTAAGTGAAATTTTATTTAACGATTTTGCTCAATTTACCGAATTTAACGCAAAAAAATTTGTTAAAAAATAGTTGCTAAAAATTTACCGAAAAATTTGACGCACACCGTTGGTCCGCGCCAACGAGCTTAACCTGCTTTTCTCTTCCCTTCCCCGCCAGCTCATCATCGTTTCTGCTGTTAGTCCCTGCTACCTAAGAAACAGTCTCTCCGCCGTGACGAACAGAGCAAGGTTGAACCGGAATCTGACTGACGGTTAAGATGTCGTGGAGGCGACCTACAGCGTATCTAGTCATACAATGTATTGCGGTGGCCAACCGAGGAACAAGTCAGTGTTTTATCCTCTCCAGACACTATTGTACCAATTCGTCGACGCTGGAGGGATAGAAGGCTTGCTTGACCTAGGCGAGGAAGAAATCCGAACCAGGAAACTGGTATCGGGTGCATGCGATGGTCGGCCTCTGAACCGATTCCGCTCCATGCGCTCCTTTTGTCACAATACAAGTAGAAAGCAATAGGTAGATCACAGCTAACAAAGAATCAAAAAAGCCATAGTATGAGTAAACCGGCCTGTGATCAGAACTGGCAATTTTGTGTGCGTAATTCAAATTCTAAACATCGTCGATACTGTGGACGTCATTCTGAAGTGGTTTTTATACACATGCCGTGTCCTTTGTGGGCTGTTTTTATTCCAAAATTTTCCCACCCTTATTAAGCAGCGCATTCGGAGGAGGTGTCGGTTGTCACCCGATTCCAGGTTCTTGGTTCGGATTTCCCGACCAGACCAATCAAGCCTTGCAGCTCTCCGAGGTCGGTGAATTGCTAGCAGTCTTTGTCTTGGAAGGACAAAATGCTGACTTGTTCATCAGCTGCAACTCATTCTTTGGTCAAATACGCATTCAAGTCACCTCCAGCACATCCTGTAGAAGCAGGATGCGTGGCATTCCAGAAGGGATTGCGTCCTTCATCTTTTCTCCTTACCCATTATTGTCATATCCTGTATTATCCAAATCACCCTATCCTTTCTCGACTTTTATCGACTTTTGCACCTCATGGTGAAGTAGCTGAAATTCTTAGGGCAGCAGTCACTATAACATACTGACATATGACATAATTGCAACATCGAAGCGGTTTCAGGCCTATGGTAGAACCGCTTCTTGGTCACTTTCCTCGGAGAGTAGTCAATGCTAGATTACTGCCGCTCACGTTGCAGTAATGCAATTTGCAGATTAATCGCGATGACAATCGATTAGAGAAGTCGAGCCGTCGAACGATCAAAAACGGAACCTTCCGTTGAAAGCTGGAGGCGCTGGTGCTAAGCGTATGCTTCCCTGTGCTGGCATCTTCATAGCCTTTCTTTCACCTGCAACTCTTTTTCACGTTCTTTTTCGCTTTTCCGCCTTTCCTCTCTCCACCTCTCATACTCACTACGTCCACACACGACAGTACTTTCTCCTATTTTTTCATGCGTCGCGAACGACGATAATTGAATTTGAACGACGTTCTTCGTTCCGTGAACTGCATGCGCGGAATCGGCATCTCTTCGAGGGAACGGTGACGGTTAGTGCATGGGCGATGTGCTCGCCTTGGTCCCCTTATATAAATGTTTAATGTTTATTTGTTATACAATAACCATATGGCAAAAGCTAATTATAGAAAAAGTTAGTGATTGGGTGTATAACAAAGAAGCTGTCGAGCAATTAAATGGGGATTCTGTAGCCAAAAAATAATTCGTTACTGTCACAACGACGTTTTGTTGTGATCAAAACATCTAGCTCCAGGCGGGACTCGAACCCGCACCTCCCTCTGACCGAGCGGGATTGATCTACGCCTACGTTCGATCAAACGGCGCCGGTGTTGTAAAGGCGTAGAGCATTCCCGCTCGGTCAGACGGAGGTGCGGGTTCGAGTCCCGCCTGGCGCTAGAAGTTTTGGTCGCAACAAAACATCGTTCTGACAGCTTACTACCTCGATACCAGCCACTTGAGGCTTAAAGAAACTGATTTGACTTATTTAATTCGTTACTTTTTCTGTAATCCAAATAAATCACGGTGCGATAGGTGTGCGGTACAAATTGCGCCTTTTCAGATAAAAACGTGACAAATTCTCGAGTAAGAGTGAGATTTAGTTTATGCCCTTATTTATTTATTTGTAACATTTTCACTTTAAATTGGACACTTTTCGTATAAAACCAGGACACATCGTTTTGAGGTGGATTTTCTTCGTTTCAAACCGAATACATACTTTTCAAAAAAACAGACGTGTTTAATGTCGAATTAGACACTTTATAACAATCGTATATTATTTTTGAATCGAAGAGTTTGAGGGAAAAAACTACTTTTGCAACTTCTCTATTTTCGAAAGAGCACAGAATTCTGATTGTTTCACCCAAAACATTGTCTTTGGTCTTTCACCCAAAACATTGTCCTTAGTAGGTGCGTAAATGATGGTGTTTGCTGTTGGTTTGAATTGTGGTGTTTGCTTATATTATGGTTGCTCTTTCAATTCAATGTACGGAACGAAGACACGACGCAATCTCTCTCTCTCTCTCTCTCTCTCTCTGTATAACATGGCAACAATTTTTTCCATCACTTCAGGATATACATAAAAATATTGTTTGAGGATAAGTGATAAAAGTTTCGTGTTTATTCATCTACATAGTGTAGTATGTATTTCTTAAGGTACTGTGGAAAGGAGAATTTTTAGCAGAAGCTTTCGTTTGAAAAATGTGATTTTATCTAGATTGGACAATGCCTATTTAAACTATAGATATATCTGACTAGGTTAGCAAAATGTACATTTTAGTTGTAAAGGAATTCGGCTTTAAATTAGAAATATCCGGTTTAAAATGAAAAGTGCGCAGTTTAAAGCGAGAATGGCCTATACGATAACGCGCAAAACTACAGGGTGAACCAAATTAACGTGGACAAGATAATTATAAAACAAACAACAATTCGAATTTCTCGACGATGGGCCGCAGGTCGTACCTGGGAACAGATTCTGTTCACGGATGAGCCGCTGTTCACCGTGGAGCAGGCGCACAATCGCCAAAATGGTAGGATGTGGCCTACAGAGGTTCCAAGCATCTCTGCTATCGTCCAAAACCCACAATCTGTCATGGTTTGGGATGGAATCTGCGCCAGCGGCAAGACCACTGGTTCTCGTGGATAGAGGAGTGAAAATCGACGAAGATGTGCACCAGCGAGACATTCTTGAGTCCGTAGTTCTTCCTTGGGCCAAGCAGCACTTCGGTGATGCCCACTGGACGTTCCAATAGGACTCTGAACCCGCACATAGTGCGAAGAGTGCGCAGGCGTGGTGCGAGGTCAATTTCCCCGACTTCATCACGCCTTCGGAATGGCCGCCGTATTCTCTGGATTAGAATCCGATGGACTACAGTGTGCGGGCATTTTAGAGGCTAGGGTCGGCGCTAAAAGCCACCGCAGTCCCGAGTCCCTGAATTCCTTCAGGAATCCTTGCGCCAGGAGTGGGAAAATGTCTCCTGATGACCTGCGGCCATCGCCGAAAAATTCGTGAAACGTTTCGCCCTCTGCATCCATTCCAAGGGAGGCCACTTCGAAACCACTTCAAGATGGTGTACCTTAATTTTTGTGTTGTTGTAAATTAGTCGAAGTTTTTTCGACCTTTGGTTGTTTTATAATTATGATAAAAAAAATCTTGTCCACGTTATTTTGGTGCACCGTGTAGTTGACAATCAAGAAGTTGTAAGCAAGCAATGAAGAATCGAATGTGTAACCATGAAAGAGATTATACCAAGCTAAATGTCTTCCGAATACAGAAAAATCATGTTTATTAGTGAGTGGTGAGAGGGAGAATGCTGGCCGAACTTCTTCCTTGAAGACTAAAAAACCCAGTTTAAAGAACAAGAGAAGACGCTGATCTTGTAAATGTTTTTGCACTTTCTCCGGACATCTATCTCTTGTGCTGGAGGAGGAGATTAAGTGAAAATCTTGCACTGAAGTGGCTAACATACCAACTCTCCTACGCTTTATAAAAGAGTTGGTCGGTGCGTCCGTGCCAGCGTTCGTCCCGCCGGCTTAGCAAATCTAACAGCCATGAGAGTGAACAAGGAAGTCAGGGAGAACCGAAAACGTATAAATGAGATTACTAATAAGAAACGAGGACAAAAAAGTCTCCTGATTATGAACAAACTGCAAATAATGAAGCACGCAAGAACTTATATCCATGCGTTTATGAAGCTTATGGAGAGTTTTGGGCGCGTGTAGCGCAGGCCGAGGAGGTGCTGACTGTCGCGTGCACCCGATACCAGGTTCCTTGTTCGAACTTTCCGCCCAGGCCAACCGCTCTTCTATCCAGGGTCGATGAATTGACACCAAACTTGTCCGGTGAGAATTAAAAATTTGGGACTTGTCCATCGGCTGGCCACCGCAAGTCGCTAGGATGCGCATTCAAGTAACCTCCATGGCGCAAAGCGGCTCGAAAAGGGTCGTTATGTATGGCAGGTCTATACGACGTTCCGTGCTGCATGAAATTAAAAACTGTACACAGCACTGGCGTGTCCTACCCCAGTGGTGAACTGAACTATGCCACTTCTGCTGTAATTGGGTATTCTTGTGCCTTCTTACCTAGGCTGGTAACCACTTAACCCAAGGTGACCTCCTCCTATGCACCGCCTTCACCACATCCTGCTGAAGTAGAAATCATATAGTGGATTCATTACCATCGTCCTTTATAATTACTATATAATTTACTATAGTGTACGAGAGAGTATCGTTTTCTGTGATGATGACACCTAGTGGCACATGACACCAACGGATAGAAAAGGTAAAAGTAGAAGTTATTTCAAGGACAAGTGAAGAATAATCAGATAACAGAGAACAAGAATGTCGGCTCGATTACTTGCTCTGCCTCCCCCCCCCCCCTTCCCCTAATCTTTCCAGACATTACGCTATGTTGCGAAGCAGAGTTTTTCTGCCTCTTCACGTCAGCTCTTCCACTTTACGCTGTCCCTTCTGGACTGTTCGTGTTTTTGCCTTATCTGTACGCTCATCTGGCGCCTATTACCCTTTTCCGTAACTTCAATTTTGTCAAAAATCTATAATGACACATTCCTGCAGCATCCTTTGGAACGAATAGCAGCCTAATACCAGAGCTTCACCTGTATCGCCTGTATCACCTGTCGTCCCGTTGATCATCGACTTGCTCGAGCGGGCGCCAGCAGCGTGTCCATTCATCCCTGTCGCGTGCCAGAGTACTCCAATGGATCGTCGCTCAAGGGACATGAAGAGCGTCATATCGGTCGTTCAGGGCTTTCACGAAGAAATTCCGACCAACGCACTGGTGGGCGTCCTGGTGTTCTCTTGACATCCCGCGGAATCCAGTCTGTAACGGCTCTCGTCCAGCAAGTGTCTGCGAAGCGCATTACGTGGCCGGCCCACCTAATTTTCGACAACTTGGCCCATGCGACAGCGTCTCTGATCTTCGAACGTCGGCGAAGCTCGGAACTCCGGAGGCCTTCTCTCACTTGCGTGAGTCGTGTCACTCCGAGCATCGTCCTCTCGATTCCACGCTGCGCGACGCTGATCGCGTGTTCATCCTGCTTTCGTATAGCCCAGGTCTCTGAGGCGTATGTTAGGGCAGGAAGAACAGTGGAGTCGAATAGGTGGGCACGGAGTCGGACGTTCTTCGTCTTCTTCGCGACTTCTTCGACGCTCTTGAAAGCTCCCCAAGCCGCTCGTTTCCACCTGCTCAGCTCTGGCGCTAGATCATTGGCCATATTGACTTCGCGACCCAGATAGACGTAGCTGGAGCATTCGGAGATGTTAGTTCCGTTGAGCGAGAATGGGGCATCAGAAACTTGTCCGTTCTTCATGAACATCGTCTTCGTAAGGCTCAGCTGCAGTCCAACGTTCCCACATACACGATCGAAGTCGGTCAGCATTCGCTCCGCCTGGCTGATGCTCGGTGTTGTGAGCACGATGTCGTCAGCGAAGCGAAGATGATGTAGTTTCCGGCCGTCGACCTTCACTCCCATGTCTTCCCATTCTAGTTCGCGCATGACGTTTTCGAGAGTGGCGCTGAAGAGCTTCGGGGATATGGTATCCCCCTGCCGAACCCCTCTCTTTACGTCGATGAGGACGTCGTTGTAGAATGGTGAGATCTTGGTCGTGAATCCACTGTACAGCTCTCGAAGGACTCTGATGTACTGAGTAGGAACACCCTGAGTGAGCAGAGCGTCGATGACCGCTTCAGTTTCGACGGAGTCGAATGCCTTCTTCAGGTCGATGAACGTAGGGCACAGCGGCAGCTTGTACCCTCGCGACACTTCGATGAGCTTCGTAATGATGTGTCTGTGGTCGATCGTGCTGAATCCTCTCCGAAATCCTGCTTGCTCGCATGGCTGTCCTTCGTCCAGCGTTCTGCTAATCCTATTCAGGATCACTCGAGTGAACAGCTTGTAGACTGCGGACAGCAGCCAGATCGGGGACAGTTGCCAATGTGCACGTCTCCCTTCTTGTACAGCAAGACGGTCCTGCTGGTCTTCCACTGAGATGGAACCTTGCACTCTGACAGGTAGCGCGAGAAGAGCCGGTAGTATAGTGGTGAGTATCCGCGTCTGTCTTCTCGCGCTACCAGAGCTTAACAGCGAAATTAGTCAAATCTTTAGAAGACAGCAATTTTTCTTCGTTTAAAATATTTAAAAACTATCAGGTCACATTTGTTCGCTATAGAATATCACTGACCTGATACCTACGCTGCTAGCCCAGAGAATCGCTGAAACATGCACCTTTCGATTCAACAGAGCTCGAAAAATAGAAAACTGGCATTTGGTTCTGATCACATGGCAACTTTCATGCGTGAGGATGTGGTTTTAAAGATGGAATAAGTTTAGCGCACTTAATCACTGGTCAAGGACAAAAAATATTGAATGCTATTGAAGACATTCACAAGGTCATCTGAAGAAACACCAAGGTTTTGATGTTATCATTGTTCCACCAAGTTTTTCATTTCCATCCTTGCAGCGCTGCTAAGTTGCCTAACCACTTTTTTCACTTCTTCTTCTTATCTTTTCATATTTTGCTTTGCCCTTTTCCTATTAGATGTTTTGTCTTACATCATCCTTATATCTCTTATTCACATTCCGTTCTTCCTCTTCATTTTCCTTCATTTCTTGTAATCGCTTCGTTTTACTTTCCTTCTTCTCACATCGCTGCAACAACACTAGTTTAAGAAAACCAACTCAACTGGAGCAATTGTTTTCACTCCTTATGCCTCATAGCCTCAATTCGAAGACTCCCGAAAAGCGTCACACCATAAAACAACCACCGGACAGGAGGAGATGGCAAATTCCCTCCCATGACATCCCGTACGGCTAGAAGACATAGCATTCGAGAAGAGATTAATGAACGCTCTTATTTGCCGAATATTCATGTCCTGTTCGTTAAAAAAATATATTTATTTAATTGCACTCGAGGGTGCACCGCAACACCAAAGAACCAGTCAGACAAAGAAAACAACCGCAATAAAGTAACAGAAGAAGGACGTTTAATTTCATTCACATTAGAAACGTACCTCCTCTAGTAAATACCATCTCGCCGTTCTGATATTATGGCGCCTTCCGTAGTAGGGTACCCATACCAAATAATATAATGGCTTGGAAGTCGTCTTAACACGAAGATGTCACTCACATGAATATAATAAGACTGCTATAAAAATTCATCGAGTTCAAGCATAGATCGCAATAATGATGTTTCAAATAATAAGGTAAATTGTATAATAGAATGAAATGTGCTTTGTGCAGAACTGAAACAGTGAAACAGATGTAGGACAGGAGAAGTCAGCCTGGGCAACGCAACTAACAGAGGTTATTCTGGGGCGGTCCAGCAACGCAGGCGCCTCTTTGATCTAGTACGAACCCTAGGCGTAAAATGCAGGCCCAAGTGAGCAGTGGGTAATGACCATGTCACTTGTTGCCTTCTCCTTCCCCTCGTCAAAATGGTTCATAATTTAAGGCAATTGCTGTATAAAAAAATATCTGAAATATATTGCGCGATGAATGCTATGGACAGAGGGCTGTTTGCATCAGACGGTTAAGAATCAATAGGATACCAGTAATATCGTAAGCGATATCATTCAATGAACATTATTGACGTTTGCAAATTACGTTAGCAATTACTAAATAGTAAAGTGAGTACCACAAACAGGAGCCAGATGCTAATAACTACTAAAAAAGAAATTAACAAAGAGGATAGCATGTTTAGGAACACCGGAGACTTGTGGATCATTGCGCTTGTAGAGTACCTTGTGCAACAATAAGATTACTGTACTTAAAAGCGAATTAATGAGGATGTTTACAAAACAACGACTGACGTAGGTTAAGCTTATTCAGCCTGCCTATGAAAACACTGCCATTCGATGACTGAGGATCACTGGAGAGAGCAACTGGAACCATCTTGCACACCTGTTAAAAACGCTGTTAAACATCAAAGTTACCTTTTCTTATGGACCTCCGAATAATGGATGGTAAACCCACCTGTTCTTGTGCTGGAAGCTTTAAAAACCCAGTACTTACTTGGTAATAGCTTCAGCTTCTGGCGAGGAATTCGAAACGAGAACCTTAAATCCAAGATTGCGCGTCTCGCGTCTTGAAACGTTTTAAGCCCAAATTTGACGGGGAATGTCAGTAACATGGAATGCCACTCCTATTTGAAGTGGGAGTTGATCTGTACCAGAGAAGGCAAGTGAATACTTACTGCACTCTTTCAATTCCCTGATTGTCCTTTCTTAAATATGGGCTCCGGAACGGCGAACAGTATTCAAGGTGAGGCAATACGTGTGGCTTATAGAGGCGCAAAAGTATTCACCAACTGAACACAGCACATTTCGAAGAATTGTGAGTACTCTTGAGTTTCCTGACAAAATTATCAACATGAGTAGAGAACTTAAGGTTTCTGTCAAAGATAACTACAAGATCTTTGATTGAATTGCATGGCTTCAGTACAGTACTGTTGATAGTATAACGACGTTTCAGCATCTCCAAAGCGCATTACAGCACACTTGTCACTTAGAAGATTAATTGGAATGCACATCACGAAAGCCCAATTTACCAAATTTTCAATGAAATTCTGAAGAGCTACGCAAACATCAGAACTATTTTTTAGTACCATATGCACTATAGATCTTTACATCATCAGCGCACAACTTTACTTTAACGTCAGCGGAGGTTTGGAGCACCTGAGGGAGACCGATGGTGTAGACTCCCTGAGGAACACCGATTAAACATCTTAGAGGTGCTCATCCCGATTTTGTCTTACCTCTGTTAGATAAATAAGATCCAAACCACCTTAGAAGATTTCCTTGAATACCAAGAATTTCTAACATGGCTAGAAGCCTTAGATGTCAAAGGCTTTGGAAAGATCAATGTATTAAGCATCCGCCAGGTTTCCACGGTTGATCGCTAGGCTAGAGTCGTAAAGAGTGTTTGCTAGATTTGACGACGTACATGCGCCTGGTAAAAAACCATGCTTCTCCTGTGGAATATTGTGAAATTTGGTGGGCCAAGAAAGGAGTTTCCATTTATTATCTTTTCCATCACTTTAACAGGAGTCGGAGTAAGGATTATAGGATAAAAATGGGCAAAGTTGCTGCCAGATACTTTAGGAGTTGCCCTTACAATAGGTTCTCTTCATAGCTGTGTAACCTCTCGCAGTGTTAGGGAGAGATTGAACTCTAACGCGGAAGGCTTGGACAGTGAGCCGTAACATTTCCTATACACTATCTGTAGAACTCCGTCACGATTTGAGGGTAGATGGTTTTAACCTCTCAAATATGGTAAAAATATCAGCTGGATGGAAGTTACCACATCTGTGGTAGATAGGGTAAAAGCCATTCATCTAAACATCTGCGTTGCCGTCTTCTCGAGAATACACGCTAGCGAAGTACTCAGCAAGGGTAGATGCTTTTTCTTGATCAGTAATAACTTTTTCACCGCTGGCAGTGGTAAGTGCTGGAATGGAGGTTGTATGTAGGTTTAATCTTTCCACAAATGTATTGGAACAAACGCTTTTGAGAACAGAGGTGACGCTCGCAGTTGGCCAAGAATTTCGTAATGTGATAACTAAGATTCCTTCATACATTTTTATAGGTTGCATTATTCAAGGGTTTAGGAAGCTCATGGAAAAGACGTTTCTTTTGCTTAAATAAGTTTAGAATATGCTGCGGATATTTAGAGGTTTTTTTTAGTGGAACGATTACCGAAAAAGCATCGTAAAGGGTTTTACAGAATCTTTGGTAAACATCATTTATTGAGGTTTTATTGTCGAATAATGCCAACCAGTTTAGACCAGACAAGTAATTATTAATGCCGAATAGTTGAGATTTGAGAAATCTGGTACAGATGGTCCTTCTGCGTCAGCAAAGTTTTAAGGCAAGTCAACCATCTTGTGATCAGATGTTGCTAGCGGCGGAAGGACCTCCAAATTATAAATACTCAAACAGGAGCTAAAAACTAGATCAAGAATAGCCTCTTCATGCTCTCGCTGATTAACATGTTGCTGAAAGCCTGCTTCTTGAAAGAATTGTAAATAAGCGGAACTGGCAGCATTATCTCCTCGAAGATTGACCCAATCAATCTGTAGGTTAAAGTCTCCCAGCAGAATAATACTAGTACGGGTTAACAGAAGTTCTTGAAGAGTTTTAATCAAAGTGTCATCATCGTTTTTAGCTGAGCCAGGTGGTCTATAAATCTGGTCTGTGATGCTTTGTTAGGGGAAAACAGATTAAGGCACAACACATCGGCCTTCCCAGGAGCTTTGAAAACAAGCGTAACAAGGCTTAGGTTTCCCTTTTGCACGCAACAAACTCCTCCTCCACGACGAATCCTACGGTCACTGCGATAAATCATGTATGGTGATCCAACAACAAGTTCAGAATCGAGAATATTCTCAGACAGCCAGGTTTCTGTGACAAACACGATATCAGGTCTATTATTTGCAAGCAGTGCGTGGGAAAGCTTGTTAACTAAGCTGCGGGCGTTTAGAGTGACTTCCATGCAGGCTTAAATGTTTCCAGATTTCCTAGGTAGGTCGGATGCGCGCCTGAGTTCCCCGCGATACACGACCCATTCCCGATCGGCCCTGCCCATGTTGAGCTCTCGCGCTCGTTGCCTTAGTTCGTAACAATGTTTTGTTTCCTCAAGTACCGTACTTCGTCGAATAAACAAGTGAGTAAATCCAAAACCACGAAGGAGGCGAGCATTTGCAAGGGCACGGCGCCAAGGGAAGCGGATGCAGAACCAAATCGACCAGACGTGGGCGTTTTGGATCAGGCCTCCCCATCCTGGAAACTTCCGATGGACGGCACTCAACATTCAACACGTCCAGGACTCGGGAAGCCTCGCATTCAAACACATTCTGCTTCTCGGAGGGTAGCATATCCAGAGTTGGCTCTTCCATTCCACAGATAATTATGCTTCTTCCACGCTTGTCGCTTTCTATAACATCAGAGAAGTCCTTCGGCATGTTTTGAGCGCGGCCATTAAAAGCCGTTCAAGACGGATTCTTGTTCATTTCGATTGCCATATGCAGCAATTCGACGGCAGGCAATCCAGCAAATTCGTCGACCTCATCAGCCCTAAGCTGTCGTGCTTCTTATGTTTTTCTTGTATCACTCTCCTGAGGCTGCGTTGAACTCCTTGGCGCCCCTTTGACGTTAGTGGGCAGGGTTTTTGGAGCCATGTCTACCTTTGACCTACCCGGATCTGATAAATTGATTCAGGAGAACAGCCGCCAACAAACACAAGCAGGTGGAACTACAAACAACAAATGCATTGAGAATGAGTAGAATAACCTCTCAAGCTATAGTGGGTCTAGAATTAGCATTCTCAGTTAATGAGAAGGTAGAAGTTAACGTAAGCAAAAAAGAAAAAAAAGGTGAATATAAAAGCGAAAACACGACCAGTCAGCGACACGAGAGAGAATATTGGTCATCATAGTCTTCAAACAAAACGAGTAATGTTACAGATACGAAAGCTGTACGTGCACTGAGAGGTCTTCGCTGAGAGTGGTGCATTAAAAACATCTGGACGGATGCTGAACCTTCCGAACAAAGTGGGTGAGATATCCTTAATAAAATAAAATGGGTCTTCACGGATTTGAGGGTACATTCTATATCACTTAGTTCACATTTTTAGCATACCTCTCTTTTGTATGATTAGGGTCCGCCGCTTATAATGAAGTACCGTGTAAACATCCGCCAAAACGCGGCAGTTTACGGCGAATCAATCCTCCGTTCCCGCCGCTTTGCCATAACTCCCTAAAATCGATTATATCCAATGAAATGCACATTTTCGGAGTCAGAACATCATGATCTACTTGATATTATAAAAATCTTGACAATATTTTAGAATTTTTAAGTTCGAGATAACCTAGATTAGTCGAACCCGTATTTGTCTTGACCTGACCCACATTCGCTCCTGAGTCTCGCTTAATTATACCCCCTGGCAGGAGTGAGCCTGCCCAGTGAAATTTTCAACAATTTAGACGCTGTTGAAAATGTCTTTTATACTAATTTTAGGTTTTGTCTCACTGTGGCGATCTCTCTGATATCAAATTCGCCTGGTTTGCCAACAAGTTCAGCATTACGTGCATTCTCAACCCCTGATTTTTTTTTCATTTTCGCTAACTGTTTACGACTACTTTTGTTCGAGGGCTGATTTTTGCTCAAGTTTTTAATTGTGAGGTGCGGATTACAAATGTAGGTTTTTGATATATGTACCCAAAAGAAGAATAGTAATCAGCTAGCAAATTGACAGTGTATCAACATTCCAAGGAGACACATCCTGCAGAGGCCACTTCACGCGTGCAGATCTATATCTCCACAAGGCAGATCAGTATGGAAGCTGGAAATGTAGTCAGGTACTATGCAGACATACTGCCCAGCAAAAATAGAGTTAGCTTGTCACAGCTGCGATCCCTCAAAAAGCAGTTTCCTTCGAATCCGATAATAAAATTCGGAAGCGACTTCTGCACAGACCTTACAGAAGTGGATTAGCAAAGCCTATGACCACAGTATTTTTTAAAGTTACTCGGATCGGCTCAAGTCTTATTTATCTCTGAGACCAGTCAAGAGTTGGAGTGCAGACTCTTGTCGTAATTGCACTTACCCCCTCAGGCGTTTGCTAATGAGGTACTTTCCCCAAACTTACTTGATCATAATCATTTCGTCTCAGAAAAGAGATTTATTAAGCATTTATTACAAACAGTAATTGTTATTTTATAATTATTTTTAATTATTATTATGCTAACAAAGGCGCAATAGAAAGTAACAATTATTAAATACACGCAACCAAAAGGTAAGCAGATAAATGGCCAACTATGTAACACACAATAATATGTTCTAATTGTGTATTAAAAATTACATATCAGAATTATATATTTTTTAAAATATGTTCAATTGAACTTGTGCCGTGGAGACGTAATGTGAGTTTATACTCTTTCACTTCATATTTTCACTTCCTACTCTCGAGTTCTCGAGTTCAACGCGTTTTTAACCATTCTCCAAACGGTTTCCCTCGCTTCAGTTGGCACCAGGTAGTATTTGAAGATGTGCACTAATGTTTAATAATATTATTTTGTTTCTAAGTAGTACTCGCTTTCTTGATATAGCACCCTAGGTTTTTCCGGGTTCATCTGTATAGACTTCCTTTTCTAATTCTAGGGCAAAATCGTTTATGTTGCCACCCCTATGTCTTCTTAAGGCTTTAAGACGTTCCTTATCGACGTACTCGTAAAGTAAGGCACCTAAAAATATATCCATACTCTCAAATACAATGCATATATTGAGGAAATGAGAGTCACCTTCAGAGCAAATTCGCTTTGGCACCCTTCTAGGAAGCTCTTCGAGAGCGCCTTTCATTTCGCAAACATCCTCCCAGTGGTGACCCTGCCTTTGACTCTCTTGCCTAAAAAGGGCTTCCAGCCCTTCCTGTTGAGCGGAGACTGCATCTAGCCTAATTTTTATGTCTTCCAAAAGGCGGTTGAGGATATTCAAACTATCACTTAAGTGCGACTCCCTTAGTAGAAATTGCGATAGGAAAAGAACTCAATACGCGTGGTCGTTCCGGTTGGGGTCACCGCCGCTTTGCTGGTGGAGAGGACGTGATTTCCGCGAGCATGCCGAAGCTGGGCGAGCAAGAGGGCGATATTGTGTGCAGGTGGACGTCTACTGCACTCCTTCATTGAGCGCAAAAGTCAGGAATAAGCACGAGAAGAACAAAAGTAGGGGAAAAGTGGGATACCTGCTTCACATCTTCAGCTTCTGAAGTAAGTAGTCTGAGGGGTTTTAATTTTCGTCAACGGTTTCCTACTGCGCAGCGTAAAATGAGCGGCGAGTGGGAACTGGGGAAAGTAATGAGGAAAGGACTGATGGTGAGTAATTCAGTAATGGTTAAAAGTCTTATAAGGGCAAGCTAGTGTCTATAGACTGTCTTCCTGATGAGTGATATTGAAAACGAGAAACCTTTAACCAATAATCAATTACATCAATAGTCTTAAAGTGCATTTAGACAGTTTCTAGCGTCGCCTGGTACAATTACACATTTAGCAATATGCACTATGATTTCAGAAGGTATACGAAACTATTGATTCTGAGTAGATTACACATATTGACCTCAGAAAGTAAGTCAGAAATTTCCACTTTTGCAAGATTGCAATGCACCGCTTTCCTCCACTTCTGTAGCCTGAAATAGCACAGTCGACATTTCCTGAAGCACATTTTCACGCTCTACCTCCTTAGAAGCGCAGCGAGAAACTCGTTCGAATTCCCGCTACAGCTAGAGAGAGTCCCGGCTACTGCGCCGCACCGCAACCGCACGCATGGCCGCGATTAAATATCGTTGCTCGCAGCCTGCCCCAGGCTTTCTCACTAATGTCCAAGTCAAGGTTACCGGGAGGTGTTAAATCAGCCCACTTCCAGTAGTTTCTCTTTTGTGAACTATATCTGCTGCTGGCTACGTGGATATTATCATGCTTCTCCATCGTCAAGAGAAAACACTGTCGTTCATCCATAGAGAAGTCATGAAGATGCACTTTCTAAATTACATATGTATTCTCTTTCTTTAACTCAGCATTCTTAAGGTGAATGCAAAAGTAACCCGTTACGCGGTCAGTGAACTAATAACGAAATTCTGCTGTCTTCGTCCACTTAGCCGAAAACCAGTGTACACTTTTCAAAGTTTCCGTGGTAAATTTAAACATGAATTACCTTCAGTTCTGTTGTAAAACTTATTTCTATTTATCATTCAGGCTATCATTTCGTCATGAAGGACGAGACCTGCACCAGCTACAGCTCGAATAGTTCGGAAACCGCGTCAACTGCAGCAAAGCGCTTAAATGCCCGTGACGTTTCTATTTGTACAACGCAGATCAAGTTTTAAAAAAAAATCATTTTGGATTCAAGCGAATGACCACAAAATACTGTCAAATGATTAGAGACGAAAACAAGGAATTTTGCGACGTAATGTTAAGTAGAGGGGAACAATTCTTAGACTGCGCTTTCATCGATGGGTCCACATTCCAAAGTGAGCTGGAAAAATTACCGGGATTAGGAAGTTATCATATAATCTGTTGTTTTATTTGGATGTTTGACGAAATACTGCTACGTTGAGAATTGTAGAGAAATGGCACGCCTCAGAAACTGGGCTAGGCATCTAGAGAATTGCACGTCTGGGAAGGGATCTCCTCATGAAGCACAACAGCTTTAGCTTTCCTGCCCGGAAGAATAGACTCTAAGGTCTATAGTAAAATCCTGAGAAAGTGCTATGCACCTTCCACGCAGACCGCATTTAATGGTTTCTCTTTTTCCATTTTTCATCAAGGGGTTTTCATTGATTCACATTTCTGCAAAAAAAAAAACGCTACAAAATGTAGGGCGATCACGACTTGTGCAGGACGCCCGGCCCACAGTAGTTCTTACACAAAGAGGAGGATGCTTGAGTGGGGAACTAAAACTTAAGATACGGCTGAGTCCCCTAAATCCTATTGAATTAATGTGGGGCAGCATGAAGGCTCATTTAAGGTTTGCACTTAAGTTGCTCTCCAGAACTAAATATATCGACCCCTTGTTAATTGCACCCTTTGCAGGCGCCGAGTTTTTAGAACACAGCAGGAATTGTGCACAGCTATTAAGCAATACTGTATGTCTGTAACACCAGAAACGTCAAGGAAATACATAGGAGGCACCCAGTGGCCTTTGGCGCAGATCGTTTAAGCTTGCGGTGGTCCCAAACTTGAAAGAAGGGGTCGAATAATAACATTAACATTGCAAATGAGCTTAACTACATTAGAGCGGGGGTATATATAGAAATCTATTCTGCTGGTTTTTCGGATATGCTCACAAACTTATCTCACAGTGTTGTCCATAAAAACGTAAATATCTTCCTGGACATCTGCTATGAAAATGCTGGAAAAAATTTTTTGCCACTAATGGTTTAAGGTGTTCTATTTCAATGATCATATTGAAAAAGGCAGGTATCCCCAAAAAGAGTATTTCTTGTATTTTATAGATTACTTACAAATAAATATTTTTTGTATATTCGGTAATCTTGTTTTACACATCATGAAGGGGTTCCTCAAAGAGGAAACTTTAGTACACACTCAGCAGATATTACATTGGCAGTTATATAGTTTAGTCTTTCAAAAACCGTTAAAAGGAGCAGTGATTTATGTCATATAGATATATGGATGACCTCTTGGTTATACACAATACAAATGACGAATTAATCGACGAAGAACTCAAGTTGCTCCATGGGGATATATTAGAACTTAAAAACATTTTAGTAGCTCAGAATGTAACTACCTCGTCATTAGAATAAAGGTTAAGGATGGAAAAGTTGAAACTGAGTTATGCAATAAAACAAGTGACTTCGTCTTTTCTACTGTCAGATTTGCAGATATAAGTTTGGCGGTTTTCAACAATATCAAAGCGGTCACAATTTATACGGAAACGTTACGAATAGCAAATGCCTGAAAACATTAACAATTTGTTAAAAATATTTTTCTAACTAAAAATAACACAAGACACATAATTTAACCATAAATATTGAAATATAATACTCAACTCAGCTAACGGTATCTTTTTGCAAGATATTCAATTAAATTAATTCAAATTACTACTTATTTAAATTTTAGTAATAATTATAAGTAAATATTAACTTTTAAAAAATTAAAAAATAAAAATAAGAATCAACTATAAAATAAAATAAAATAAAACATAGGAAAATTTGTAAAAGTTATTTATTCAAGAAATAAAATAAAAAATAATAATAAATAAAATAAATAAATATTTACTAATTTAAAAATAAATTGAAAAATAAAATATAAAATAAAAATAATTATAAAAATTCTATTATATAGTGATATATAAATTTTCAATAAATAAATAGTAAATAATAATTTTAAAGAAATTAAAAATTAAAAATAATAATTAAAAATTACAAAAATAAAAATAAGAATAAACTATGAAGTAAAGTAAAATTAAACATATAAAAATTCTTCTTCTTCTTCTTCTTCTTCAGCGTCTGTCCCGCTTCGTAGCGGGGTCCGCTATTCTGGTGTCATGACGCCACCTTTCCCGATCCAGCGCTAGATCAGGGTGGACACCAGCCGCTTTCAAGTCCGTATGTAACGTATCAGCCCAGCGCTGCTTCGGGCGCCCTCTAGGCCGCTTTCCTGTTACCTCGAATTTAAGGCCTATCTTGCGGACGCTGTCTTCTTCTCCACGCAGAACGTGGCCGTACCATCGTAAGCGAGCTTCGCGCATCTTGTCCGCTATCGGCGCGACACCGAACTTCTGCCGAATAGCTTCGTTTCGGATGCGGTCCATGCGCGTGACTCCAGCCGTCCAGCGCAGCATCTTCGTCTCCATGACGCTGAGGCGCGTTTCAACTTCCTTGGTCGCAGGCCAACACTCAGCGCCGTACATCGCTACTGGCCGGATGACTGCCCTGTAGATCTTTGACTTAAAGCGCTCCGGTATCTTCCTATCGCAGAGCACCCCAGTCAACGAGCGCCACTTAGACCAAGCTGCACTCACGCGTGAATTCACTTCGACCATCAGTTTGCCGTCAGACGCGACTGCTGATCCCAGGTACTTAAAGACCGCAGTGCGTGGAAGCTCGATGCCGTTAACCTTGATGGAGGTGGACTCGGTAACGTCCGTCGTTAAATACTCGGTCTTCTTCACGTTCAATCTGAGTCCAAACCGCTCCAAGCGATCACACCAAGCTTGCAACTCTCGCTCGAGTTCTCCTTTATCTTCGCTAGCGAGCATCACGTCATCGGCATAAAGCAACGTCCAAGAGACGGGCTTCTGAAGATCTCGTGTGATGGCATCCATGACGACAACAAAGAGGAGTGGGGAAAGCGCAGAACCCTGGTGCACCCCGACAGAGATGGGGAACTCCATCGAGGTTCCAGCTGCAGCTTGAACTCGACTCTTTGGACAAGAGTAGAGAATTCGCACCCACTCTATGAGCTCTTCGGGAACTCCATGATGTCGCAAGGCGTACCATATCACTTCACGCGGTACGCGGTCAAAGGCCTTCTCCAAGTCGAGGAAGGCGATATGCACTGCCTTCTGTTTCTCGCGATGCTTCTCTATCAGGAGGCGAGTGGCGTGTATGGCATCAACGGTGCCACAACCAGCCACGAAGCCGCACTGATTGCTGGACAGCTGGACGATGTCCCGAATTCGTCCATCGACAATTCGCTCAAAGATCTTCATGCTGTGCGGAAGCAAACGAATCGGACGGTAATTGGAGCAGTCTGCAGGACTGCCCTTCTTCTTCCAAATCGGGATCGTCGTACTTTGGCGCCAACACTCAGGCACTTTCTTCTCCGCCACAACCTGATTAAAGAACTTCGCCAACCACTCAGCAGGGTACCAGTACTTGGACTTCCACAAATCAGCTGCCACGTCATCGGGCCCAGTCGCTTTGCCTGGCCTCATCTTCTTCAAAGCCGCTTCAGTCTCCTCCACGGTGATCTTCTGAACGGGGCCGTGGGTTGGAGCCGTTGAAGGGATGGCTGGATGAGGAAATTCAACCGTAGAGATTTCCTCAAAGTAATCGCGCCATCGCTTCAATGCCTTCTTGCGGTCCGTAAGAAGATGGCCGTTCTCATCATTGATGCCGAAGAACTTCTCGATGTCCTCGGTCTGGCGATGGCGATTCTTTGCAAGTCGGTACAGATACCGCTCACCATCACGAGACTCGAGCTTCTCGTTGACATCTCCATAATGAGTGGCTTTCGCAACAGCCACGGCCTTCTTTGCAGCTTTCTTCGCTTCTTGGTACTTCTGCCAGTTATCGGCTGTCTTTTCGCCGAGAAACACGTGATAGAGCGACTTCTTCTCTCGAACCTTCGCTTTCACGTCGTTTGTCCACAGCCATGTCTGCTTGTCGACCTTCCGTCGCCCAGGCTTCGTAATGCCGAGTTCTGACTGTGCAGCTTGACGAATCGCGTCGGTCGCCTTCTTCCAAGTTTCGTCGACAGTCGTGACTGTCGGTAACCGCACGCGAGAAATCACAGCTGCTTCCTTCTCTCTGATTCGCCACCACTTAATTCTAGCTGCACCGCATCGCTCAACCTGCTTCAGCCTCGGAGGGGCGATCTTCAAAGTGCAGATCAGCGGTCGATGCTGTGGGGCGACCGTCTCATACGGCACGATCTTCGCGTCTGTGACAAGACTCCGGTCGCGATCTCTCACAAGGACAAAGTCTATCTGAGACTTGGAGCTCCCACTATAGTATGAGATGAGGTGGGAGTCGCGTTTTCGGAAAACGGTGTTCACAATGGTGAGATTATGCGATTCCGCATACTCAAGAATGCGCCCACCATCGGCGTTACGTGATCCGTATCCGAACCCACCATGACAGCTGTACCCGTCTTTCGTAGCACCTACGTGCCCATTAAGGTCACCAGCGACTATGATGACATCTTTCGACGGTACCACTGCTGTCTTCTCATCAAGCAGGCTCCAAAACTCTTCCTTGGCTTGATCCGAGCAGCCAGTCTGCGGAGCATACGCTGAGAAGAAGTGATAGAGTCGCTCCTTAGCGGCGACAACGATCTTCATCAATCGATCGTCAAAGCGCTCGACGCTTACAATCGAGTCACGAAATCGTTCGGAGACGATTATTCCGACACCACTGGTGGTCCTGGGACTTCCACATAGAACGGCCTTAAAGCCACGTCCTATATCCCTTGACTTGCGGCAGGACCACCTCGTCTCCTGCACCGCACAGAAATCAACTCTTCTACGCTCCAGTGCTTCAACCAACTCGCACGAGCGGCCCGTCAACGTACCCACATTCAGCGTAGCCACGCGGGTCCTGCTTACGTTACGGGACTTTCGGACTAGCTCAGTTGCCCCCCGATGCCGTCCTCGCATCAGGGACCCTCGCATACTTCTCACACTCGCCGGGCTCTGCGAGTGCGCGTCGGCTCCCGCGGACGCCGTAGCACTATCTCGAAACACTTGAGCTGTCATACACCATGTGATGTGACATGGGTCTTCGTAGGCCGGCCTGTCACAAGGGCCTGTCGCCTGCAATCGAGTGTCCGTGTTCGGCTTAACTCGCAGAGCGAGTAGTTTCCAGTGGCACCACGTGGAGGAACGGACATCGCCACCAAAACATATAAAAATTGGTAAAAGTTATTTATTTAGATAATGAAATTTTAAAAAATAAAAAAATATTTAGTAATTTAAAAATAAATTTAAAACTAAAAATTAAGAAATAAAAATAATCGTGAGAATTATATTATATAATAATATTTAAAAATATTTTTTAAATTGAAATAATAATAAAATTAAAAAAATAATAATTTTATTAAAAATTTAAAATAAATTATAAAAAATTAACGTAACGGAATTCGGTAGTACTCCTAATGTACTTGATTTAAGATAGGTGTGTAAGAGATATATAAGTATACATATATATATCTATATATACAAGGTGTGCCATACCGTATATAGATCAACTCGATAGTTCAAATATACGCGTTTTTGCTGGCTGCGTATATTCACTAAAAGATGTTGCCGACCACACGTAACGTCCCGCATCTACAGAGCCCAATCTTTTTTCACACACTTCTGTACCTCGCAACACTAACAGCCTTTCGATATTCGATATTTTAAGCCTCCCCTCCCCCGCTTTTCTTTGTAATACCTAGTTGAATTTTTTTTCGAAATTGTGTAGAAAGGTTTAAATTTAAATAAGAAGTACAATAAACAAACTACAGATAATTAAAGACTTTATTTAGGTTAAATAACTAATTTGATAAAATTTAAAAATACCAAAAAACAAATTAATTGAAGCGATACTTACTTAACTGGTGAGCCTCGGGTAACTCTTCTTTATAAAATACTCGTCTTAAGTTAAGAGGCGAAACAAGTATTTTATAAATTAAAGTTCTTCTTTATTTTTCTCTTTTCCATTCTTTACAAAGAGTTTTTTGTTGACTCACATTTCTGCAGCAAAAAAAAACGCTACAAACGCTACAAAATTTAGGGCGATCACGACTTGTGCAGGACGCCCCGGCCCAAACTAGGCGACCAACTACAGTCCTTTTCACGGAGAGGGGGCTGCTTGAGTGGGGAATTGAAAGTTAGAATGGTTCGCCGAGTCCCCTGACCTAAATCCCATTGAATTAGTGTGGGGCAACATGAAGGCTCACTTAAGGTTTGTACTTAAGTTGCTTTCCAGACGTACATATATCGACCCCTTGTTTATTGCACCCTTTACAGGCGCCGAGTATTTAGAACACAGGAAGAATTGTGCACGGCTATTAAGCAATACTGGATGTCTTTAGCACCAGAAACGTGCAGGAAATACATAGTAGGCATCCATTGGCTTTTGGAGCGGATCGACGAAGCTCACGGTGATAACAAGCTTAAAAGAAGGATTGCTTTACAGAATGGAAACACATCATAATTCGCACAATATAGACAATCTATTACAATATATCAGTATAAATATCATACTCGTGTATTCGCATGTCTCCGGCTGCATTTATTTAATAACTGTTTCTTGCCATTGAACGTTCTCGAATGCATAATAAAGATTTTTATCTGAGGTGAGATTATTTTGACGGCGAGCAGCCACTCTTCGCCTTCCGACGGCCTCGTAAATACCAAAAATCGGCAGTTGAGTATGCACAGAATGACGAAAGTGGAGTCAATTTAGGCGAATTTGATATCAAACAGATCACCATGGTGAGTCAAAACCTAAAATTAGCATGAAACACATTTTCAGCAGAGTTTTAAAATTTCAAAATTCCTCTGGGCAGTTTCATTCCTGCTGTGGGCGTAATTAGGCATTTTGACAATTTGCTAGTGTATATCTACTATATTTGCTACTGTGTTTGAGCGCGTCCTATGACGTGTATAATAAATAAATAAATAAATAAATAAATAAATAAATAAATAAATAAATTAGGCAAGACTCAAGAGCATATGTGGGTCAGACAAATAATTAGGAGCTCGACTAATCTAGATCATCTCAAGCTCAAAGATTCTAGAATCTTGTCAAGATTTTGATGCCATTGGGTAGAACATGTTGTTCCTACAATGTGCATTTTATTGGATCTATTCGACTTTGAAGGAAATTATGACAAAGCAGCGGAAACGGCGAATTAATCCTGCCGCCGGCCGCGTTTTGGCGGATGTTTACCGACGGTACTGTACATTGCTACTTTTTCAACCGCAACCTTGTTTTGTAGAGACTCCATAATGTAAAGCTCAAACAGTGAATTGAACCTCTTTCTTGTTCTCATGCAAGAAATCGACCCAGCGGGATGCGTTTTGATACGTCAGTCCTGTGTTAAATTATGGGAAGATCGATTGGACTTGGCCTCTATATGCTCATCTGAACAATCGTCTTCAAAGTTTTTCTTTATTTCAAGGCTCTCTGTCTCTAGTTGGAAGAGTTCTACGTAGGTGTTCCAGTGCTGTGTTTTAGACGATTATTTCCTAAAGTAGTCTCTAAATTTGGGTACAAATCTGTCCATTACAATTTTCTGGATTGGGTCGTAAACCTATACGACACCAATCTCAGCCTTTTTCGGCTTTCACAAAATTGGGCTTGAACTGATTCATTTTCGTGAGATGAGTTATACACGGTGCGCAGTCTGTATAGACTCATCCCAAACTTGTGTGAATATTTTGGTAAGATAATCGGCAGCAATCGATCTCTTTCTCCGAACACTTCAAAACTATGTGACTTGATGCCAGTCCTACTTGTTGCTGTCACAAGTCGTGGAGAACCAATTGATGACCAACTCCCACTGCTCTATATTATATAAATGAAATTATTTTTTCTAGGTGACCTTTCAGCGACAAAAGAAAATGCAAATACAACCACTCCGCTCGAATGTGGCCAGAAAGGTGATAGCAGAGCTGTGAGAACAAGATGTGGAGACGTACCAGAGAAGAAGGCAAAAACCGCAGGAACTGGTTTAGATGGCAGTTCTTGCCAAAATTATGGGTTAAATTTGCGCAGATCCAGTTCCGGTCATGTCAGTGAAGATTGATAAAGAACTCCTATGTGTACGGCTGGCATTTGAAATACGTTGCCCTATTTATTAAAGAAGTGGAAGCCAATTTAATCAGTTTTCACAATTATTTCACGCTGCTCTCAAGCAAACCCTTTATACACGTAATTTGACGTGACTGCACAGAATTCCTTTAAAAACAACTACTTATTCATGTAGAAACAGAATTGTATACCCGACAGAAATGTGTACTATATCCAAAAGTAGTTAAAAAATAGTATTTTTTTCAAATTTAAACATGCATAATTTTCTGTTTTCAGATCCTGTTCTACAGCACCAATCTATGCGGCTCATTTGCATTAGAGCTACTGCTCTCCCTCAACAAGCTCCGTGATTTACTAGGATTGTATCAGAAGAAGTAAAGGGGCGGTAAACAGAAAGTGGTATGTAGTGTAGCAATATCCGTGCAGAAAGTTCTGCTGATGTTCTACAAAATCCTACGGGGATTCTGTGAAAAAAATTTGAAACTATCCTTTCCTAGATTAAAGGCTGAAGGGATAGGCATTACCTGGCATCTGAAAATCGATATTTATGATTCTCTATGCATGCCTCGATGCTCCTAGAGAAAATCGTAAAGAAGTCGCTGAACTTAGAAGAACGCAGAAATCGACCGTTCGACAAACATCGGGCATTAGATGGCCGAACAAGCTTAACCATCTGTGTATCCCACCCAGCCTACAACACGACGCTCCGCCCCTAAAACTTTCAAATACCTACTACTTTTTCCATTAACTTTCCTTGACTCGGCGATGGTTTCACGGAATCAGCTGACTCCTGCAGTCCTAAGATAGCAAGCGCCCAACTTCCTTTTCAGCAAGAGACGCTATATCGCCAGGACCTTTGACCTTGAGTACCTGAACAGCCTGCTTATGTTTGGGTCTTTGCTTGCGCAGTGGTGAGATCCAAATACTCAACGGCATTGGAGGTAGAGAGTTTCATCTCATGACCCTTGTCAATCTCCAAGGCGTGTGTGCTAGGGAAACTTGCATGACTACATAGGTAGCAAATCAACATTATTTTTGGTCAACCTCTTTGACGAGACGTGACGGCTGATCGACGACTCAATCAATGGAGATCAACAGCAACGAACTAAAACTTTTCGCGACATGGAAGGAATGGAAACAACTAATCCAGTTGCTAAAAGGATAGCACACGACCAGCTACTATTGAAAATTCAGTACTGTTAAGGTAATGGGTACCCTTCAGATACCAAAAGCTAACTAACGATCGACTGCCCGGGTCTACCTACGACATCAGCTGTACAGTTGAAAAGTGACGGCAACTTCTAGGAATACCACCGAATACTTACTAAATTTCGCGAAAGATGGTTTGTCAGAGAACCGGATGCGATCCCATTTGAGTTCATCCTTTATAAACTTTAAATAAAAGTTGAAATAATAATCAGCTGTATATGCTATAACTCCTTCATATGCCACCTCATCGCGCTGAAGGGGTGAACATCACTTAGTGATACTAACGGCACAAATGGTCACGCAGTACACGATGCTTTGTCGGGTAGGGCGGCTCTCATGTATCTCTGGCCAGGAACATGTGAGTAATCAGACCACCGCCATAGCTCAAACAACTAGACCCGCACCCCAGTCCTCCCCGCGCCGGAGGTGGACTTCTACGACGTCGGTTGCATCCACCTCCGGCGAGGGGCCATCTAATCTCGGAGTTAAACTATCAGGACGTCATTGGAATCGGACTACCGGAAACTCCCCTCCCACCACGACACGGAAACTGCCTATTCGTCTGCACTTATAACTGTCGTTCGATCGCATCTGAGCAGGATCTTCGGACACTGCTTTACAGAAGCCGCAACATCAAATACGACGTTATCGCCCTGCAGGAAACGAAAGGCAGGACGGAAACCATAAGAAGGACCGACTACAACGAGCTTCTCGTTATCGGAGCAAAGGTGGACAGAAAGAATATTGGCGGAGTTGGATTTTTCGTCAATTCGACAGTGCACCACCTAGTAGACTCTTACAAGATCATCAGTCCGCGAGTAGCTGTACTTCGTCTGGAAACCAAAGATCAAGGAACCATCTCCATCATAAATGGATATGCTCCAACATCTGCGGCCACAGACGAAGAAAAGGAGGAATTCTACAAGGGCTGTCAACGACGAGAAGAGCTACTACAAAGTTTCGTTGGTGACTTTAACGCTATCGTCGGTACGAATGATCACGACGAATGGAGGCTAGGACCACATGGAACTTTCTCAAGGAACGAAAACGGAGAGCGCCTGATAGACTTCCTATCCGCGTGCCGTCTCTTCCATGGAAATTCTATGTTTAAGAAGCCTTCAAACCGACGATGGACCTGGAAAAGCCCAAATGGAGAAACACGTTCGGAGATCGACCATGTTCTTACAAACAGACGCTGGAGTCTGTTCGTCGTCTCCGTTCTGCCTTCATTTGACACCGGCTCGGATCACCGTCTTGTCTGTGCGAAGCTGTCTCTCAAAAAGAGGATGTTCAAGCGTGACACTCATAAACCGGCACCGGTGAGGATCCCACACATTCAGGTCTGAGGAATTGGAATATGCAATAAAGTCGTATGATTGGAATCTTCTTGAAGATCCATCGGAAGACTACGACCTTCTCTCCAAAGGACTGTTGAAATGTGCTAGCAGCTCTTGCGGAGCCACATCACCGCTTGCTTCAAGACTCAACGCACATGGGACTAAGCTCTTGGAGCAAAGAAGAGCTGTTAAACTGGATCCTAATGCTTCCCATCTGATAAAAAGTCACCATCTCGAAGGCCTGTCGAATTGCAGTGGAGGAGTCCATTCAAGCCTACAGAAGATTGAAGCTGTTAGAAGCCGCTGGGAAAGGTTCAAGCATAAAGCGCTACAAACTAGATCTCTGCAATCAGAAGGCAATAATGTCAGCCCTTGTGGATAAGGATGGAACAACGCAAACGTCTCGAAGAGCGATGGAGGCCATCGCTCAAGAATTCTACACAGGTCTGTTCTTCCATCACTGTCCCGAAATGCTTGATGCCACCAGCCGAGGAAGTACCTCCATTCTGGAATCAGAAGTTGCTCATGCCATCAGAAGGATGAAGCCGGGCACTGCTCCCGGACCGGACGGCATTTCTGCTGATCTCCTTCGTGCGGGTGGCAGTGTCCTCTGCTCACTTTTTGCCAAGCACTTCAACCACTACCTTCGACTTGGTAGGATTCCGGACTCATGGAAGGAGTCGAAAACAGTTTTAATCTTCAAAAAAGGTCAGCAGGAGGATATCAACAACTATCGACCCATCAGTCTTCTCTCGGTTGTGTACAAGATCTTCACCAAGATACTGCTTAACCGCATGGAGCGTTGCTTGGACGAATATCAGCTAGTGGAGCAAGCAGGGTTTTGCAAGGATTTCTCCTGCATGGACCATATTCAGACTGTCTCACAGCTCATCGAGAGGAGCCGCGAATACCACCTCCCACTTGTTCTTGTCTTCGTGGATTACCCGAAAGCGTTCGACTCTGTGGAAATCAACGCCGTTCTGAACGCTCTTGTGCATGATGGTGTACCATCGCCCTACATCCGTCCTCTCGACGAATGCTTCCGAACACATCGACTACCATCCAGCTGTTCGATCAAAAGCTTAAAATTCCTATCGGGAAAGGAGTACGGCAGGGAGACACGATTTCTCCCAAGCTATTCACAGCGGCACTCCAGGATGCCATGAAAGACTTGAACTGGGATGATAAAGGCTACCTTGTCGACGGTAAACGGATCAGCAACCTTCGCTTCGCCGACGATATTGTTCTCATCTCTACCAGCACGGCAGAAGTCCAGGAAATGCGGTACGAGCTCAGTGTGGCAGGTATGAAGATTGGATTGGACATGAATATGTCCAAAACGCAATTCATGGTCAACCAGTGGTGTGGCACGGGACTCGTGAGGTTAAGTGGAGTCGCTCTACAACAGGTCGACTCCTACGTCTATCTGGGAAGAGAGCTGAACATGGATAACGACCTCGCTCCTGAAATCGCCCGCAGGAGACGCGCAGCATGGGTAGCCTTCAGTTCGATTCGCGAAGTCACCGATCAGATCAAGGATGCCGGCCTCAGGACTTCGAAATTCAACGCCTCTGCACTGCCTGCGATGTGTTACGCGACGGAAACTGCGCCCGACAACAAGACAATCGCCAGAACGATGCAAACTACGCATCGTGCACTGGAGAGATGTCTTCTGAGGACGAGCCTTCGTCAGCCATGGCAAGAAGGCCTACGAAGCTCGGAGCTACGGGAGAAGTCGCAATTAGCAGACCCGCTGCAGTACATGAAAAAGTCCAAATGTCGCTGGGCCGAACACCTTCTTCGACGAAAGGACGATAGATGAAGTCTCCGTGTCACAGAATGGTTCCCGAGAGACCACAAGAGACCACTGGGATGACCGACAGCGCGATGGGCAGACTCATTCTCAAGATCTTTTAGAGAGCGGAGTCTGCTTCACTGGATGCAAGCAGCCAGAGATCGAGTGGTCTGGAAGAGTTGTGGTCCCCGCTGAGAAGTCCTCCAGCCGACAAAAGGACCATCAAAGTATCAAAGTAAGCAAGAATATGCTATAATGTTTACCTTATGTTCATGGATGGCTATGCAGCTTTTGCCATTGGTGGAATATGACGAAAGTCCAATTGTAGTAAGTTCAAGGGCTCCAGCGGATATTCTAATTTAGGTGAAATCCTTGCGTGCTCCCGCGTCATCATACAAAGGCGTGCGCGTCGACTGATTGACTATAGAGGCGATATGTAGAGATGACTCAGATACGCTTGCAGCGTATGGCCTATTTCTAGCATGTTTTTCTGTTTTTCTTTTTCCTTATATTTTTTCCTCATCCATGCATTCCTCTTTTATGCGTGTGGTACGTAGTGGGGTGCGCTCGCATCAAGAATGGATGTGACTGCTCTACGAGACTATTTAGATGTACACAGAAGATGGAGCCCTTTTGGCACTACACCGAACACCGCTGCGGAATCCACTGCAGACAGCAGCGCGTTGCAGGAGAGTGTGAAGTTAATTGAATGCAATAAATATTTTGATCTGTTATTCCACTTTCCTTCCCATATTGCCATTTTAACAAATGTGGTGCAAAAACGGTCCAGATACGAAACGGCTTCGGCAGCGCGAAGTAAGACGCTCACAAATTTCACCAATTCATTAACCAGGGAATCACAGCAAAACGACATAATAATGAGGCAATAGCAAATGGATGTGTTAGCAAGGGATCATGAAGAAATACGTACCTTTGAAAAATGGGAGGTAAGATGAACAGTTGCCCTCGTGCGCCACAGCGTCTAGTGTCGAAACCGTTAGGGGACGTAATGATAGCGGATAGTAGAATACGGAAGGAGAAGCTGGTAAATGCACAATGATAGCGAATGGCATAAGGGACGCGATAAAGATGTTGTATCTTTTGTGTGGTCTGCGCTTGATCGTCTAACTGGCGATCAGGAAGCTGACTAAGAAGACGAAGACTAGCAGGTACGAAGTAGCAGAAGTCGGCGGGACAGTCTTGGACAAGAAGAGAAGACAGGGAGAAATCCAATAGAGGTCAATCCCACGGCAGCAGAACTTACCACAGGAATGCCCTCAGCGAAGGTCCCGTTGACATAGAGACATATATACGCCCTAACCCTGGACTTCGCTTGCTAGGGACGTCATGGCGGGACTGGTAGAAAATATTCTGCAGCATTCTGGCGCTGAGAAGAGTCACTAAAAAGATATGCGACTTTTATTAGGTTGTAACGAATTAAATGGCACTGGCTCGCGCCATTTTTTGGCGCGTCTTTACGAGTTTGATCACGAACAAACCGTAACATGTGGCATATCGTTAAAAAGCGCAAACTTTGCTCTACCGGTGAGTATTAAATTTTCTATGTAAAAGTGGGAAAACTTTAGAGTTTTATTGACTTTTTTGCAGGTGGACAAAAGGGTAATCCGAGGCATTTACTTGTATGAATTCAAGCTGGGCACTACAGCTAAGGAGACGGACGAGAAGATCAACGCCGCATTCGGTCAAGGATGTTTTACAATTTGGAAGGCGTATCGTTGGTATCAGAAGTTCCGGAATGGAGATGAGAGCTTGGAAGAACATGAAGGTCGTGGGAGGCATAGTGATGTTGATGAGGACAAGCTGAGAGATGTGGTAGAGGAGGATCCACACAAAGGTACCAGAGAGATAGCGAAGGTTCTTGGCGTCAGTCACAACACAGCTGCCCAGCATCTGAAGGAAATTGGAAAGATCAAAAAGCTGGAAAGGTGGGTGACTCAGTGCCTGTCTGAGGAGCAAAGAAACCGACGTATGAAATCTCGTCCGCACTGCCTCTACGGAACGAAACGGACCCATTCCTTGATCGCATCGTAACCTGTGACGAGAACTGGATAAGGTACGACAACAGCCGACGATCGGCACAGTGGGTGGACAGCGATGAGAGCCCCAAGGTTTTTGCGAAGCCGGAATTGCACCAAAAGAAAGTAATGGTGACAGTATGGTGGTGTTCGCTGGGAATTATTCACCACAGCTTCCTCCCTCCCGGTGAATCCATCACGGCAGAGAAGTACTGCATTGAAATTGAAGAAATGATGAAAAAGTTGAAGGATATCCGGCCGGCCTTGGTAAACCGAAGGCGAGTTCTCCTTCTCCACGACAATGCTCGCCCCCATGTAACACGAATGACGCTGCAGAAATTGAATGAGCTGAGCATTGAAACTCTACCACATCCTCCGTTTTCTCCCGACCTCTCCCCAACAGACTACCATCTTCAAGCATCTTTGCGACTTCTTGGTAGGTTAAATATTCAGATACCAACAGGATGCCGAAAGTGCCTTCGAAGATTTCGTCAATTCCAGAACTTCTGATTTGTATGCTACTGGGATGAAAAAGCTTGTGTCACGTTGGCAAAGATGTGTAGAATCAGAAGGTTTCTATTTCGATTAATAAACTTGCCTACAAACCGAGATATTAACTGTTTAAATTTACAGTGGTTCAGTGCCATTTATTTCGTTACAACCTAATATTTTGCAAGAGGTAGGTAATGCAAATTAAGGCCTCAAGTACCACAGAAACAAGATGGTAGTGATGGTACTTATTGATGAATTGGCCTTTATAGAAACCTTTTAGAGGACATAACCTCCAGAGAGGTCCTCAAGCAGGTGGTAGCCTATCTAAGAGTACGGTAGTATCGTTATCCGGTAGAAGAAGTCAAGAGCAGGATAAATGTTTATTATGGCCCAACAAACTATTGTAGAGGGTTGGAGATTTGACCGGAATTCTTGATGTCAGATGCTGGCGGGGTCGGGATTTGGACTGGCCGATGGCTGTATCCGTAGGCTATGAGATGCGGTCGGCCGAAGAGGTCGAATACCTTTCCCTCCCGGGGTGCCTTTTAAACGGCGCCTTGCCCGCAATCAACAGATCAGTGCAAATTGACCACCAACTTACAGCTCCGACACTGAAAAGGAACTGGACGGGTAATGTGTAAATGTGATCAGTAGTTCCTACTGTCGTAAAACATGTCGGAGAATGCCTGAATATAGAAGAGAAGGAAGGTATGTTTCCAACCGCGATTGTCCTAGAGCCAGGACAAAAACGAAGGCTGAGCAATAAAGGCAATGGTCATAATCGTAGAGTAGGGAACCATGCCTTACCCGTATCAGATGGTCAGATGGTGAAGGCACAGACGGTCCCACGGGAAGGAAATAACCAATCGGGTGGAAGAAGAGGGTGCGAAGAGAGTACAAGCTTTATTGACAGAGCCTCCACGGATGCTGTAGATAAACGGTTATCATACACCGTTTGAACTAAATACTGTAGCATTTTTCAAATGTCGCTGAACGTCTGATAATATTATTAATTCTTGTTAATTCTTACCAAGCTGCGATCACCTTGCATGTTAGGGTTGTTTTCCTTTTGACGGTTCTCCAGCTTAGGACGATGTCCTCCTTTATAACCTCCACTGCACATTCATTCAGATTGAATAAAATGTACATACCCGGCTTTAGTGGTACAAACTTCGAGTGAGTAATAATCATTTGGAAGTGTGCAATTGAGATAAGATAGAATGATGTCGGTGCAAGTCGAGTCGGAAGTCTACCTGATACCCCCAAGCAGCTGACGCGCTATTGTCTGGCCTGGAGACACGTAAGGACTTGACTTAACAACCTTACGTGTCTCCTAAATAGACAAGTGCGCGTCAATTGGGATATAGAACTTTCGTCCGATCGGTGACGGCGAGCGGTCGGCTATTACTCCCTCTGTTCTCATCCTGCTTCTGATAACGATTCCCATTGATTGTGCCCTCGATTAACCGTTATGGCTCGTCAAAGTCGCAGGGGTGTCTATAGTCAGGCTGCTGATCTCCAACCCAATCATTCTGCCAACGCTAGCAGAAACATGTTGGAGACTGACGAGTATGATGAGATAGAACACTCAAATTTGAATGCTATGAAGTATCTAGATCTCATCATTGCGAAAAACAAGGACCCTAAAGTCAGCAAAATGCTTCAGGTACTCAAAGAAAAAATCGCTGGTGACAACGAGTGCCATAGAAGCAGATAAGAGAGGCCGCAGTCTAGTCATCGCAGGACTGCCGGAGTCGGCTGAGTCTGTGAAACCATCGCTAAGGCAAAAAGAGCTTGAAGAGAAAGTTGAAGGTATTTTGGATGTCTTGAAAGTAGAGTGTCGTTCCGTTGAGCTATACAGAATGGGTAAGTTGGATACTGCTCGCCCTAGGCTAGTTAAGCTTGTGTTACCATCTAAAGCCCACTGGTTGACTGCCCTGTCGAACGCTCGATTGCTGCGTTCCTCTAAGTTCAGAGACGTATATCTACGTAGAAGCATGACCCCAGAGGAACGCAGAAAGGAATTCGAAGTTCGGCAGGAAGCTCGAAATCGTAATAGCAAGGCGAAGCGTAAAGAATGGGTTGTATATTGAGGTGTCTTAACAAATGTGAAGGACTTGAGATCCAATCCCTATCAGGGAAACGGATTTCTGTAATGACGCCGCAACAGGTTAAAAATGTTTTTTATTTAATGCTAGAAGTATCGTAAACAAGCTTCATCATCTCCACCATTTTCTTATGACCAATGATCCGGACCTTGTTCTTATAACTGAAACATGGCTTTCCAACAATGTTAGCGATAATGAAATTCTTGCTAGGCTTCCTTTCGTTATCTTCAGTCATGACCGACAATCTGGCAAAGAAGGTGGCGTTTGCTGTTTGTGTAAGGAAACGCTTTGCGTGAGGCAAACATTTTTCGGTTCTGAATCAAGTTCCGATTTTCTGTGCTTGGATCTTCCAAGTCCTGATGTTACTTGCACAACGTGATACATCGTGATATACAGACTGCCAAGCTCTTCTACATATGACGACGATGAGATGCTATGGACGCTGGCCAACATGCGCTCAGCTAAATCTCAACTAATTTTAATGGGACATTTTAATTTGGATTGTGATTGGGATAGAAAGCGGCCTCGAAACTCCACATCTCTAAAATTTGTCAGATTTTTTAATGATTGCAATCTGGTCCAAAATTTATCTGAGCCTACTCGCGGAGATGCCATCTTAGATTTGATTTTGACATCATAACAGTTCATTACGTATGTGCACTACCTACCTCCGTTTCATACATCAGACCACAGGATACTGTAATATTATTGTGATTCTAAAGCAGAGCGTCCCCTATTTTTACCTTTGCCTAACTTTTTAAGGCGAACTATGCGGCTATGAACCTATACCTTGCTAGCATTAACTGGTGGTTGGTTTTTTCAAAACTTTCAATCAGCGGATGACATGTACATGAAATTCTGCCCAGTGATGTATAATGGCTTTAGTAACTTTGTCTCTCTTAGCTTTCGAAAAGCCACAACAGTAAAGTACCCGGTTCATACATAAAACCTTTTGAAGCAGAAGGCTAGACTTTCTTCTTCCCCATTTAGTCCTATCTAGATATACGAAGGTTTGCTCTGATATCAATCTACATCTCAAAAAGTTTCTTGCGAACTACGAAAGAAGTGTGGGTAGAGCTTCTGCAACAAGACAGCTGTTTGATTACATCCGTCGTAAAATCAAGGGTAGCCTGAGTCTTCCCACTTTAAAGGATGATTGCGGTAATACGTATATAATTGACCACCAGGTAGCAGAATCGCTTGCAGCCTATTTTTCCAATGTTTTTTCTATTGGCAATGATGAATCGTTGCCACAAATGCTTCATAATGAACACTCTTTTTACCGTCTCTGCAACGTCACTTTTACAGAAGAAGACGTGTTTAAGCATTTGAAAGCCTTAAAAGACTCTGCCTCAACGCCTTTTGATGGAATACCGCAGATATTTTTTTAAAATGCGCCCAGCAGCTTTGCAAGCCCTTGACAATGATTTTTAATGTATCCCTTATGTCGAAGACTGTTCATTCTATGTGGAAAGAAGCACTTATCACTCCCATTCCAAAAGGTTCTAGGTCGAGTCTTTTGACAAATTATAGGCCGATCAGTATTACTCCAACGCCAGTGAAAATATTGGAAAAAATATGCGTGAGAAACTTGTGTGCTGGCTGGAGAAATGCAACATCTTGCCAACTGAGCAGCATGGTTTCCTGAAGGGTGCGTCTACTCCAACTCAACTTCTTGATAGCCCTTTTGACTGGGGTTCTGCTCTAAATCCTAATCTTTCAGTGAATATATATTTTGATTTATCTAAAGCTTTCGATAGAGTTAATCACTCTAAGCTTTTGATGAGGTTAAATCAAGTCGGCATTGATTCATTGGTGCTCTTCTGAACTGGTTCGTCTCCTATCTGACAGATCACCACATGTGGGTAAGAGTAAAAAAATAGTTTTTTTTCGAGCCGTTATCCTTATCCGAGTGGTGTGCCTTAGGGTGGGGTACTATTACCTCGTCTTTATCATCTATTGTTTCGACCTACCCGACAAACTGAAAACCATCTCAATAAGGGCTCAGCTTTATGCCGATGATATAAAGGTATATGGTATCTAGGGAAGGGAGAATAAGAGTGAAATCCATAATGCCTTAATGGAGCCCATACACAGATTAATGGAGTGGACTAAATTCTGGAATCTCCCCGTTAATCTGTCAAACACAAACGTTTCGTATATAGGGTGTGATCAGTCGCCGCAGCACAAATACTCTGACATTGCTATCAAGAGTTGCAGTGAAGTACGAGACCTGGGTGTTGAATATAAGAGTCCATTTGATTTCCGGTCACATATTAATAGCATCGTTCGTAAGGCCTTTGGTAGTATTTTTTTATCTTTCGAAACGTACACTCCAATGATGAAAGGATCTTTTTAAGACAATATCAGGCTTATGTGCTCCCTTAACTGGAGTACTGCTGTCAGGTTTGGAGCCCTCATGGGAATAGAAAACTTCAAAGGCAGATCGAAAAGGTTCAGCAAACTTTCACCCGAATTCTGATGCATAGAACACACAACTTGAATAGTCATAGCCTTTTACCTAACTATGCGACTAGATTGAAAATGTTTGGACTAAAAAGCCTTCTGTATAGGAGAGTGTAACATGATACAGTGCAACAGAGAAAGAGTAGGTTAGTCACCATTAGCCAACTGGCAGCTAAGGATGAGGAAAAACTGTAAATTTTTGGTCAAGGAAAACTGAAACCACAGCGTGGTATAGCTATAAGACACGTCGAGACTGTAAAGAAATGCTGAAATCCTTTAAAAAATCTAAAAGTCTTCGATATTCAATGAAGAAAGGATATTAGTTGTTTTCAGTCTGCTTTTAAATATCGAGAGACTCGGAGATATCAGCACATCATTGGGCAACATTTGCGGCCAGCGGGCAGTCCGATAGAAAAACGAGTTATGAATTTTGAGCGATGCCCCTTCCGTTTTGATTCATGCTGAACTGCTATATTGTGTGGTATCGGCTAGACGATGATTGTTTTTCTGTCTTTAAGGAGTTGAGTTTTCTTATTCATATGCTCCGTATTTCTTGGTGCCCACTCTCCGTGCTTTTGTTTTTGTTTTTGCACTTATTACTCAGTTGTTTTTCCTTATTGAGGTGCATAATGACACCATAGTATACCATGGGCAAGCTCGTCTATTTTTCTGTAGTAATCATGTTACTTGTGGGTTGGCTGTCCTACCCTTCTCTGGCTATTTTCTACTTCATAGATGCGCAGGTTCATACATAGATGGTGGGCCTTTCCTCAATGTTCTCGATAGCTTTTTTTAGCGCTTTCGCTGATTGAAAGTTGAGTTCTGAGTTTTTTTCCTATTCGTGTTCTTTCCGGGCAATTTTTTCGCGGCCTGTTCTCGATCATTGGTGGCACATCCCTATGGATGTATTAATAATAAATGAATATATATATATATATATATATAAAAGATAGAACGATGTCTGCTGACAAGGAAAGGTTCCCAACTCAAGGAGAGCTTTTGCAATGCTATTTTGGCAGGGTGTAAGGCCCTGTTAGCGGAGCCTTGAACCACAGTTAGTTTTTGCTGAGCGCTTTTTTAAAGGCCTGAAATGAAGGTCTGGAAGCTTGCGCACAGCTATCATCAACCCCTACGACACCCCATAAGATGTGCCCCGGCGGCGCAGTTGGTAAGAGTACCGCCTCATGAAAACACACTGGCGGGCTTTTCAGTTCGAGTCAGAGTGCTGCCAACATTTTTGCAGGTTTTAGATTGTTGTTCTTTCGCTTTCTGATGATCACAGGACTCGATCTTACCAGGATACTATCTCAACGGTAGGTCGGAACGGCGCAAATGTTGTATATGGGCAGAACCGCCTCTCCCTGGGAATTAACAAACTGCAGGTATCTCGACCCCAATACAACTCTGCGCAGAGTTAGGGGCGACGGAAGTAGCCTGTTGGCGCCCTGTTGATTCATGTGCTCCACAGCTGACGGACGCGCGCGGGATGAAGGCTGGTATCGCGGAGTGGCGCAGCGCACAGGTGGCGTAGTAGGGAAGTGCTCGGGCTCGTGGACGTGGGGTCAGTGGTTTGGATCCCGCGGTCTGCGTTTGTTTTGCACTTTTGCAAAATCCATGTTTATCATATAGGTGATCCACCTAGGGTATTATAGTGTGTTATAGAGCATGTTTACATATACATATATCACGCATACCGTTAACAATGGTGGTCCAGGCAGGGTCACCGATTTCGCTGAAACTTCATTTAGTGGGGTTACTTGGGATGGTGATCACGAGTCTGGTATCCGTTCCTCACGATTCCGTCGGAGGCCACCCATACCGTTAACAAGGGTGGTCCAGGCAGGGTTACCGATTTCGCGGACACTTCGTCTAGGGGGGTTATTTGGGGTGCTGATCACGAATCTGATATCCATTCTTCACGATTCGGCTGGATAATATAAGTACAGGAAGGCACAGGATTACATTCCTAAAGTTTCTGCCGGTGACGGCAGGTGGAGAAAGAATCGTGAAAAACGGATGTCAGATTCGTGATCAGCACCCCAAATATCCCCCCTAGACGAAGTTTCAGCGAAATCGGTGACCCTGCCTGGACCACCCTTGTTAACGGTATGGGTGGCCTCCGACCGAATCGTGAAAAACGGATGTCAGATTCGTGATCAGCACCCCAAATAACCCCTCAGATGAAAAGTCTTGTTGGTGGAGTCGGAACTTTTAACTAGTGCCACAAAATATCTATCGCTACATAACTACAGCTTCACACAAAATAGGCTTAAAATAAGTGACACAGAAGTGAACATTTTAGCTAATCTGTAGTTTGAAGCATATGTTATATGTAAACATGCTCTATAACACACTATAATACCCCTAGGTGGGTTACCTATATGATAAACATGGATTGTGCAAAACTGCAAAAGAAACACAGTCTGCGGGATCCAAACCCCCACCCCTCGCTCACGAGCCCGAGCTCTTCCCTACTACGCCACCTGTGCACTGCGCTAGTCCGCGATACCAGCCCTCATCCCGCGCGCGCCCGTCAGCTGTGGAGCACATGAATCAACAGGGCGCCAACAGGCTACTTCCGTCGCCCCTAACTCTGCGCAGAGTTGTATTGGGGTCGAGATACCTGCAGTTTGCTACTTCCCAGGGAGAGGCGGTTCTGCCCATATGCAACATTTGCGCCGTTCCGACCTACCGTTGAGATAGTATCCTGGTTAGACCATCACTGCTTACAGCAAACCTAGGCTGTCTATTTGCGCCTTCATATGTGCTAGTTTTTCAGACGTGCCTATCTGCACGATCGTAACATATCACCAATAATACCGTAACTGCACACAAATACGCGCACCTTATGGTTGAATATTATGGACCCGGGCGATATCGGTACATAAGTGTGCTAAAAATATCGTTCTCACTTGAACGTGTTGTCGGTTGACTACCCTCCACCTTCTCACCGGATTTCTCTCCTCCGACAAGGAAAGAGACTGCGTCTGCGGATGCCATAAAAGGACTCTTCCTGGGCGTCATATAGGGAGATATTAGCTGTCAAAGATAAAGGAGTCTTTCCTCAGAGTGGGCATTGGCCTACCGACAGTTCTGCGCTCGGTGTTTTGGGCGTGTCTGTCATACGCGTGGGTGGCAGCTGGATTCGTCGATATTCACCCCGGACCCTTCTCTACACACAGAGATTACGCGTTCAACGAAGAAGAAGTGGTCATTCCTTGTTAGGGAGAAGATTGCTTCCTCACTGGCTTCTGTAAGATGCTGCTGGTGTGGCAAGCGCTTCTGTTTCACTTGTTTCATAGTTTTCTACCATAGCTGTTGACTAAAATGGAAGAGCAAGACAGGACTTTTTATTTCCAGAGAAGCGATATGGTGCAGATAGGCACTGTTGAAAACTAGCACATATGAAGGCGCAAATAGTCATCCTTGATTTGCTGTAAGCATTGACGGTCTAAAATGAACTCCTGTGATCATGAGAAAGCGTAATAACAACAAACTAATATGTGCAAAAACACCGGCAGCACGCGGACTCGAACCGAAAACCCAGGCGGTGTGCTCCTATGAGGCGCCCTTCTACCAACTGCCGAGGCACATCTCGTCGGGCGTCGTAGGGATTGATGATAGTTGCGCGCTCAGACCTCATTTTCAGGTCTTTAAAAAAGCGTTCAGCAAAAACTAACTGTGGTTTTGGACTCCGCTAACAGGGCCCTACATCCTGCCCAAACAACATCGCAAAAGCTCACCATAAGTTGCGAACCTTTCCTTGTGAGACCGCTAGCTGTACCCTGTCCTCAAGTGGATATAAACAATTACTCTGGATTTCTCACTGTTTCATTTTTGATAGACACTGTTATTATTATTTCTACTTTTCTGTTTTTTGATTTTAATAAATTTTTTGAATGACGAGTTTGGAACAGCACATTAAAGGCCTACCCTTTTACAGCCACCATACTCAATACCTAGCATGCAGAGCATCAGCAGAATGAACGACGCGAATTGCAGATACAATTCGTCCCTCTAGATCCCTTAGTCTAAAACCTTCTCCTCTTATTTCCTTCCCTCGTGGACATGTGACTGTTGTTTGGGCCTTCACCCTTCCGTCGTGTGACATTGTTTCTAAGTTACGCCGGGCTACGCAGTTTCTCAACCCGTTTGCTTGAGTGTTATCAACTTGGAAGACCTTTGACCTCAAAATACATCCTTTTCACCTCTCCCATTTTGTCGGAATAAATTTGTTCGGATTTAAATCCATAAGTCCTCTTTATGTCAGTCCTCACGCTCTAATGGAGAAAAGTCTTTGTTGCCCTTACCTTTCAACAACAGAGTACGCATCTAACCGATGAGTGCTTTCTTCTTAGCTTATGCTTCTTTTGGACATTTCCGAGCTTCGCCGACGTTCGAAGATCAGAGACGTCGCATGGGCCAAGTCGTCGAAAATGAGGTGGGCCGGCCACGTAATGCGATTCGAAGCCATCCGCTGGACGAGAGCCATCACCGACTGGATTCCGCGGGATGTCAAGAGAACACCAGGACGCCCACCAACGCGTTGGTCGGACTTCTTCGTGAAAGCCCTGAACGACCGCTATGACGCTCTTCTTGTCCCTCGAGCGAGGAGGATCCATTGGAGCACTCTGGCACGCGACAGGGACAAATGGAGACGCTGCTGGCGCCCGCTCGAGCAAGTCGATGATCAACGGGACGACAGGTGATACAGGTGATACCCTTCGTAAGCATGAGCGTACTCATCACAGTCAGACTTTTAAAGCAGCTCAACTAATGAGCATTAATTTTGAAAAAAAGAGTGGGACAACAGATTAAAGCTGGAGCCTTGCTGTTTCGCTGCCACGCCATCACAGCGAAGTCCAACAACCATTCGTAAAGCTCTATTGATGAGTTTCTTTTTCTTCGTTTATGTTTAGTAGCAAACAGCTAGCATTTCACTTTGAATGCTAACCCTACTAGTCCCACTTACTAAAGGCGTGAGAAGGGTTACTACTTCACCTACAGTTCACCTACTACTCGAGTAACGTATCATGGGGGTGAGTGTCAAACTGGCGATAGCAGAGCGTTCACTGAAATTTCGCCCCAAAATAGCCCTACAGATCACCCGTTACGATAAATTACAACAATTTCACCTACAGGACACCTCTCGTGTTGAAGGGAATAAATGAAGAGAAAACGTGGAGCAAGATGAGATTTCTGCGCTTTCGTGAAGCAGAGGTAGCGGCGACTGTTTACAAACAAAACACTGCTGCTGATAACAACAAAATTGCGAGGGAGGTTAACACTTCAAGTGCCATCTGCAGGAAAGGCAGCTGAAATGTAATTGAAAATTGTTAATGTAAAAACAAGCTTAAGCTCCCCTCTACGGTAAAGATGATATTATGTTGGAAAAAAGTCTCTTCACACTTCGAAAAGTTTCTACCGTTCTCCTTGCAAACACACTAACCAGTATTGATTGCTGATTTCATAATCCTATCACACTTGTATACCGTTCGCATGCGGACACAGATCTAAACCCTTCTTGTACTTCGTTATCTATCCAATCTTCCGGACTCAATGCCAGATCAACCTCATGGCCATTTTCGGCGCGGCATTCTTCATGAATTCATTATTCATGAATTAAAGGATCTACAGCACGTCAGGCAGCTGACCTATTGGTTTGAGATCTACTACTCATCGCGCCTGTTATGAGTGGTTCGGAAAGTTTTTAAAGGGAGATTATTCACTCGAGAAGAAAGCAAGGTCAGAAGGCCAACTGAATTGGACGACACTGAGCTACTCCATCTTCTTCGTACCGATAGTAGGCAGACGACACGTCAACTGGCAGAGAAGCTCGAAGGGTCTCATAGAATAGTAGGAATCCATCTGAAGAGCCTTGGCTTGGCATGGAAATTTGGAGCTTGGATTCCACATGCCCTGTCAGACATTCAGTGCAAAACCACATGTTGCAAGACTCACAAGAGAAACAGTAAAGGAGCTGGGCTGGGAGGTAATGTCACATCCACCGTATAACCCTGACTTCGCTTCCTACCGACTACCAACTCTTCCGTGCTCTCAAGCAAGAAATTGGAGAAAAATATTTTGAAGCGGATGAAGACCTCAGAAATTGGATTCAGCAAAGGTTCAACTCCAGAACTGCATTCCTTTAAGCGAGAGGAATTTGAAAGGTACCCAGTCTTTGGAAAAGCGTAGTAGAACAAAATGGAGTTTATCTCAATTGATTTGACATAGTAGTTGTGAAGTAATAGATCTTTGAAAAAAGCCTTTTTTCCAATCTAATAATTGCATTGCAAAGTGAATGTGGTCAACACTAAACCTGTCCGCACCACAACCAAATAAAAGAAATGAAGATGTTAGCTATTATTAGAGAAGAGTTAATCGAGAGGACTCGAGAGGACGATGCTCGGAGTGACACGACTCAAGTGAGAGAAGGCCTCCGGAGTTCATGGGGATACAGCTGTTCGGGTATTGTAATTCTTAACGTGACGTTCGATTAAACAGCGGCGGTGGTCTAATGGTGTAGCATACGGCCAATTGAGCAGAGGATACGAGTGCGCGTCCGTCCTGGCGATACAGTAGGTGGTAGAAAATATTGATGTAGCAGCCAGGCTCGACCCTCGATGAATCTCGGCAGCGAAGTCGGTCTGGTATGTTAATTTGGAGGCGGCGGTTCGACCGCTGGAAGTCTTTCCATTCAAAAAGCTTTTGAAACCTGTGGAAGGATCACGGCGATATTCCGCCTAGCATTTTTGCCCAGGTCTGAAACTTTCATCTTCAGACTCAAAAGTGATTACCCTCCGAAGCGTAATCTAAGATATCCTAAAAATCTGTCAAAGAGGTTTTGAAAACATTATATCAATCAGTCCTTTTAGCAGCTTTTATAGGGAAAGTAAGACAGGGAATGTTTGGACTATCGTCGATTTTATCTGAATCCTAGTAGCTGCTATCAAGAGGAGATGTTCATGTTGCTTCATGCTCTTTTCCGAACATTTGTCATGCAGAACTGATCTTCAAGACATATATCTCAAATTCTTGCCTACAGTCCGATAATTGCCAGCAGGAACGAGCCCTTAAAATAGAGTAGACGTCGTATATCTAGACTTTTCAAAGGCGTTCGATAAGTTGCCTGTAGACAAACTATTGCTCAAAATGAACACTGTCGGTATTCATCCAAGGATAACGGAGTGGACGCACAATTTCCTTACAGGAAGGACATATCAGGTGAGGGTTGAGGGAGCACTCTCCTCTGTGTTCAACGCTTACACTGGCGTTCCACAAGGCGGAGTGCTTTCACCCCTACTTTTTTGCTGTACACTTATGAGGTTCCAGAATCAATCTCGAGGTTGGGGGTGACGTGCAAAATGTACGCTGATGATGTTAAAATATACGAAACAATAAATGAAGACCAGGACACCCACTCCGTTCAAGCAGCTCTTGACTAGATAAGCAGTTGAGCTAACAAGTGGGATCTCCCACTTGCACCAGAGAAATCCTCTTTCTTACCTTTAAGAGCGAATAATACGGCAACAGTACCTGTTTTTACAAAATGTTGATCTAAAGGTGGTTGATGATGTCCGAGATTTAGGTTTCTTACTAACTACGAAGCTCAATTTTGACATGCATTATAAGGCCGTGGTCAAAATGGCCAACTGCCGCACATATGATCTCTTCAAGGTTTTAAAAAGCAAAAATCCTGTAACGCTTTTACTTGCTTTCAAAACATACGTGCAACCCGTAGTAGAGTTTGGTACAACGGTTTTCAACCCGGTCAAGAAAAAAGACATTGAATGTTGGAGAGCGTTCAAAATAATTTCACCCGAAAACTCATAATGAGATGCTTTGGCGTAGATTATTCGCAAATCCCAAACGGCAGAGAAAGAAATAGAATACTTGGACTAAAATCTTTGGTGTGTAGAAGGAAGATTGCTGATCTCAAAATGCTGTTCAAGATTCTCACGGGCAAACTCCACATAAATCCTTCACATTTCTTCGGTGGTCAAGTAGTAAGAACAAGAAGAAGTAGGCTCCGTCTGCAGGTTCCTATTGCTAAAACCACGATCAGGTCTTCATGTTTGACATATAGAAGGCTGCGGGAGCTCAACTCTCTGCTTGCGGAAAACGAAAATCTCCTGTCCTTATCCATGCATGTCTTCAAGAAACTGCTGCTGACTAAATTCTGTTCATAGCTGCCTTCAGAATTACAGGTGCCTCTGCCTCTGTCTACATCTGATTGTTGTCTTGTGACTTTTTTGTAGAACTTGTTGCTTTTTCTCATTTGTTTTTCGCGTGAGTATCATGCTTACGCTCTGAATAAATAAATAGATAAATAAACTTTGAGTGAATCGCTGTTTTTCGAACTTGTTCAAGGCCTCAAAAGCGAACGGTCCTCTGGCTCACCTGCTCGCCTACAAGTTCTGCAATGAACCCATCATGGAATTCTATACTTCATTTTCTAACCTTTCATCTCTCTTTACCCAGGACATTTTTTATTTTGAACGGGACACTTTAAAATTCGAGACCGGAAGCCTTAAAATAACATGGATATTTTGCAAAACAATATAGAGGTGTTCAAAGCTCAAATATAAAGGATAAAGAATGAAGGACGGCGTTGTTCAATCCCTTTTGGGATGCGCCACGCATTCTACTTCTTCGGGATGTCGTGAAGGCGATTTGAATGCGTATTTGGCCATACAATGACTTGCGGTGGCCAGCCGATGAACAAGTCAGCGCTTTATCCTTCCCAGACACTTCTGGTACCAATTCACCGACCCCGGAGGGATGGAAGGCTTGGTTGGCCTGGGCGGAAAACCCGAACCAGGAACCTGGCATCGGGTGCAGGCGACATTCGGCGCCTCCTTTGACTGCGCTACAATCGCCCAACGTTTAAATGTACATTGTATATAACAGTCGTTTTGTTGTTATCGTTGTTCCTCTGATTGTTGATACCACCGTGATCACAAAGGCTCGCCTGGGTATTAAATGATAATAAAATTCACCATAAAATTCGCCCACTGTCTTAAGAAAAAATAACCACTCTTTTCAAAAACACAAATGTCATATTATTTGACCTCTAAGAATATTTTCAGGTGTAGTGTAACGTTTCAGAGGTCAATGAATTTGCTGATGTGCTATGGGAAGAATTTGATCCGGGCACATATTCTATACACTGCATTCTTCACTTGAATGATGATCGTGTAATTGCCGCTTGCAAGCGTGTAAATCTAAAAACAGCAACATCGCTCACAACAAGAAATACACCACCGTTTTCTACTGGATAACTTCAGGTGAACGCTTCTTTGGACTATCAGTAGACCAAACAATGAAATTTATGGGCAAGTGCACGGCACAGTCTCTTCACATCAACATTTTTATGCCGGAGCACTTTAGAATGCACCTAAGATATTAATTGCTCAGGCCAAAGAAATAAAATTCACCCACTTAAAAAGTGAAGCATTGTTTTATTAGGCCACTTTCTCTAAAAAAGTTTGTTAAAGCGATTTATTAGATTGTCCGGAAAGTTTTCAGCGTTTTGATTGCTTCATTTTGAACTACCACAACTTTTTGAAATCTTATCGGATTTAGTCGAAATAAGCACCGTTCGAATCAGCACACCATCGCCAAAGGGTCTCCAGTCGACTTATCCCATCAGCCAAAAAATTAGATGGTCGAGATTCGACAAAATCCACGAAAGCTGTTCTGCCTTGGTCCTGATTGGTGAAGGTTTTACCAGCGAAAAGGTTCTGAAAGTGTTTGAAAAGGTGGTAATCGGTTGGAGAGGTCTGAAGAATATGGCGGATGAGGCAGAACTTCGACGCTTAATTCATTCAGTTTTCGAAAAGTGATTTGTTAAACGTGTCGGCGGGCCTTATCGTGCAGAAGAATCGAGCCTCTTCTGTTGACCAGTCTGGCTAAAGTTGACCCAATTTTCGGTGCATTTCGTCGACTTCCTTACAGCGGGACTCTGCTGTGATCGTTTGGCCTGGTGACAAAAAGTTGTAATGGATCACTCGAGCCGCCGACCACCACACAGCGACAATTACCTTTTTTGGTGGAGGTTCGTCTGTGGAAAATGCCCAGGGGGTTCGTCGGCATCCAACCACTGTCGGGAACGTTTCCTGTCATCACACAGAATAAACATTTTATCACAAGTGACGATTCGATCCGAAAACGGGTCAGTTTTGTTGGGTCAAAGTAGAGAAGAACATGTCTCGAAGCGTGACGATTTTTGCCGCTCACTCAACTCGAGGGCCTCACTTTTCGAGCCTCTCACCTTCCCGAAGCGTTCGACATACTTCAATAAGCACTTCAACAACAGTAATATAGTACAACGTTGAAACATGAAATATTTAGTCAGATAGAGCGAAAAATTCGGTGCAGAAATTAACATTAATGCGCAATGCAAGTCGAAACTTTATTTAATAATAGACGAATAACAAATAGTAACAGAAAACTCAGAGAACTTTCCGGACAACCTATTACTATTTTGCCTTTGTTATAATACATTTTGCCTTTTGTCTAATATAATATATGTTATATGTATATATGAAATTTAGATATGCTCATCTTTGCTTGAGAAATGTAAAATAAATAGAAGTGGACGGCAAACCAATTCTTCCAACACGATAACGCTATAAAACGTACAGCATGCTCTACAAGAGCTGGCTTTTTCAAATCAAATTGGACACTCTTTCGAGACGCTTTTGAAATCAGATTGAAAAAAATCATCAAAAAATCTATCACAATCAAAACGAGAATCCTTTGTTTGCGAGATGAACGTAACTCGAAGAAAAAAGACTGTGGAAAATCTTTTTTGGGGAACAGCTCTCTGAGGAAATTCTTAAAGGTGCTAAGCCGCACACCAAGGCAGCCTTTATCAATTAAAGTGTTGAATGCGGAGAGAACTGTATTTTGAGAAGAAGAGTTCTTTGAAACAGTTAGAATAATTTTTTGCACAAGAAAAATTTGGCATGGGTTCCACTGAAATTTTTAAAACCATCTGATTTAATAGAGGTACAGTTAGAATTTTTACAAAATTTTAATTATTAAGAAAAGTAGCGGACTAAATCTTATTTTGAAGTGCAGAAAGTTGGCGATCATTCAGTGTTTTAAAAAAAGAAGTCGTGGTCGGCTGGATCGACGCAATTTTTATTCGATCGTTAGTGCAAATGCTTCTTACCTGGAACATTAGTGTGAAATATAGGTGTGTCTCTTATAGCTTTTCTTACTGTGCCGTTTACATATGGGTTATTCCACACAAACAGAATATTTTGCGCTATCAATCGAATAAAAACCACGACGATCCAGTCGAGCGCATGGCGCCATCCTATCCCCTAATAAACTTAGTTACTTCTGACATTCTGTGCTTAAAAAACAATATTTATTAAATTTCCAGCACTGCTTTCACTTATTGGGGCATGCAAACTAATAAAGTTTATAAAGTCATGCTAAATTTTTTCTTAAGCAAAAACTTATTTCCACCCTCCCGTAGAGTTTCTAGTATAAAGTGGACGAAGCTCGCTTGGTTTAGAAGATGATCAGTTTGATTTCAAATGCTTCAAGTTTGCTTAGAATAGTGTCCAATTCCATTTGAGAAAATTTTGCGCGAAAATGGTAGGAATGCATCAGCTCTAGAAGGTACTTCCGTTCGTGTTGCACTCGTGTAACGTTTTAATTCATGTTTACAGAGTCGGGCAATCGTCAATAATTGCGGTCTTCTGTTTTTACCGCTGAATCTTGAATCGACCACGGTGCCGTCCAGCAATTGGTGATTGATGTTGCTGAAACACAAAGATCGTGACTTTTGCAGATTGTCGAGGTCACTACTCAGTCTGTATAAAAGAGTGATAAGCACTCTCTCAGAGATAGGGTGCATTTCATATCGGATTAAACGGGTCAGATAAGGTCAGATTCTGAATGACTTTTGTAGGCCTATCATTTCCGTGCACATTGAAGAGAGCATAGAATTGAATCCACGGACCCTTCCAACACTTATTCCTTTTATAGTGCTTGAAAGCACTGCTAACTAACCTGCTGTTATGGGATGGGCACGTAGTAGTGCGGACCGAAGAGGCGCTGTCGCGTGCACTTGATTCTCCGTTCCTGGTTCGGATTTCCGCCTAGGCTGTCCTAGCTTTTCACCATTGTGAGATCGACGACTTGGTACCAGACTCGTCCGGGAAGGGTCATACACTACCTTATACATACATTGACTGGCTACCGTAAGTCATTCTATAGGCGAAAAACGCGTTGAAATTGCCTCCACGACATCCCGTAGAATTGGAAGGCGTGGTACTTCCCAAGAGAGATTCATTAATGCTGTACTCAAGTTTGCGTTCGATCAAACGGCGCCGGTGGTGTAAAGGTGTAGAGCATTCCGCCCAGCTAGAGGGGGTGCGGGTTCGAGTCCCGCCCGGCGTTAGAAGTTTTGATCGCATCAGAACATCGTTGTGACAGCCTACAAGCTCGATATCAGCCACTTGAGGCTTAAAGAAACTGGTTTGAGCTGTACTCGATCTTTTAATCTTATCCTAATTCAGTGTTTCCTTTAAAGAGTAGTTTAACTTCAAATCGCAGCCTTTTCTTTTCCATCACTGCAAGTAAACAAATCTAGGAAATGGAAAAGAGACGCTGAGAGTCCGAAATTCATCTTCTACGGAGCTCCTAGATTTCTCCTTTTGCTCCTGTCTTTTTAGCAATTTTATAGGACCGTCTAGCACGATTCTTGTTTAAAGAATCAGATAAAGGCTTGTCTCTGTCTTGAAATAAATAGTTTCAGTGAACTTTGCAGGCGAAATCGGCAAAGGACCAGTTTTCAAGATTTTGTCGTCGATTTGTTAGTGAAAAAAACAATGACAAACTAACCCTAGAGATGTTCTGTTCAGATGTTGTTTTGAAAATTTTAGGCAACAGCCCATTGAGAGCGCTAGTGCTGACTAAATTTCCTGCGATCCTCTGCTGAGGTCAAAAATGGCGAAAAGAGTAGCAGCCTGTTTGTACATTGAGGCGAGTCATTCGACAGTGTTTGAGCAGTGAGTACATGGACGAGAGGGAAGCGATGTGGATTCACAGTAAAAGACATCTGTTCGTAGACAGCAACGGGAGCCACGTTAGTTAAGAGACGGCAACAACTAGGAACTATAAACAGTACGAAGCAGTTACGAGAGCGACATGAGCGACATGGGCGAAATGAGCGTCTGCTGAGATCAGCCTTCTAAATACACAGTAGGAGTTCTTCGGAAAGAAGATCTTTCAAGTCTCGAGTTTGACAATTATTCCTGATCATGCATGTTTTCTAGGTTTCGATTGAAGTAGTCTACCAATATGACTGATATTAATAGGTGCAGCTAGTAGTGTTGCATGTTATCTTTTCTTTTCCCTCTGTGACATAATTTTCTATGTCTATATGTTCGGTAAAGAAACTATAACAATTCAAGTCAAAAAATGGTCTTATAGGCTCTTATAGATGATTACAGGAAAAACCTCTTACAGGAAATTGCCCTTATAGATTATGCACGTCCTGTAAAATTCTTACAGTCTCGTTCTGCTTAACGCGTTTGAAGACCCGCGTTATAACGAGAGAAGCGTCCTAACCAGAGCTGACCTTTTCACACCCTCTTGCGCACAGATTTATTTGAAATCGCGCATACAATGACTGTATCACCTGTATCACCTGTCGTCCCGTTGATCATCGACTTGCTCGAGCGGGCGCCAGCAGCGTCTCCATTCGTCCCTGTCGCGTGCCAGAGTGGTCCAATGGATCCTCCTCGCTCGAGGGACACGAAGAGCGTCATATCGGTCGTTCAGGGCTTTCACGAAGAAGTCCGACCAACGCGTTGGTGGGCGTCCTGGTGTTCTTTTCACATCCCGCGGAATCCAGTCTGTGACGGCTCTCGTCCAGCGGGTGTCTGCGAATCGCATTACGTGGCCGGCCCACCTAATTTTCGACGACTTGGCCCATGCGACAGCGTCTCTGATCTTCGAACGTCGGCGAAGCTCGGAACTCCGGAGGCCTTCTCTCACTTGCGTGAGTCGTGTCACTCCGAGCATCGTCCTCTCGATTCCACGCTGCGCGACGCTGATCGCGTGTTCATCCTGCTTTCGTATAGCCCAGGTCTCTGAGGCGTATGTTAGGGCAGGAAGAACAGTGGAGTCGAATAGGTGGGCACGGAGTCGGACGTTCTTCGTTTTCTTCACGACTTCTTCGACGCTCTTGAAAGCTCCCCAAGCCGCTCGTTTCCTCCTGCTCAGCTCTGGTGCTAGGTCGTTGGCCATGTTGACTTCGCGACCCAGATACACATAGCTGGAGCATTCGGAGATGTTCGTTCCGTTGAGCGAGAATGGGGCATCAGAAACCCATCCGTTCTTCATGAACATCGTCTTCGTAAGATTCAGCTGCAGTCCAACGCTTCCACATACACGATCGAAGTCGGCCAGCATTCGCTCCGCCTGAGTGATGCTCGGTGTTATGAGCACGATGTCGTCAGCGAAGCGAAGATGGTTCAGTTGCCGGCCGTCGACCTTCACTCCCATGTCATCCCATTCTAGTTCGCGCATGACGTTTTCGAGGGTGGCGCTGAAGAGCTTCGGGGATATGGTATCCCCTTGTCGAACCCCTCTCTTCACGTCAATGACGACGTCGTTGTAGAATGGTGAGATCTTGGTCGTGAATCCACTATACAGCTCTCGAAGGACTCTGATGTACTGAGTAGGAACGCCCTGGGTGAGCAGGGCTTCCATAACCGCTTCAGTCTCGACGGAGTCGAATGCCTTCTTCAGGTCAATGAACGTAAGGCAAAGCGGCAGCTTGTACTCTCGCGACACTTCGATGAGCTTCGTAATGGTGTGTATGTGGTCGATCGTGCTGAATCCTCTCCGAAATCCTGCTTGTTCGCATGGCTGTCCTTCGTCCAGCGTTCTACTAATCCTATTCAGGATGACTCGAGTGAACAGCTTGTAGACTACGGACAGCAGGCAGATCGGGCGATAGTTGCCAATGTCGTGCACGTCTCCCTTCTTGTACAGCAAGACGGTCTTGCTGGTCTTCCACTGAGATGGAACCTTGCATTCGGACAGGTAGCGTGTGAAGAGCCGCGCCAAGGTGTTGATGAGCGCTGGCGGGAGGTTCTTCAGGTGTTCAGCTCTGATCCTGTCAGGACCGGGTGCTGTACGTTTCTTCACCGACGAGATGGCGTGTCGGATCTCGGAAGGGAGAACAGAGGGGATGACGTATCCATCCTGCGGAAGATGGCGTAGGGGCAGGTGGACGTGGCTATCGAAGAGATCGGAGTAGAAGTCGTGGATGACTTTCTCCATGGTCCTTCTGGAAGAGGTGATGGTTCCGTCAGGACGTCGGAGAGCGGTCATCTTGCTCTTGAAGTTGGCGAAGTTCCGGCGGGCATTGCGGATGCTCAGCCCTGCCTCTGCTGCTTCAGCCAATACTTCCGCTCTTCTCTCCTTGAGATCTTCCTTTATCGCCGCTCTGCATAGCTTTGCAAGCTCGGACGTCAGTTGGTAGTTGCCTGACGCTCGTACTGCTCCACGCTGGCGTATCAGCTCAAGAGTTTCCGGAGACAGGCGTCTCTTGGTGGTCTTCAAGCTCTCGGCTCCCTTAGCACTATCGCGGAGATGGTGCACGAAGCGATGGTATTCCTCGTCGACGTTGTCCATGACGGCATTTTCCCAAAGGCCGACAAGAGAGGTGTAGAGGTCCCAGTTGATGGTCGTTCTGGGATTCCTCTTCTTGAACTTCGCGGCCTTCTCTCCTTGACGCGAAAAGCGGAACCTCGCGCGAAGGAGGCGGTGGTCCGATCCCGTGTAGAACTTGGGGACAACGGAGACATCGGTCAGGCAATACTTGCGATTGAAGATGACGTGGTCGATCTCGTTGTGGAACTGGCAACCGGGGGATTCCCAGGTCCATCGTAGGGAGGGAGGCTTCTGGAACTGCGAGTTTCCATGGATGGTCTTGGTCGACATGATAAACTCAGACAGCCTTTCACCTTGCTCGTTCCACCCCAAACCGTGGGTTCCGATGTGAAGTTCTTCCGGCTACCTTCGTGGCGCGATCTTGGCGTTGAAGTCGCCGACCTTGTAGAAGGTGTGATCTTCCTTATAGAACTTCTCCAGCTCCACGTAGAAGGCTTCGACTTCTTCGTCATCGTAGTCTGATGTTGGGGCATACGCGACGAACACAGTCAAAGTTGGCACGGAGCCACATCGCTTCAGTCGCAGGCGTCCGATTCGGCTTGCCAGAGACTCGTACGAATCGATGTTCATGGCCAAGTGCGTGTTGACGAGGACACCAACGCCGCCTACTCCCCTGCTGTCGCATGTTCCGAGGAACAGTTCTTCTCCGGAGTCGTAGGTGGCGTGTAGGGGTGGTGTCTTCTCGTCTCGGTCAGTCCGATAACGTCGTACTTGATCTTCCTGGCTTGCATCATCAGGTTCTGGACGGATGCTTCCGACGCAAGCGTGCGGGCGTTGTAAGTACAGATCGTCATCCTAGCCCTTCTCAGTTTGCGCAGCCTGGTTAGGCCCTGAGATTTTAGCAGCCTCTCCGTACTCGTCCTTCCCATCGCTGCAGAAATGGGCGCTCTCTTGGAGTCAGGGGAATGAGGCCCTTTAGTGCTGCTGTTTTTGACTTCAGTATACACGGGTAGCTAGTCTGGCTCTGTCGTGCGGGCGGGGTACTCCGGGCAGCCAGCCAGACTGCCCGAAGGGACGGGGCGAGACTTAAGGCGGCCTCGAATCGCCTTACATGTACTCCCAGTCGACCGAGTGCAAGCTTTTGGCCGAGCCGACAAAGTTACAATCCACACAGTCACGGACACATCCACGCACACTGTGCACGAACATGCCGCTCCTACGCACAAGGAACGCATCGACCCGACACAGCAGGAGCAAGGAGTCCATCCCCTGCATCCCACCTGCGTCTCTGGGAAGTACACGGTCGCATTTGGTTCGCGTTTAATTCCCCTATCCACCACCCGGGGACGCGCCACGTGGCCCTGCGACAAGCGGCCCGAGATCCCTCTTAACAAGAGAGCCCGAAGGCTCTCTATCGAGGGAGATCCGTGGATACAATGACTAATTAGCAATAAAGTAGGTAACCGCAAAGACACTTCAAAGTCACAGAACAAACCTAGCTGATTAATGGTACCCCTGTGCTCAGACATACTCCCTTTGCACAAGCATGACAAATATGTGTGAGTATTAAGTAGTGAGCATCTGAGGTATATTTGTTTATTTAATTATTTATAGATGCATCATAAGTGCGCTACAGCAGGAACATGAACTCACAAGATTCCGTATGAACTCGAACAAACTAAACAATAAACTTCACAATGAACACCGACAAGACATATAAAGACAAGAAATCAATATGTACTGCAATCGATAAAGTATAGTGTTTCGCAGCGATTCAGAAGCTTAAATACAAGGAGACTGCAGTAACGAACCAAAACATCTAAAGAGATTAAAAATTTAAAAAAAGAGACCGGTCTTATTCCGGTCATACCTAGACCTTCATTGCTCTTCCAATCGATACTGCTTCCATATGAACTGAGGTGGTCAAACCGAGCTTGCAGACGTAAATTGTCTCAAAGTAAAGCATGACTCTACGAACTATATATGTGTATATATTATATAAAGAAAACATAAGCATGAGAAAAAATCCATGGTAGTTCTCCCGTATTTAAGCTCTGAATAGCCTCTAACTTCAGCTATGAATCGAAGCAGGCATATTGATATATTAAGTGTGACAAACGCAACACACACTACTGTGTATCAAAACGTAGTCCATCAACTGGTATCGACGATCCGGAATCAACACAGTAAGCGGCGACATGCAGATGTGTTGACCAGCGAACTCCATAAAGTTACATACTTCACACAGGCGACTTTGCCGGCAATACTAGATTAGTATTAGATTAGACGTGATAAATAAACTGAGAGGATAGGAGGAAGAATTAAACAGAGATTTTGTCTTCGTTTCACACTGACCTTTGGACGAAGACCAAACGTAGAAGCTACTTCTCCGCTCTGTGCTCATCAGTAGGAGAGGAATTGCTATGGTCGAGGAATTGAAAACATAACCTTCTCGAGAACGGCTTGTTGTTGAAGAATCATTATAGGTGGTGAAATATATTGAAAATACGCCTCTATCATCAGTAATGTGAACAAATAAATGAATAAAGAACCAATGGAAGTTACATAAACACGATAGACCATCAAACTGTTTATGCTGATGTAACAGGATCTTTTGCTGCGATCTCGCGCCAGGGCAGACTCCAACCTGCACTCTCGGCCTTGAGGAGAGGATGCTAGTGCTAGTGTTAGACCACTATCCGTTTTGGTAAATCGCGTATCACATAGGCAATATCCTAAGACTATTAGTACTTATCCGTGATATCGGAATGTTGCGTGTGTTGAAACAGTGGTGTTGTAATGGGCTAGCATCCTGTCGTAAGAGCAGGGGGACCAGGCACTAGTCTCACATGGTTAGAGAGTTCCGTCCGTTACAAAACATTATTTGACAGCACACAGCTTCTACACCACCTGCTGAGGGCTTAAAACAAACTTGTTAAATATTGTTCGAATAAATCTGCGTTAGGGCCCATATCTTCCGTTACTTTTGATAGAGAGAATCTTCCAACATACGTCAGCTTCTAACTACTACCCTACACTTTCCTACATTGTGCTCGAAATATTGTCGGCTATGAGATGCTGTGGACACTTGTGAGCTGTGGCGCACGAAGAGAATTGCCACTAATACATTGTCCAATGGACTTGGCCGTATACTATGAAAGAGGCAATAGAAACGAAGGCCAGATCACAAACGCCGTCTGTGTCTTGCCCGTCTTCATTTTCTGTGTGAGATCGGGACTGACAATGATTCCTGGGTGCGCTATAACTTGACTGCTCTCAGGACCGCGTTAGCGAAGTCGAAGAAGGTGCTGGCGGGTGACTGGCTGTCGCGCGTGCACCCATTTCCAGGATCTTGGTTCAGGCTTCCGCTCAAGCATTTAAAAATCATGATTCGGTTAATTGACAAAAGGCTTATTTGGTAAGAACAAGATACCGATCACAAATCATCCCTTAGCGCTCATAGCTCCAATGTTGTGAAGGTGCTAGAACGCGTTCAAATGAGGTGTTCGAACAAGGATGGAAGGCATTCGTCTTTTTTATCGCACATTCGACTGCCTCTCGGACGACTCTCCACTACTTCTCTTCCATGAACAGGAGATTCAATTCAGGTTCATGGAGGAATAATTGAATTATCGGTTCAGTGACGTTTTAAGCATGACCTCAAAGTCAAAAACGCAGTAAGTTCCCCTTCCATGTCATCTATGCCTACATGGAATACAGTGCGTTTCAAAAGTATGTAGCCATCTTGAATTCAAAAGTTTTATTCTTCGCCTTTGTTTCTACCAACCGGTGTTTACCGCATTCAATTCCTCATAGTCGGAAATACCTATGTTGCTTTCTACAGGAAAAAGTTTGGTCTCTAGCAAAAATAGATTGTTTTTGAAACTTTTTGTTTGTTTCAGAAGTATGTAGCCACTCTCAAAAAATACGACTTTTATTAAAAATTAATAGTCAATTGGACCATCATTGTCTCTTATTACATCAAATTTCCTACTACGCATACTACTCACAAGTTTCTAAGTCACTTCGCCACCGATGTTGTCCCAGGCAGTCAAAATAGCGGTTTTCAGACCTCCAACATTGTTGAACTGTCTGTTATTCAAGTAGACCTGTCGGACCAAGATACCCCACATGTTCTCCATTAGGTTGCAATTAGGTGAACAAGCTGGCCATTCCACGGCACAGGTTCGATCACGTTGGAGCCAGTCTGTGGTCGATTTGGACACATGAACTGCAGCGATGTCCTGCTGCAGAACATGTGTCTGCCGTTTTCTCCACGTTATGAAGGACAGCAGGCTGTATTGGACTTCAGTACGCCTTGGTGCTCTACACAGCCCATAAGACACGATGGGAATCTGAGCTTCATCTTCTCAATACTGCAGAAGCCTGCCCTTGTCATCAGAGACACTTTCCGAAGTTCCGTCGAGAGAAGGTGATGGAAGACTGCCGGAGATCTCTCCAGTAATACCGGTAGCCACCGGGACCATCCAAATAGAATTTTTCTCGTCGGTAAAGATGATCTGAAGCAATAAGCATGTAAAATTCATGACGTCGACGAAACCAGAAAATTCCTACCTTTTCCCATTGTGTCGCCATGTTTTTGCGGGAAAACTCCAGTCGCGCCTGCTTGTGGAAGTTCGTGAGATGATATGCTTTCTGCATGATCAGTCTGCATATGTGTTCATTCAATCGATAGAACGTCGAATCGTTATTCTTGATGCAGATAGACTCGGATAGATGCGGAGTTCAACACCATGCGGCTGATTCGTCGACGATCCTGGCTCGAAACACACGCGGACGACCTGGTGCAGATGTAGACCTATAACCACTACGATTCCAAAGGAAGTGGTCGACACATCCAACGCGAACATCCGAATCAGCAGCGATCTGTTTCTTTGGTTATACACTCAAACAGTCATCTTTATTACAAGATGTAAAACACGAACGGATTTGGGAACGCTTTAAGTAGCAGCCATTTACAGAGACGACTCTCTGTGATTCCCCACGTATTTATAAGAGATCAGAAAATTATAATATAAGTGTCTAACATCGAACATCTCTACGTGTTGGTACATATTTTTTTCATTATCGACAGAAGAAATTGAATACGTTTTGGAGCGATCTATTAGCCGTTTGGGTTCGCTAGCTCGCCGCTTTCTAGTGATGGAGTAGAGATAGAATAGAATGGAATTTAGAAAACTTGCTTAAAGAAGGAATAAAGAAAATAGTTTCAGTTTCTTCAAAATCACTTCTAGTTTTACGTTCCTAGTTTTAGTTTAACCGTCATGTCAAGGAGGCAAATATTTAACCGCGCTATTCTAAGCTTAAGCACTATTTCTGTATAGTCGATATTTGGAAGGTGTTGTGACACTTCGCTATTCCATGGCAAATTTTAACAGGCTCTGTATCGATGCGTTCAAGGACTTTGCAAATGTGTTCGCAGTGTTGTTCAGCTTCGCCGCTCATACGCTTAAAACCCTTTCCTAAGGAGAAGTGTAGGAGGAAGGAGTGCCGAGTTATACTGTTCGTAAACTGGAATGGGATTGGCGGTATCCACCCACCGTTATCAAAGAGGTCCCTCGAGTCCCGGACCAGAATAGCGAACGAGAAGTCATCGCCTTGACGCGATCGACGAGAGAAGAAGTAAAAATTACATTCTGTGTTTGAGGCTTCCGAAACATGAGCCTGGGCGCGCTCGATATGCTTTTTCCATTCAGAACCGCTCCTCCGTTGCCTTTATGTTTCCTTTTAAAGCACAGCGTCCTGTCTAGTCCGTAGTTGCGGACACGTCGTCATCTGCGCAGTGACGCCGTTGTTATCTGCCTTCTAGGTGTCGAAGAAGAGAGCGTGCACCACTAATGTGACCGACGGGTACGTCGTATCCCCCGATGAAGCAGGTACCATCTGCATCACCAAATGGAGAGTACGGCCCTGGTTGACTCACTAACATTTACGAAGCGACACATCTTCACCGCAACAGGTCAGTTTTATCTCCTCTGTGATGATAACTATTTTTGGAGTCTTATTAGTGTAGCAAGCGTTCGCTATCGGTAGAGTAAGTCAGCTCCTAAGTTCTCATTTATTCATGCGTTTCAGAGTTGAAATACGGCTGAAACTTCATAGTTTCCAATTACATCGAGTAAAGGCAATAGAAACAATCTCCAAAGAATTAGTCCATGTTGATACTTGACCACAGGTTTGGAAATAATCTCCAAAACCCAGGTAGCGAGGAATAACCCAAAACTCTGAAAAAAATTGTTTGAATAAGTTAGCGAATTTTTTAATATTTCCCTAGTCCGTGAGAATTCTCCAAATATTGCCCAGCAAAATTGCCGGATTGCTAGAAGAACAACTTTAACCGGAAAAAACGAAAGAACCCACCTCATTTTCGATTGGCCTTGGCGTCCAAGATATTTGTTTCTACAATTGTACTGAATATTTTTCTTCACGCATGTCAAGGTTTTTCTACCTTATCCTCGATAAATACGTGTTGTACCGTATATACACCTCAGGTGAGTGGTGGTCTCACCCTCCAGTGCTTCTACCCATACCGCAGCCCTTCTACGATCCATCAGAAGATAACCGTTCTCGTCTTCAATGCAAAAGAACTTCTCGATGTCTACTCCTTAGCGACAGCGAGCTTTGGCAAGTCGGTAAGGATAACGCTCACCATCGCGCGCGTCCAGTTTTTTGTTCACATCAGCGTAGTGTGCGACTTTAGCAGCGACCACTGTTTTCTTTCCCGCTTTCTTCGCCTCTCGATAATTCTGCCAATTATGGACTGGTGTGTCACCGATAAATACGTGATAGAGCCGCTTCTTTTCTCGAACTTTTTCTCGAACATTTTAAGCCTACGCCATGCCTGCTCGTCGACTCGGCGCCGTCCAGGCTTCGTTGTTCCGAGTTTGAAACGCGTAGCTCAATTTATCGCTTCGGTAGCCTTTTTCCAGGTTTCGTCGGCAGCTGCTACCGTCGAAAACCGAATACAAGAAATAAGAGCTGCATCTTTCTCGTTCAATCGCCACCACTTGATCCTTGCTGGACCGCATCGCTCGACCTTGGAGGGGAAACTTAAGAGTGCAGATCAGCGAACGGTGTTGTGTGACAACCGTCTCATACGGCACGGTCTTCGCGTCTGTGACAAAGCCTTGGTCGTGACGCCTAACAGGGACATAGTCAGCGTTTTCGAGTTCCCGCTATAAAACGAGATGAGGTGGAATTCACGCTTTTCAAAATTGGTATTCACGATGGTGAGGTCGTGTGAGTCTGCATACTCAAGCATACGTTCACCATCTTCGTTGCTTGATCCATAGCCAAAACCACCATGACAGCTGTAGCCGTCTTTCGTTGCTCCGACGTGACCGTTAAGGCCACCTGCCACAACAACCAGATCGTGTGACGGCACTTCCGCTGTCTTCTCATAAAGCAGGGACCAGAACCCGCCCTTGGTTTGCTCGGAGCAACTTGTCTGTGGAGCATACGCGAAAAAGAAATGACATCGTCGCTCTTCTACGGCGACAACAATCTTCATCAAGCGGTCATTGAAACGTTCTATGCTTGCAATCGCGTCACGGAAACGCTCAGAGACGATTATACCGACACCACTGGTGGTCCTGAGACTTCCACGTGGAGCAGCCTTAAAGCGTCGTCCTATATCCTTTGACTTGCATCAGGATCACCTTGTCTTCTGCACTACACAGAAATCCATCTTTCTTCGCTCCAATGCTTCTACCAACTCACAAGAGCGGCATGTCAACGTACCCAGTTTCAACGTTGCTACGCGGGTATTGCCTACGTTGCGGGACTTTCGGACTAGCTGCAGTTGTCCCCCGATGCCGTCCTCGCATCAGGGACCCTCGCTTACTTCTATTCTCGCCGGGCTTAAAGGGACGCGCGTCGGCTCTCGCGGACGCTGTGGCATTTACTCGAGAACTTTTGAGCGCCGACTATATGATGTGACATAAGACGTTCGTACACCGATTTGTCAAAAGAACTTGTCGCCTGAAATCGAGTGTCCGTGTCCGGCTTAGCTCGCAGAGCGAACAGTTTCCAGTGGCACCACGTGGAGGAACGGACATCAGCACTCATTTTCAGCTGCCAGAAATTATTTTTATTTTTGTCGTCAATCATCTGTAGCCTTGTGGTATGACGTTTAGTTTTTTGCCTGAGTTTGGCTTATTTGACCGACCTTGATATTTCGACGAATTTGCACGTAAGCTTTGAGTGGATAATTGTTGCATGATTGGCAGCCATAATGGATATAGAGTGGTTAAAGCCACCTACAAAGAGACAATCTCGCTTTTGTAAGATATCTCTTTTAAGTCTTCAGTTCAATGAAACGTTGATGTCAAAATAGGTTTTTGATCAACCGCGCCGAATTACGCGGGCATAAGAATTTTTATATTGGGACACCATTCATTTTCTTTATAACATTTTTTGGTGGGTGTCATCTTCTAGTTCAGCTTCTGTTAGTCTTATGGTTAACCACCTTGACCAACGTTCTTGAAATCACATTGTAGATTAGTAGTAGACAGCCTGTAGTAGATTCCAAAGAGCTCCTCGTCCTGTAGCTTGAAATACCGAGTGCATGTTGCATTCCTTAGTCTCTCGTCATAAACTTACTGATGTCTATGTGGTTTTCAAGCTCTTGTCTGGAGTAATTGATGTAGTTGTTTCAAAATTCTATCGTATAATAATATCAAGAACTAGGGGCAGCTTAGAAAAAATATCTTACGGTGTACCCAAAACGAATACTAGATCATGTAGTTTCACGTGCAGAGCTGGTTCCAACTACATCTCAGTAAATTCCTGTGTTGCTCGATCGTCGGCACATTACAGGCTGTTCAGGCACATGGCTAGAAGCAAGTTTTTGCCTTTCCAGATTTTACAGTTGTTCTTCCTGTATTGATGATTTTTATTGTACTACATCCTATATCACGTATGCCTTATGCATCGTCCAGAAATAAATAAATAAATAAATAAATTGTTCTCAGCTCAGCTGGCTGGATTACGTCAGGGATGCAACATCTTCAAGTGTAGTAGACTTGTCTCTAATATATTTTCATTCATTTTCGTTTCGTGTGTTCAATTAACAGTTTCTGTTTTCATCGAATTCGTTCAAGTTTTAAAGAAAGCGATGCCTCAGTTGGAGGCGGTTGCAATTTTTTTGCAATGCTAGTGCAAGTGACCGCAAATTCAAGCTATTGTAATTGGGGCGCGGTTGCTGCGTAGCATTCCCATTATGCTTTGACTAACTGTGCATTGCTTTCGGGTAACTATTATAATTTCACACAGATACCACCACCTATTGTTAGAATTTTTTACTTACTTATTCATGCCTCTACACCAGTCATCCCTTCCTATATTAGTTATTCCACAGTTAATCGTTGCACCCACCTTTAAGATCATTCATATAGTGTACTTACGAACAGATCGCTTTAGTTTTGGTCATCATCGTATCGCTTGCGTCTTCTCTGGATGGGACTTCTTCCATTGCTTCCTTACTCAATTAACTGCCGTAAATTGCCAGTGGAAGCATATTCACAAGTTACTCCACCACCTGGAGTGATTCATCAGCGACAAGCTGCCTTAAGGTGAGTTATACATCCAATTCCTAGACCGTAGACAACTCCTCCCCTTCTCCTACTGATGAGCACCAGTAACGAGGAGTAGTTTATGCGTTTAGTATTCGTCAAAGGGTCAGCACGATACGGAGACCGATCACTTTAATTCTTCCTCTTATCCTCTCAGTTTATTCCCGACGGTGCACAGATGGCTTCTTTCAATGAGTGCCGTCGAGCGATGGATGAGGGTTGCCAGACCCTCGATTTAGTGGTACTCGGCAGCTCTTCCTTGGGCCTCTCGCCCTCTGTTCTTTCCTTTCGGTCACATTTTGTCGCCTATTGTCGATTGTTTGTCCAGTTTGGGATTCTCTAATAAACTTTCCATAGTTGTACCGATGACGTGACAGACGCAGTTTCTGCTCTCCTATATTCGAAGCGCACAATTGCCACTCTGCAAAAGTTCGGGCTGTGGTCCAGGTCGTTCTTTAACATCAGTACGATGTCGAAAAAATGAGCACCTCACTCAATGGATGGCCTTGACGAGTTCATCGCCGCGAGAAGTGCAGATTTGCGCAGACGGTTATCGACGTCAGTTTACCGTGCAATCAGAGGAGATCCCCCAGTCCCATGAAACAGCAACGCAATTCGGAACAAGGAAACTCGTCGTTGGAATGGAGATGCGGGCAGCCGGGTGGAGTGCGACGAGAACGAAAAATCGAAAAGCTTCCACACGATAAATCTAACCCATCGAATTGTCGGCTCGAGGGCCGAAAAATCGAAAAAGAAATGGAGCTGCACGTTTGACGACGACTGACACTGGTCGCTCGTTGATATCGTCGCCGTCGTCGAAGTTCTCGATTGGCTCGATTTTCAAGTATTTTCGAAGGAAAAAGCGGTCGCCGGGGGAATCATCGAACGCATTACGGTGAAGTATCCTTTTCCACTAGAGCAGCTTTTTACTGGTTTCTTCCTTGGATACCCTTGAGAAATGTTCGTTCCAGATCCAAGTTCAATGATGTACCAAGGATTCCGCCATGCTTTTTGATTGTTCTTTAAAAGAATGGCTTAAGGAGCACTTGAAAACAGCTCAACATAGCCATATGGAAGTACGGAAAGATCTTCTGTGCTTGCTTGTCTAGTTCCACGAATCACATGAAGAAGAAAGGAGAGGAGTGGAAGGTCTGAAGAGAAAAGCTAACAATTTTTTCAGAGACCGGATTCATCAAATATTAAACCCGTGGGTATGCGGCGTATAAGGGTAGAGATAAGATAAGAGTCAAGTAGAGATGAAGTAAGAGTCAGAGATGCAGGCTTCATCGTGGGTATTTCTACCCTCTATACCCGCGGGTTAGTCGTTGATGAATCCGGCTCCAGAAAACGCTAGGTTATCACATGCAATCGCATGCATTCCAGAACAGTAGGTCTTCTTGTTGCCACCACTGGTTTATTCGAAGGAAAGGAATGTGCGGTGTTCAGTATCAATCATCTACGTTATTCCTATCGACGGTAAAATGTTGGAGTCCTCCATCCAATTCAAGTACTGCCACTTCCACTTAATTAACTATTCCATCTCTCTGTGCCTGACAACTCTGATAATAACAACTTCTGCCTGCAACCTGAAAACTTTAAAATTTAGAACTCTTAGCTCAATACTTCTTGAGGTATTGGTATACTAATTAGGGACTTCCTTTGCATTTTAGAGCATACATCATATAAAAATTAGATCTCCCTTATTTAAAGGCCGCCTAGGTAACGAACACCTGTCAGAAAAAAATGGAAATACGACAGTCTTATCGAAGGCGTTGTTCAAAATTCCGTCATAAGGACATCTAGTAGATGGGCCTGCATGAATTTTTAGCTGAGAAAAATATCGAACTAACCGCCCGTCTTTCAAAAGGAGCAGAATCAATAGTTTTTAATGTGACGATATTCAGCTCACTTTACCGTATAAGAGCATTAGAATTTGGGAGCAAGAGACAGATAAAAGCTGAAACTTTAAACTAAACGGCAAAGGGAAGCCTCAGACGGACAGGACAAGGTAAAGCTCGTTATTACTCGATGCAGTCGAATAAAGCAAGACATCTACTGTCTTCTTAAACAGCAAATGAGAACAGCAAACGTTTATTGCAACTCGCCTCATTGAATTTAATTTTAAATTCATATAAATAAATATGTACATAATTAGTGTCAATATCCAGGTGCTGTGCGCGGAATCGGGCAGTGATCGCATCCGCCTGAAAACAACGTTGAAAAATGGAGCACTTTAGAAAAGTTTTTTGTTGCGAATGCCTGTAATTCTGAGGAGATTCCTTAACTATTGAATCAGCCAAGGGTTCAAACAAAGCCGCCGCAATTCAACAGCGGTTTTTCCCATCATAAAGCGCGTGCGCCGTCTGCGACGACTGCGAGGGTGATCGTCTACGCGGCTGGCTTTTCTTGCAACCCAGTTTCTCGACCGGGGGCTTCCTGCGCACGTTTCGGTTTCTGCGTTCCTTTTCTGGACCGCAATTCAATCACAAAATGAGGTTGAGCGGACAATAAACACCAACAACATCGACACGGATCCTGGCGGGGAGCCGCCTGTAGGATAAAACACAGCGAGGCGTACCCAGATGGGGACTACAAGGAGCTGCAAGAATTCTACCATGGACTAATTCAGAAGTGTCTTCGTTTCGTATAGCAGTTAACTCTCAAGTTTTTTGTGGATCTCGAGCAGTTACGGTGAAGGAGCCTTCCCCACTAGGATAGCTAGGATAGTTTCTGGAAGAACGACTAAAGCTAGAGAGAACCCCACGTCTAATCAAGTCTATTAGTGAAGAGTTTGAAGAGAGAAAATAAAAGGCAAAAAGGTCCGAATACGTAACCCACCCTTGTTGCCGTCCAGTCCAGGCGGTCCCGGCTCTCCAGGCGCTCCTGGGTTTCCTGGCGCTCCGTCTTGTCCCGCATCTCCTTGTGGACCAGGCGGTCCAGCTTGACCAGGGTTTCCCGGGCGGCCGTCTTCTCCAGGTGGTCCGGGCGGTCCTTGCTCTCCGGGCAGTCCTGGTGGTCCGGGCGGTGACGGTACGGCACGAACTTGTCCAGGTGCTCCAGGTTTGCCGGGCAAACCGTCCGCACCCGGCTCTCCGACCGGGCCCTGCGGACCAGGTGCACCAGTTGGTCCCGGTCGACCATGTGGACCCTGCTCTCCGGGCATGCCCGGGTTTCCGGGCAGGCCCTTCGGTCCCGGTTGCCCGGGAGCTCCGGCGGGTCCTGGAGGGCACTCAAAGCAGAAGTCTTCGGGCCGTGGTGCGACGTAGTCGCTTGGCGCATCGGGCCCAGGGCTTCCTGGTGCTCCAGGTCGGCCATCGTTGCCCGGGGCACCGTCCTGTCCCGGATTACCGACCGGACCAGCCGGTCCTATGCCGCATGAGCAGCACTGGTACGCTTGACGCTTCTCACGTCCCTCGACTTTCGTTTCGGATTCGAGCTGAAGCAACGGAGCTTTTACCTGAGCCTAGGAGGAAATCAAGGAGGCTGGTACCTACCTTAACATATTCGCCTCGTAATGAGACGGCTCTGGTTCGGCAAAAGTTGATCTCGTCCTGCAAACCAGACTGCACGTTCTGCATATACATACACAGCATCGGTACGGCTATTATGGCCGTTAGGGTGGCGACAGTCGAGACGGCCACGCCGAAGAAGGCGAACTTCTTCACCTGCTCGGCCTGCGCCAACTTCAACTTCTCGTCCATACCCTGAACAACTAAGAGATTTCCTCTACAGCATAACTCAGTCTTCTCCGACGCACGTTCCAGACAAAGCTCAGGACTTCAGGTAGAAGCACTAGCATGATGATGAACTGAAAATTCTATGAAGAGGAGCTCGGATTCAAGAGTCCCATAGAATAGACTGTATTCCGTTTAAAAAAACACTATGTGGTAACGTAAGGCACCTAAGGCCAATAAACAGAACACCGACAAAAGCTCTTCAATTCAGATCTGTTCAAAATTCGATGAAAATTTAATAAGAACTGCATTCTATTAATATTTTGAAGCTAAAAGGTGTAAGCTGTCAGCAGCCTGAATTCTTCCAATTCTCTGGTGATTGTGTTACCTAGAGGCCAACCGAAGAAATGGAATCTGAAGTCCGAATGCATGCAAGGACGCAGAATCTCGACGATGACTAGGAATGAACCGGTCGCTAGGGGCTTCTCAGCCTCGACGACAAAGCTCGTCGTCCTGATCAAGAAGTTTCGTGGACGCGATGATGACGCCGATGACACCTCGGGTAGCTGTGGATTCGATCTTTTATATGGCGCTGGGCGTGACGCTCGGACGTTCGTTTTTGCCTCGACGGTTTTTCGTCGCCTGACCCTGCACCGGATCGGCGTCGCCATCGCCAGCCAGCAACAGCACCGCGTTCTCGTCCACCACGATGAGGAAAGCGACGGCGATCTAGGCGGGCAGGCTCGATTCGAGCTTTTTCTGATGGGTACCGTTCGCAGTCTTCATCCACGGCTACCGTACCTACATGTGAGAGCAAAGTCGACGTCAGTTTCCCAAAGTCAGTCAAATTGGGTTCGATACCTCATTGGCAAAACGAAACGAAAGCAACAGAGAATTATAAAAACAAAAACGGGGTAAAGGATGAAGTTCTACCTTCTACCAATTTTGCAGACCAATCGAATTACGAATGATCTTGTATTGGCTTTCAAAATCGTAACAGGAAGGACTGAGCTACATTCAAGTAATATATTTACATTAAGAAGCTCTATTACAAAAGATTCTAATGTGTAACTTTCGGCTCCAGTTCCTACAACTCAGCTTAGTCTCAAAGGTTTCCTATTCGAGTGCTTCTTGATTTAATAAACTGTTTAGTCGGGACATTCTAATATCTATCTATATCGGTTTTCAAGAAGCTGGTTACTGTTGGAGTATCCTCTAGGATTTTCTGAGCGAGCTGAATTGTGCATTGAATAGAATGTAGTTCGGATGATCACTGCTTCTTTTTTTAAACGTTTTCATCTCATTTTTCTCATTAGAAGGCATGTCGTTCTCGAGAGCGATGTTGAGTTTTCCTTTGTTGTCGTTTCTTCTCTTGTAGTTGTTCCTTTTATGGCAGAAATGGCCACGAAATAGCCATCTCTAAATGAATAAATAAGTAAAGTTCGGCGTTAGTTAACCCCTTTGTGGGATGCGCCGCGTATTTAACATCCACAGGATAGCATAATTTCAGCTTAAATGTGTATTAAGGCTAAACAGGAAGCCGATGTGGTCAGTGGACAAACATGGCAATGTTTTATCCTTTACGATAACTCTGCATCCCACAAAATCTAGCTTGATCTATCCTAGTAGGAGAGGGGAGGGGGGGGGGGGGCTCGCTCAGTCTTTTTAACAACAACAGCAAAGTTAAAGGTAGACTACCATAGCTTTAGTTTATACTTGCGCGTCATGCAGAGCGGCACTACGATGTCCGGGCGGAGTGACTTTCTACCCCGCCATTTAAACAGAGGCGTTGTCTGCGTCTCCATTACCTCGCAGCCAAGGCAGCCACTGGACTCTCGAGCAAGTCCAGGGGATTGGGGTCAGGGGTGTGCGTTTAGCGGTTAACGATTTACCGGTTTAACAGGTTTACCGGCATTTTCAGGATAAAATCTTTTAACGAAAGTTTTCGGTAAATTCTCAAATTTACCGGAAAATTTAACGACTTTTTCGTACAAAATCATGTTTCTATCTATCGAGCGGAGAAGTAAGCATATTACCAATCTCACCATCAGTTTAGAAGTAATTGCTTTTATCTTCTACGATAACTTGATCGTAGTCCTCAACCTCATTAAAACATCCATGCCCACATCACGAAGCGGAGATGCTGCGCTCCAGTGTTAAAAACGCGCTCGACTGTGATAGTACCTCACGCTGAGATTCCCCACACAATATGAGACAATTTAAACTAGAGATATAGAAGCTCTCAGAACAGACGATCGCCAGATGAACAAGGGAAAGATACGCTCATGTCTTGCTCCCGTAATTTAGTCCAAGATGTAAGGCATCAGAATGTACTCTGATAGTCTACAGCCTGATCCCCTGGTGGACTTTTAAGCTGTTTTCCCATATAAGAAAAAAGTTCGTTATCATGTCACATTGCTTTTTCTGAGGTGTCTGGCTTTGCTACAAAATATAGCTAAGTAGTTTTAAAAAGTAGCAGTGTAAGGTGTAAATCATTCTTTCATCGAATGAAATGATGATAATTGTGATAAAGCAGTTAGACTGTTAATCTAAAAGAAATATAGCAATATTCGACTGATTGTCGGAAACTTTTTGTTGAGTTTCAATTAAACCTTCATCTCTTTCTATGCACCCACTGTATGGACTGTTATACTTGTGCTTTGCTAGGCTTCCGCCTGCTTTGTTTGCTTAAGGATGCTCGTTGCTTTCAGGGCGCTGTTTGCTTTAGGATGACGTATACACTATAACGATATGATGATATTTCGGTAAAAAGCTTTAGGCTTCTTTACATCACCCTCGTTTAAAGCTAGTTATTTTTGAAGAAATATTAAATTTTAAATTTATTTATTTATTTATTTATTTATTTACACAGGTACAAGTATAATCGTGCGCAAACTGTATAAAAATCACCAAAAGGGAAAAACTAATACAATCTACACATATTATCTAGGTGAAAAAGTAAATCATGCACAATGTCTAATGCATCAGTAAGTTGCGGCTTCAGATGTGATTTCAGGAATTTTTTAAAAGCTTCATAATTCCCAGGAAGATTCTGTCTCCTCCGAAGCTTCTCATATGAAGAGTGGGTCCTATGCAAGAGAAGGAAGCGCCTAAATTAACGGATTTACCGAATTTACCGGAATTTACCGGCGAATTCTCGCGTTAAAAATATGCGGTAAAAAATTTACCGGCGGCAAATCAGCGCACACCCCTGTTTGGGGTGGGCGGGCCAGGGGGACAAGGGGGTAGAACGTTCGTCCTCCGTAGATATAGATTTTTCGCGCCGCCCGATCGATTTCTACCATGGTCCGGCGTCGCGCAGCGTACAAGAAGTCCCTTGTTCGCAATTTCCCAGTCACGAGAGGTGTTTGTGTTTGTTTAGCTTGTATAGCTATACACCGTTCCATTGGGATCACTTGCTGATCGACTTGCTTAAAAAGGTAAAACGACGAAGGGTGGCGTTTCTCAATCCCTTTCTGGAATGCGCCACGCATTCGACTCTTGCGGGATGTCCTGGAGGCGACTTAGGAGTATTTGGCCATACAATGACTGCGGTGGCGAGCCGATGAAGTCAACAAGTCAGCGCTTTATCCTTCCCAGACAAGTCTACTACCTGTTCGCCGACTCCAGAGGAGCTTTGGTTAGTCTGGATCCAAAAAAAACTGCCAATAAATGCAAACTCAATGCTTTATCATTTCCATACAAGTCTGATGCCGCTTGAGAAGTTGTGGCGAAAAGCAAGGTACGCTTGGACAGGGCGGAAAATCCGAATCAAGAACCAAGAATAGGACGTAGGCGACAGCCGGTGCCTCCTCCTCCCATTGTAGTCTAACAGTTTATAAATAACTGTACTGCGAAATAAGCAGAACATCGACAAATGTAAAACAAGTTAATATTAGGAAAAGATCAGCGCTTATTTCTTGGGTAGACAATAAGCGGCTGCAATCTGAATTTCTCGTAATGCCACCGCTGTTGCTAGTTGCCCTTACCGATTGTGAAAATGCAAAGACAGCTTCATCACCATCATCAGAACTTAATTCTTTGCACTCACTGGGTTTACTGTTTTTGTGATCCGGTGCCATCTCACTCTGTCGAGGCCGTCTTTTAGGACGACGCCGAGATGGACGAGATCTCTTCCATCATTGTTTCAGGCCTCATTGTGGTCCCTATCATAGGATCTTGAACACTAGGGCCAACCTTTTTTATCTCTCGGGTATTAAGTGTGTGCCGTAGATCATCAGGAGTTCGTTCCTTATCTTCGTCAGCATCGGAAATTTTTTACCGCAACCCGTACATCTTCATTCCAGACCCTGTTTCTCCGGTTCCACCGTCATCACCACCGCCTAACCACTCTTATTTTAGATGTGGACTTAGCTTAGCATATTTCCTTGTTTCCGCAGAAGAGGAAACGCTTCACCGCTCTCCTGTAAAGCTTGACTTTGAGCGTTCAGAGTCTATAGGGTAGCATAGCATTTCAGTCAAACTTTTAGCCTGAGAAAAGCTGCTTTCTCACGTTTTTTTTTTGCTTTTATTAGGTTGGTGCATAAGTTCTCGAACATTTGGGGCATGAAATATTTATTATCACGACATACGAACAACAATATCAAATCATTTGAAGTAACCACTCTTTACATCAATTGTCTTTCGCCAACGTGCTGGTAAGTCATGGATGCCTTTTCTCCAAAACGTGGCCGGTTGTGATTCGAAAAATGTGAGCAGTGCCTCCCTGACATCCTCTCGGTTCCTAAATTGCTGGCCGTCCAAATAGCGTTGAAGGCTTGAAAACAAATGATAATCACAAGGAGCGAGATCTGTTGAGTAAGGTGGGTGTGAAAGAACGGTTCATCCGTAGTCCGCCAACTCAGCCGCCGTCGCTCTAGCAATATGCGGTCTAGCGTTGTCGTGTTGAAAATACACCTTCACTTGCTCTCCTCACATTGCATCCTCGTGTGGTTTGAAGGTGGGCCCTCAACTTCCTCAGTTGGTTGACGTAAACCTCTGCCGTCACTGTTATCCCATTGTCCAGCAGCTCCCAGTACTCTACGCCAAGACCGCTCCACCAAATGCATAGCATCACCTTTTTCACGTGAAGGTCGGGTTGCGGAACGTCCTCTACCTTTCCAGTTGCGTCAACCCACTGTGCACGCCGGTGATAACGAGAGTAGAGTATCCACTTCTCATCCCGGTGACAAGGTTGCCCAGCCGTCCGTGGGTACGTCTGAGGGTAAGGAGAGACAGAGCGACATCGGCTCTGCGATCCATGTCGTGTTGTGTCAAGTCGTGAGTAACCCAGCGACCCAATTTTTGCACCTTGCCAATCGACTTCAATCCTCGAACGACTGTTGAGTGACTAACGCCAAGAGTGCTTGATAGTTCGCGAGTGGTTTGGTATGGTTCCGCTTCCACTCTACTTCGGAGGCCATCCAAATCCAGTGTCATCGGGCGCCCTTCTCGTTCATTATCTTCAACGGAGAATTCACCAACTGCAAACTTCGAGAACCACTGGTACACAGTACTTCGAGCAGGAGCACTCTCGTTGTAAACATCCTTCAGGCGACGATACGATTCGTTGGCATTGAGGCCAGATTGATGCAGGAATAACATGACGTGCCGAATATGCGTCTCAGTTGGGATGAATTGCTTAGCCATAATAGCTGACGTTAACAACGCAGAAGCAAATGTTAGGAACAGTTTTGTAGCCCTTTCCTTTCTCTATCGATCGATCATTTACGCGTTGACACATGTGAGAAATTTGGCGAAAAAATGCGCTTTCAGTTCAGGAGGGATCAAATGTCCGAGAACTTGTGCACCAACCTAATATTAATGTACTGTTACATAGATTGCAGTTTTTCTAGATAATCCGCCTGATGCTTCACAAGTTCCAGAGAGGGTTGTTTACAATTATCGATCAGTGAAATTTTTTGCGCTGTGTTCACGACTTTAAAAGGCAAAAATGTCATAAATTCTACCCAAAAATGTAGTGCAGTTATTATTTTGAGTGTAAAGAAGCCATTCAGGACACCTTTTAGAAAGTGCAAAACACTGAACTTTAGTTCAACTTAAGAAGGCTTGGAAAGTGTTCCTAAAACGGTTCACGAAACAAATCCTAGTGGTAGAGATGAAACACACAGATGGCAACAACCGGGTGCTGATGTCGAAAAAACTTCATCAGGTCTGCATCAAAGTCAGTCATGAGAATTTCCCTTGAAGCTAGTCAAAATATTCTACCACTTTTTCATTTAGATGGTTTAAACTGCTGCCAGAGGTGTTCGTAAGCTTCGGAGTGCTTCGGAATGTCGCATTTATATTCTCTCTTTGGGCGCATGTAGCGCACTCGGAGGAGTGCCGTCTGTCCTGTGCTCCCGATACCAGGATCCTGGTTCGATTTTCCGGTCCAGGCCCACCAAGCCTTCCATCCTTCCGGGGTCGGTGAATTGGTACCAGAGTTGTGTGTGAACGGTAAAGCGTATCTTCTTAATCCGGCTGTCCACTGCAAGTCACCGTATATAAGGTCAAATACGCATTCCAATAGCCTCCACGACATCACGTAGAAGTAGAATGCGTGGCGCATCCAAAAGGGATTGAGTGACGCATCCTTTATTTATTCTTTATCCTCTCTTTGCTGAACATTCTGAATTTATAGGTCTGTCCAGAATGTTTTTCATCTCCATTCGACAAGTCTTGGGTTGACACGCTTACGTAAAAAATTGTCAAAGAAACTGAGCATTTTAAACCTTTAATGGGATCTATCCTAGTCGAAGGTGGCAGCGCTAAGGTAGCAGTTATGTCCAGCATCCCACGACGCGACATCTCGATCCCTGAGTCCGCGTAACCACCATCATATCATCTGGCAGTATTTAAAGCTCTGGAACACATACATACAAGGGAAGGGACTGATGGGCCGAACACCACGTGGCCCACTTCGACTACGGTAGGTTTCTCTTATCCTCATGACCCAGGTTGCTTTCTTACAGCATTTTCAGGTCTCTGCAGTAGTTTTGCGCTACAGCCTTAGCTCAGTACTTGGTATATTGTATATTGTAATTTCTGCATCGCCGTTCCCTTTCCTTTATGGCGCGCGTGCTCTCCATAACTAAATAAATATATAAAATAGAACAGAACAAAACATTTATTGTACTAAAAGAGACAAAAATAAGTTCAGCGAAGGTGTGTAGCAAGAGTTGGCTTCTCAACATTGGTAAACGCAAAATACAGAAGTTATTTAGTCAGCAATAGTCTACTTTGCCGAGCGAACCACGCCCATTGGAAAGGACTGGCACAGGCCGTGTCTTCGATGCGAGAACGAGGCCTGCAAGAAGACGCTCGAGGCTGGAAGTCATTCAGAGCGAGACGGAAAGCCGTACTGCAACGGTGCTACGGCGACCTGTTCGGACCAAGGGGATATGGACATGGTGAAGTCGTGTCCCACACCTTCCATCCTGGACAGACCGCAAAGGTTCAAGCACGACATTGGAACGACATGGCAGATCGAGGCAAAGTGCCAGTCAGACACGTCGTCACCTACTCATTCTCCTCCACCAAGTGATCTTTGACTTAAGTTGCTCTCCTTGTCTCTGTCTGTCTGGGTGTATATGTACTTTCGCCTGTAACATAGATGGCTAGCTATGTTCTCAATGAAAAATAATACAAAATCAGTTAGCACAAAAGATTGGGCCTAACGCTGGGTTTTCAAAGATTAGTTAAGTGTCCTTTTTCTTGGTTTGCATACGGTAAAAATTACTTTCTTGAAGGCGATTTTATAGTTCAATTGCCGAAAAAAGAAGAGAGAGAATAGGAAAATTCACTAATTAAAGCCTGGTGCAGTATAAGATTTGCACTTGACATTACGAATTAGACTAGTTATTACAATACCAGCCCTATCTTTTGTCCATTCGGCGCAAGAGCGCGTCTTTTGCGCCGTTTCAGGCGAGAAAGCGCCGCTTTGCAATAACTTCTTTCAAAGTGATCCCTCTTTGAAAACAAGCTCATATTTGAAATGAGGACTGAATTTCCTATCAGATAGTATAAGAGTTATCAAATCTTCTCTTTTGTGACTGTTGGCAGCTGCTCTGCGATTGTAGGACCGAAGGAGCATGTAGAAAGAGTCTTTACAAGGACTTCATAACCTTCAATTTTGAGAAGAGCCATCGAGAAACAAATTTGCTCCAGACAAGTGTTAGACGACAACAGCAAAACCTCACGAAAAAATCGAAGATCGCTTCGAGGATCTGGGCAGAGCATCATCCGCTTTGTGAAATTATATGGCAGTATGAGAACGCACGGCGCGTGTAGCGCAGTCGGAGGAGGTGTCAGCTCTTCCGTGCACCAGATTCTACACTACCGGATAGGTTCCTCCGTTCATTCGCCTGCAAATCCCGGAAAGGTCAACATAGGCCGCTTTGGAACGGTCCAAAGCGGCCTTCTTAAATAACTCTTTTTTAAATCAAGTACTTGTAAAAAGAAACATATATTTGAGCTCAGCTGCTCAAGCTCTATCTTATGACCTATAGATCTCAGTAGAGTTGAACAATGCATAAGGCCCGACAGAATCAATCGAGTGGGTGCGACAACCTGTAGAGCGATCAAGCGACAGCTTGAGGAGGGAGCGTTTGGGGAGTCTTATCACAAATTTGCAGCCGCTCTACTCAGGAGTTGCTCTAAGACTGTCCAGCGAGTCTTTGGAACGCGCCGTGCACAATGCATATGAGATCGTACCTATCAATCGAGGGGGGCAGCTTGTAGAGTGGGCGTCTGAGGAGTTTTATCATAAATTTGCAGCCTTCCTTCTTCGAAATTGCTCTAGGACTGGCCTACGAGCCTATGGAGTGCGCCGTACACAATCCATATAGGATCGAACCCATCAATCGAGTGGGAACGATCGCTTGAAAATTGCACACGCGGCTGTGTTCGGAGCGCAATAACTCTGTCCGAATGGTTTCGGCAGCAACTCGTAGGTCTTGTAGGCAGTGAAACGGTGTAATAGTACGCTAAAGTGGAACGGTGTAGTTTATGATTAGGTAAAGTTACAGGGGCGCGAATATGCAGGTTAGCCTTGTGTGACACGATTTTTTCGGATTTCAGTCGACCTCCGCAGGAAGACACGGAGACCTAACGGCCTACAAACGCGTAGGCGAGCAGGTCAATTAATGTACTTTACGACGACATGCACACAACTCTCTAGCTTCCTGAAGTGCCTTAGCCCCATCTGCCAATTTAGAGTGGCGGAAGATAGCGGTTAGAGTTTCTTGAGTTCTTGCACGCCCAGATTTGAGTTTTCGACACTCGCAATGATACTGCTCTGTTTACTGCCCCCCCCCCCCTACTGGAAGTGTAGGAAACCCAAATATGGGGGAGTAAGAGGGCAGGAAACTTCAACCGCTAAGTCCGCCGCCCTAAAACGGCAGATGGGGCTAAGGCAGTTTAGGCAGCTGAAAAGTCCCGAGCTCGTCACCAAAAGTAACTTAAGTGCTTTGTTCGCATACGCATCTTGTGTTAGCTCGCCGCGTCTTCTCTCAGTGGTCCACCGAAATCGGAAAAATGTGCGCCACGCAAGCCTCACCTGCATATTCGCACCGCTGTAATATTGCCCCCTCCTAAGATAAGCCATTCTACTTTAGCATACTAATAGAACGTTCCACTGCCTACAAGACTTACAAGTTGCAGCCGAAACGATTCGAACTTTACAGAGTTATTGTGCTCGGAACACGCCCGCGCGTGCAATTTAGCGCAACAACGGCAGACGCTCTCCGCTCTGTTACTCGCCCAGACTACAGTTTTTCCCACTCTTAATAACACCGTCCAATCCAGCATGGAAAGCTCTATCGAATGGTATCAAGCGTGGTCCAACTCGAAGACATCGATTTTTTGATGACGTCATCGTCCGGCTGCTACGGCCTGGAGCGGTCTCGTCCTCGATGCGAAATTGTCAAAAAATTGGTGTTTCCAAAATCGGCCGAGATTGACACCATTCGATAGCGCATCTCACGCTGAACAGAGAAGTATCATTGCGAGTGTCGAAAACTCAAATCTGGGTGTGCAAGAACTCAAGAAACTCTAACCGAGATCTTCCGCCACTCTAAATTGGCAGATGGGGCTAAGGCACTTCACGAAGCTAGAAAGTTGTGAGCATGTCATCTTAAAGTACATTAATTGTCCTGCTCGCCTACGCGTTCGTAGGCCGTTAGGTCTCCATGGCCTTCTCGCAGAGGTCGACTGAAATCCGAAAAAATCGTGTCACACAAGACTTACCTGCATATTCCCGTTCCTGTAACTTTACCTAATCATAAGCTACACTGTTCCACTTTAGTTACCACTACACCGTTTCACTGCCTACAAGACCTACAAGTTGCAGCCGAAACGATTCGAACTTTACAGAGTTATTGTGCTCGGAACACGCCCGCGCGTGCAATTTAGCGCAACAACGGCAGACGCTCTCCGCACTGTTACTCGCCCAGACTATAGTTTTTCCCACTTTTATATAACACTATTCAATCCAGCATGGAAAGCTCTATCGAATGGTATCAAGCATGGCCCAACTCGGAGGCATCGATTTTTTGATGACGTCATCGTCCGGCTGCGACGGCCTGGAGCGGTCTCGTCCTCGGTGCGAAATTGTCAAAAAATCGATGTGCCTTAAGCCTGAGACCGAGGAGCAGCCAGAGCCTAACGCGACAGGTCTGGGTCGCCGACCTTTCTTCCTCGCACCTCGGAGAAAGGCCCTGCGGAAATATTTCGCCCCTTCGAAGGAGCAAAACATCGCCGAGACAGAAGTGGATAGGCTCACGGCTTCTGTATTGAGACCCTATATTTGTGCTCCTTTCTTCATTCTTAGATAGCTCCATAAGGTGTAACATGAGTTCCAGGCATTCTTTTCTGTCCATGGAATACCCAGTTGGTTGTGTCAAATTTCGTAAAAAAAACTTCTTACAACTCTACTGAATTAGCAGCGTTAGTTCGAAAAACATAGGTGGCGATGTCCGTTCCTCCACGTGGTGCCACTGGAAACTGTTCGCTCTGCGAGCTAAGCTAATCACGGACATTCGAATGCAGGCGACAGACCCTTGTGACAGGCCGGCCTACGAAGACCCATGTCACATCACATGGTGTATGACAGTTCAAGTTTCTCGAGACAGTGCTACGGCGTCCGCGGGAGCCGACGCGCACTCGCAGAGCCCGGCGAGTGTGAGAAGTATGCGAGGGTCCCTGATGCGAGGACGGCATCGGGGGGCAACTGAGCTAGTCCGAAAGTCCCGTAACGTAAGCAGGACCCGCGTGGCAACGCTGAATGTGGGTACGTTGACGGGCCGCTCGTGCGAGTTGGTTGAAGCACTGGAGCGTAGAAGAGTTGATTTCTGTGCGATGCAGGAGACGAGGTGGTCCTGCCGCAAGTCAAGGGACATAGGACGTGGCTTCAAGGCCGTTCTATGTGGAAGTCCCAGGACTACCAGTGGTGTCGGAATAATCGTCTCCGAACGATTTCGTGACTCGATTGTAAGCGTTGAGCGCTTTGACGATCGATTGATGAAGATCGTTGTCGCCGCTAAGGAGCGACTCTATCACTTCTTCTCTGCGTATGCTCCGCAGACTGGCTGCTCCGATCAAGCCAAGGATGAGTTTTGGAACCTGCTTGATGAGAAGACAGCAGAGGTACCGTCGAAAGATGTCATCATAGTCGCTGGTGACCTTAATGGGCACGTAGGTGCTGCGAAAGACGGGTACAGCTGTCATGGTGGTTTCGGATACGGGTCTCGTAACCCCGATGGTGAGCGTATTCTTGAGTATGCGGAATCGCATAGCCTCACCATTGTGAACACCGTTTTCCGAAAACGCGACTCCCACCTCATCTCATATTATAGTGGGAGCTCCAAGTCTCAGATAGACTTTGTGCTTGTAAAGGATCGCGACCGGAGCCTTGTCACAGACGCGAAGGTCGTGCCGTATGAGACGGTCGCCCCACAGCACCGACCGCTGATCTGTACTTTGAAGATCGCCTCTCCGAGGATGAAGCAGGTCGAGCGATGCGGTGCTGCAAGAATCAAGTGGTGGCAAATGAAAGAGAAGGAAGCAGCTGTGATTTCTCCCGTGCGGTTACCGACAGTTACGACTGTCGATGAAACTTGGAAGAAAGCAACCGACGCGATACGCCAAGTTGCAAGGTTGGAACTCGGCACTACGAAGCCTGGACGACGCAAAGTCGGCAAGCAGGCATGGCTGTGGACAGACGATGTGAAAGCGAAGGTTCGAGAGAAGAAGTCGCTGTATCATGTATTTCTCGGCGACAGAACAGCCGACAACTGGCAGGAGTATCAGAACGCGAAGAAGGCTGCAAAGAAAGCCGTGGCTGTTGCGAAAGCCACTCATTATGGTGATGTCTACCGAAAGCTCGATGCGCGCGATGGTGAGCGGTATTTGTACCGACTTGCTAAGACCCGCCATCGCCAAACCGAGGATATTGAAAAGTTCGTTGGCATCAATGATGAGAGCGGCCACCTTCTGACAGACCGCAAAAAGGCGCTGAAGCGATGGCGTGATTACTTTGAGGAAATTTCCACTATGGGATTTCCTCATCCGGCCATCCCTTCTGTGGCTTCTGTACACGGTCCCGTTCACAAGATCACCGTGGAAGAAACGGAAGCGGCTCTGAAGAAGATGAAGCCATGCAAGGCGACAGGACCGGATGATCTGGCAGCCGATGTTTGGAAGTCGAAGCTCTGATATCCTGCTGAGTGGTTGACTGAGTTCTTCAACCAGGTAGTAAAGGAGAAGAAAGTACCGGAGTGTTGGCACAACAGTACGACGATTCCGATCTGGAAGAAGAAGGGCAGTCCTGCGGACTGCTTCAATTACCGTCCGATTCGCTTGCTTTCGCATAGCATGAAGATCTTCGAACGAATCCTCGACAGACGAATCCGTGAAATCGTCAAGCACTTCGACAACCAGTGCGGATTTGTGTCTGGTTGTGGGACCATTGATGCTATACACGCCGCCCGCCTCCTGGTGGAGAAGCATCGCGAGAGACAGAAGCCGGTGCATATCGCCTTTCTCGACTTGGAGAAGGCTTTCGACCGTATGGTATGCGTACCGCGTGAGGTTATATGGTACGCCTTGCGACGACCCAACGTACCTGAGGAACTTATAGAGTGGGTGCGGATGCTCTACTCTTGCCCAAAGAGTAGACTGCAAGCTGCAGCTGGAACCTCAATGGAGTTTCCCATCTCTGTTGGTGTGCACCAAGGTTCAGCGCTTTCTCCGCTCCTCTTTGTTGTCGTCATGGATGCCATTACGCGAGATATTCAGCAGCCTGTTCCATGGACGCTGCTTTATGCTGATGACGTGATGCTCGCTTGCGAAGAGAAAGACGATCTCGAGCGGCAGGTGCAAGCTTGGTACGACCGTCTGGCGAGGTTCGGACTCAAATTGAATGTTAAGAAGACCGAGTACCTAACGACTGACGTAAACGAGTCCGGCTCCATTAAGATTAACGGTACTGAACTTGCACGCACTTCGGTGTTTAAATACCTGGGATCAGCAATAGCGTCTGACGGCGGTCTGATGGTTGAAGTGAACTCACGCGTGAGTGCAGCTTGGTCCAAGTGGCGTTCGCTGACTGGCGTGCTCTGCGATAGGAAGATCCCAGAGCACCTGAAGTCGAAGATTTACAGAGCCGTCGTGCGCCCGGTAGCGATGTACGGCGCTGAGTGTTGGCCTGCGACTAAGGAAGTTGAAACGCGCCTCAGCGCCATGGAGACGAAGATGCTGCGCTGGACGGCTGGAGTCACCCGCATGGACCGCATTCGAAATGATGCTATTCGGCAGAAGTTCGGTGTCGCGCCGATAGCGGACAAGATGCGCGAAGCTCGCTTGCGATGGTACGGCCACGTTCTGCGTGGGAATAAAGACAGCGTCCGCAAGATAGGCCTTGAGTTGGAAGTATCTGGAAAGCGGCCTAGAGGACGCCCGAAGCAGCGTTGGTCCGATACGTTACACACGGACATGAAAGTAGCTGGAGTCCACCCTGATCAAGCGCAGGATCGGGAAAGGTGGCGTCGTAACACCAGAAGAGCGGACCCTGCGACGATGCGGGACAAACGCTGAAGAAGAAGAAGAAGAAGAAGAAGAAGAAGTTCGAAAAACATACGTGTAGGAAAAGGTTAATTTTTAGGAGATAAGAAGGTAAGCGTTTCATATTGTTAGAAATGGTTAAGGAATTAAATTTTTGGACGTTTTTCTTTTTTCAAACTTATCTTGTCAGTTTTCATTTTAAATGTTGTTTGCCTTTCTTGCAAAAGGAAAAATTGCGTGTTCTCTGAAACCGCATGTGTGGGCTTCCGTTGCCTCTGACACAAAATTATTTAATAATCCGTTTATTCGCAATTGTACAACTAAAGGCGAGCTAGCAGGATGGAGGAACTCAACAAGACTGAGACCGCGAGGGCGGTCCTTCTAGAATACAAAGAAGGCGTCTTGCACTTTCTGTTTTCAAGGAAGAAGACACTGTAGGCGAACTGTGAATGCACTATTTTTTTGTCCGTCTGAGGTCTCGCGGGTGAGAACTCATGAAAAGGTAGCGGCAGCTGGTGCTTGCCGCGACACCGCATACATTGTACTGTGATTAATGTGTAACTTGACATTTACTTTCACAATCAGTCAAATGAAAATTGCGACATACTGGAAGACCGCATTTATTCTCTTAGGATATCATAAAATTCCCGCTTTCCTGCACCGTCACGTATACACTTTATTGCTTGAAGAATAAGAATTTTATCAGTCTTAACAAGAGTCAGTATTAAGACTCATAAAAATAATAGTCTTAATACAGTGCATTTGGTTTATTGGAACACTGCAAGCAGGCGATTACTGAACTTTGTAGCTTGATTATCCCTAAAACGCTGTAGTGGCCTAGCGTGCCACGCACTCCACTTGGAGATAACTTCGCCGCACGGCTGACCAAAATCGATGATTGTATCCCAGTGAGGAGGACACATCAATTTCTGCTCGACAGTGGAATCGTGGTCTAATGCAAACTGCTTAGAAGTGGCTACACACTACAGTCCGGACATGTCTTTTGGTCATTGGACGAAAAAGTCGCGCAGGTCAACGTAGGCCGCTTTAGAGCGTTCCAATGCGGCCTTTTTGAAAAACTTCTTTAGAAATCAAGTACTTGTGAAAACAAACATATATTTGAACTCAGTAGCTTAGTTCTATCTTTTAGCATATAAATCTCAGTAGAGTTGAACAATGCATGTAGGCTCGACAGAATCAATCGAGTGGGCGCGCCAACTGTGGAGCGAGCGTTTGGGAAGTTTTATCGGAAATTTTCAGCTGTCCTAATTAGAAATTGCTCTAAAAATGTCCAGCTTGCATTTGGTGTGCGTCGTGAACAATGCACACAGAATGGGACCTAACAATCGGGGCGCGACAGCTCGCAAATTGAACGCGCGGGCGTTTTCAGAGCGCAATAACTCTGTGGAGATCGAATCGTTCTTTGTAGGAACTAAAACTGTCTAGTAGTGCGCTAAAGCAGAATGATGTAGCTTGAGATTGGACAAAGTTGCTGCGGTGCGAATATGCAGGTTAGCCTTGTGTGACGCTTTTTTTCCAAATTCGGTGGACCACCGCGGGAAAACGCGGCTAGCTAACGGCCTTCGAATGCGCATGCGAGCAGAGCGCTTACGGTTTCGTGCTCAGAACTCCTCAGCTGCCTAAACTGGCTCAGCCTCAGTTGCCAGTTTGAAGCGGCGAAAGATAGCGGTTAGAGTTTCTTGCGCTCTTACTCGCCAAGAATTGAGTCTTCGACACTCAAAAAGGTAACGTTCTGTTGAGCATGAAGGGCGCTATCGAATGGCGTCAATTTCGACCGATTTTGGAACAATAGATTTTTTGACAGTTTCGCATCGAGGCCGCTCGAGGCTTTGGCAGACGGACGATGACGTCATCGAAAATCGATGTCCTAGAGTTAGGCCACGCTTGATACCATTCGATAGAGCTTTTCATTCTGAATTGAACGGGCTAATTGGGAAGAGGGAAAACTGTATTCTGGGCGAGTAAGAGCGAGGAGAACATCGACGGTTGTTGTGCCAAATTGCACGCGCGGGAGTGTTCTGGGCGCGTCTACTCTGTAACATGTGAACCTTTCCGGTTACAGCTTGTAGGTTTTGTAGGCAGTAAATCGTGCTAGTAGCGCGCTGAAACACAGCAATGTAGCTTATGACTGGACAAGGTTACAGCGGGCGAAAATGCAGGTTAGCTTGTGGGACTAATGCTGCAAATTCAGCGGAGCTGAAAAAAGTTTTTTTTACGACCTTAGACACAACCAACTGGGATTTCCAGGGACAGGAAAGAATGGCTGGAACTCAGTTTACACTTTATGGAGCTATCTAAAAATCAAGAAAGGAGCACAAATATGGGGTCTCAACAAAGGAGCCTATCCACTTTTGTCTCGACGACGTTTTGTTCGTTCGAAGGGACGACATATTGCCGCTAGGCCTTTCTCCGAGGTGCGAGGAAGGAAGGTCGGCGACCCAAACCTGCCGCGTTAGGCTCTGGCCGCTCCTCGGTCGCAGGCTCAGCCGAGCTCGCCTCAGAACTCAACCGGGACAAAAATGTTGATCATTCCGGATAAACATAAAATTGTATGTATCTAAAGCCCCTAGAAAGAAATATTCTACTAACACAGCTAGCGCATTGGTTTCTCAATTGAGAATGAAGGAGAGGAGTAGGAGTGGAAGCAATATTTCTTTTACAGATTTTTGCGAAAGGTAGGCGCTTAGAAAGGTTCTTTTTCTTTGAATCTTCTCCAAGCAAACTTGCTCCCTGCAATACTAAAGTCTTAAGGATAGAAAAGCCTATTGTGCGCTAGAAAAGGCTTGAGATCTCAGCTATTGGTACAAGACAGATTCCGGCCGTTCGAAAATGGAGAAATCCTCCATTTTCGAACGGCCGGAATCTGTCTATCCGGTGGTGGAATAGAGTGAAACATGGTGAAGAACTAGACTTCCTCCTGTACTTTTCATGTTTTTTTTTCATCGTCGTTTTAGAGAAGGTTTTGCTCTTTGAACACTGTTTTAGTTTGCAGTAAGGCTCACTGACTACTAGGAAATCTGATGCCGAAGTTCACAAAACCTTGTCGTTGAATTATCGAAGCAGTGTCATCGGACCGTTAAAAGCCTGAGCTGCTTACTACAATAACGACTGCACTACGATCTTTACCTCTCGTTCGTCAAAAATTATTTTAAAATCTGAATTTTTACTTAGTGGACTTCAAAAGGGGCACAACAGAACAGCTGAAATGCAAGAGACACGAAAGGCGGCAATGCTCTTGGCGGGCTTTCAGGCTTTTCTGTCCACAATAGCTCTTCCATTAAACTCTAAAACATTTTCCTAATAAATGGAAGAGGGGTTACTCAATCCTTTTTGGGATGTGCCACGCAGTCTACTCCTACGGGATGGCGTGGAGGCGATTTTGAATGCATATTTTGCCTGAACTGCGGTGGCTATCCGATGAACAAGTCACCGCTCTACCCCACCAGACAACTCTGGTACCAATTCACCGACCTCGGAGGGATGGAAGGCTTGGTTCGCCTGGGCGGGAAATCCGAATCCGAACCAGGAACATAGAATCTGGTGCACGGAAGAGCTGACACCTCCTCCGACTGCGCTACATGCGCCATGCGTCCTCATACTGCGATAGAATTTTACAAAGCGGATGATGCTCTGCCCAGATCCTCGAAGCGATCTTCGATTTTTTGTGAGGTTTTACTGTTGTCGTCTGACACTTGTCTGGCGCAAACTTGTTTCTCGATGGATCTCCTCAAAATTGAAGGTTGTGAAGTCCTCGTAAAGACTCCTACTGCATGCTCCTTCGGTCGTACAATCGTCGAGCAACTGCCAGCAGTCACAATAGAGATGGAAAGGTCCTCAGGTGGTATTTATCTCATGCGAAGAAGGAACGGCCGTAAACCTACAGTAGTCCTTTGACTGTACCGTAACCCTCAAAAACCCAAAAAATTTTCTTCAGAATGATTTGATAACTCTTATACTATCGGATAGGAAATTCAGTCCTCATTTCAAATATGAGCTTGTTTTCAAAGAGGGATCACTTTGAAAGAAGTTATTGCAAAGCGGCGCTTTCTCGCCTGAAACGGCGCAAAAGGCGCGCTCTTGCGCCCAATGGACAAACGGTAGGGCTGGTATTGTATAAATAAGATCGTTTTAAGAAAGTTCCTTACTGATTTACTTTTTTACTATTTTATTCTTACTACCACGGATCTCCCTCGATAGAGAGCCTTCGGGCTCTCTTGTTAAGAGGGATCTCGGGCCGCTTGTCGCAGGGCCACGTGGCGCGTCCCCGGGTGGTGGATAGGGGAATTAAACGCGAACCAAATGCGACCGTGTACTGCCCAGAGACGCAGGTGGGATGCAGGGGATGGACTCCTTGCTCCTGCTGTGTCGGGTCGATGCGTTCCTTGTGCGTGGGAGCGGCATGTTCGTGCACAGTGTGCGTGGATGTGTCCGTGACTGTGCGGATTGTAACTGTGTCGGCTCGGCCAAAAGCTTGCACTCGGTAGACTGGGAGTACATGTAAGGCGATTCGAGGCCGCCTTAAGTCTCGCCCCGTCCCTTCGGGCAGTCTGGCTGGCTGCCCGGAGTACCCCGCCCGCACGACAGAGCCTGACTAGCTACCCGTGTTGTATTCCAGTCAAACACAGCAGCACTAAAGGGCCTCATTCCCCTGACCCCGAAAGAGCCCCCATTTCTGCAGCGATGGGAAGGACGAGTACGGAGAGGCTGCTAAAATCTCAGGGCCTAACCAGGCTGCGCAAACTGAGAAGGACTAGGATGACGATCTGTACTTACAACGCCCGCACGCTTGCGTCGGAAGCATCCGTCGAGGACCTGATGATGCAAGCCAGGAAGATCAAGTACGACGTCATCGGACTGACCGAGACGAGAAGACACCACCCCCTACACGCCGCCTACGACTCCGGAGAAGAACTGTTCCTCGGAACATGCGACAGCAGGGGAGTAGGCGGCGTTGGTGTCCTCGTCAACACGCACTTGGCCATGAACATCGATTCGTACGAGTCTCTGACAAGCCGAATCGGACGTCTGCGACTGAAGCGATGTGGCTCCGTGCCAGCCTTGACTGTGTTCGTCGCGTATGCCCCAACATCCGACTACGACGACGAAGACGTCGAGGCCTTCTACGTGGAGCTGGAGAAGTTCTATAAGGAAGATCACACCTTCTACAAGGTGATCGTCGGCGACTTCAATGCCAAGATCGGGCCACGAAGGTCGCTGGAAGAACTTCACATCGGAACCCACGGTTTGGAGTGGAACGAGCAAGGTGAAAGGCTGTCTGAGTTTATCATGTCGACCAAGACCATCCATGGAAACTCGCAGTTCCAGAAGCCTCCCTCCCTACGATGGACCTGGGAATCCCCCGGTGGCCAGTTCCACAACGAGATCGACCACATCATCTTCAATCGCAAGTATTGCCTGACCGATGTCTCCGTTGTCCCCAAGTTCTACACGGGATCGGACCACCGCCTCCTTCGCGCGAGGTTCCGCTTTTCGCGTCAAGGAGAGAAGGCCGCGAAGTTCAAGAAGAGGAGTCCCAGAACGACCATCAACTGGGATCTCTACACCTCTCTTGTCGGCCTTTGGGAAGATGCCGTCATGGACAACGTCGACGAGGAATACGATCGCTTCGTGCACCATCTCCACGATAGTGCTAAGGGAGCCGAGAGCTTGAAGACCACCAAGAGACGCCTGTCTCCGGAAACTCTCGAGCTGATACGCCAACGTGGAGCAGCACGAGCGTCAGGCAACTATCAACTGACGTCCGAGCTTGCAAAGCTATGCAGAGCGGCGATAAAGGAAGATCTGAAGGAGAGAAGGGCGGAAGTGTTGGCTGAAGCAGCAGAGGCAGGGCTGAGCATCCGCAATGCCCGCCGGAACTTCGCCAACTTCAAGACCAAGATGACCGCTCTCCGACGTCCTGACGGAACCGTCACCTCTTCCAGAAGGACCATGGAGAAAGTCATCCACGACTTCTACTCCGATCTCTTCGATAGCCACGTCCACCTGCCCCTACGCCATCTTCCGCAGGATGGATACGTCATCCCCTCTGTTCTCCCTTCCGAGATCCGACACGCCATCTCGTCGGTGAAGAAACGTACAGCACCCGGTCCTGACAGGATCAGAGCTGAACACCTGAAGAACCTCCCGCCAGCGCTCATCAACACCTTGGCGCGGCTCTTCACACGCTACCTGTCCGAATGCAAGGTTCCATCTCAGTGGAAGACCAGCAAGACCGTCTTGCTGTACAAGAAGGGAGACGTGCACGACATTGGCAACTATCGCCCGATCTGCCTGCTGTCCGTAGTCTACAAGCTGTTCACTCGAGTCATCCTGAATAGGATTAGTAGAACGCTGGACGAAGGACAGCCATGCGAACAAGCAGGATTTCGGAGAGGATTCAGCACGATCGACCACATACACACCATTACGAAGCTCATCGAAGTGTCGCGAGAGTACAAGCTGCCGCTTTGCCTTACGTTCATTGACCTGAAGAAGGCATTCGACTCCGTCGAGACTGAAGCGGTTATGGAAGCCCTGCTCACCCAGGGCGTTCCTACTCAGTACATCAGAGTCCTTCGAGAGCTGTATAGTGGATTCACGACCAAGATCTCACCATTCTACAACGACGTCGTCATTGACGTGAAGAGAGGGGTTCGACAAGGGGATACCATATCCCCGAAGCTCTTCAGCGCCACCCTCGAAAACGTCATGCGCGAACTAGAATGGGATGACATGGGAGTGAAGGTCGACGGCCGGCAACTGAACCATCTTCGCTTCGCTGACGACATCGTGCTCATAACACCGAGCATCACTCAGGCGGAGCGAATGCTGGCCGACTTCGATCGTGTATGTGGAAGCGTTGGACTGCAGCTGAATCTTACGAAGACGATGTTCATGAAGAACGGATGGGTTTCTGATGCCCCATTCTCGCTCAACGGAACGAACATCTCCGAATGCTCCAGCTATGTGTATCTGGGTCGCGAAGTCAACATGGCCAACGACCTAGCACCAGAGCTGAGCAGGAGGAAACGAGCGGCTTGGGGAGCTTTCAAGAGCGTCGAAGAAGTCGTGAAGAAAACGAAGAACGTCCGACTCCGTGCCCACCTATTCGACTCCACTGTTCTTCCTGCCCTAACATACGCCTCAGAGACCTGGGCTATACGAAAGCAGGATGAACACGCGATCAGCGTCGCGCAGCGTGGAATCGAGAGGACGATGCTCGGAGTGACACGACTCACGCAAGTGAGAGAAGGCCTCCGGAGTTCCGAGCTTCGCCGACGTTCGAAGATCAGAGACGCTGTCGCATGGGCCAAGTCGTCGAAAATTAGGTGGGCCGGCCACGTAATGCGATTCGCAGACACCCGCTGGACGAGAGCCGTCACAGACTGGATTCCGCGGGATGTGAAAAGAACACCAGGACGCCCACCAACGCGTTGGTCGGACTTCTTCGTGAAAGCCCTGAACGACCGATATGACGCTCTTCGTGTCCCTCGAGCGAGGAGGATCCATTGGACCACTCTGGCACGCGACAGGGACGAATGGAGACGCTGCTGGCGCCCGCTCGAGCAAGTCGATGATCAACGGGACGACAGGTGATACAGGTGATACTATTTTATTCTTTAGCACTGGTCTCCAATCATTCACTTGAAATAATTAAATAAACAAATAAATAGTTTGATTAGAATGGACTCCACATATATCTAAAAGCGAACTTCCTTTTGCTTGTAGGAGAAGCAATGATGGAAGGGGAACGGCTTCAGAAAGTCCGGTGCAGACGTATTGCTACGAAGCCATTCCGCCTAATTCGATCATCACTTAGCAGAGGCTTCATGATTGAACTTGAAGCTCTCGACTGTGCTTGTCTCCGCCGTTGGTGATAGTTCTTTTCAAAAACATTTAAAAGTTTGTAATTGTGTTAGAAAAGAAGGAGCTTCTTGCTCAAGATTGCTCCCGCACCCAAATTAAATTACCCAAAAAATTAATTACCCAAAATTTACCCAAAAAATTATCAAATTACCCACCGTCATCAGTATACACTTTAGAGATTTTCAGGGGCGGTGTTTGCGGTTCCTATATTGATTATGGAGTTTATAGCTAAAAGAACATTTGAAAGACTTGTCTTCTAAGGATGAAGGATAAAGCGTTAGTTAATCCTTTTTAGGATGCGCCACACAGTCTACTACTTCTACGATGCGTCGTAGAAGTAGTAGACTAACACCATAACACCTTGAACGCGTAATTTGAACACGTGTTTGGCCGGCAGAAGGAACTGCGGTGCTATGGAAAAGTTAGTGTCCCAGAAATCTCCAACACGTCTCACCCCAGAGTGATGAAAGATTTGGTTGGTCTTGGAGGAAACCTAAATTAAAGAGGAACCGAGAACCTAGATTCGGGTGAACGTGACAGCTGGTGCCTTCTCCGACTGCGCTACCAAACCAGACACTAATGGATAAATGATGAGGTCGACGCCAGTCAATCCCCTTAGGATGCGCCACGCTTCCTACATTTATGGGGTATCGTAGAGGTAAACTGAATGCGTATGTGGTCCATCCCTTGTCTTGAGGTGGCCAGTCGTTGTTCAAGGTGTTATGGTGTTTTGTGCTTTCCAGACAAGTCTGGTATTTATTCACCGATCCCGGATGGACGGAAGGCTTGGTTTGCCTAGGCAGTAAGTCCGGAACATCGGGAGCAGGAACCTGGAATAGGGTGAACGGGACAGCTGCCGCCTACTCAGACTGCGCTACCATATCAAGACACAGTAATAATAAACATCAGTTTGATTAGTAGGATAGGCATGCGAATCAGAGTAAATAAAAAAAGTAAATGAAATCCGAGATTTCGTAAATCGTAAATCGTAACTACGAAAAAAAGTTGTTAATTGTAAACTAAAAAACCCTATTTAAATATTGTTAGCTAGTTAACTATATTTAAATAGGGGTTTCCTTTTAATTTTAATCATAGATGACATTTATTGAAAGTATTTATAGCGCCGTTTCCAGTCTAGATTGGAAAATTTTCCTGCCAATGGGACATCTTTAAAATCAATTGAACACCTTTCTAATCAAAGTGGTCGTTATTTTGAGAAAGTCTAAACAACAGATTTGGAAACGCTTTGTCAAACTGAATAACTTCCAATTTAAAACGAGCTCCATTCACGTTATTTTAAACTTTTCAAGAAAGTTAGAATAATTTTTTGTTTAAGAAAAATTTCAGTATAACTTTCTATAATATTCCAATTTATTTATCCAACAAGTGAAAACATTGCTTGAAGTTTTACAAAAATTCATATTTTTTAAAGAAAAATAATGGTTTAGAGCTTGTTTCAAAGAGCGAAAAAATAAGTTTTTTTTTAAAGAAGAGGTTGCGCTGTGCCCTTGTTCAAGACGTTGCGATCTTCATTCGATTGATAGCAAAATCTAGTTTTGCGTGGAGTTTCCCAGCTTTAAAGAATGCGACAAATACAATTGTAAAATGTGACATATACTCAATTTGATGCTTTATGAAAGCAGCATTTTCACTATCAACCAAAAAATTGCGACGAGCTTTTCAAATACATGGACTGATCTTGTCCCATAATGGAATAAAGGACTGCTGCCTCTTTGCACTTTAAAACAGACATCAATTTATCCTTTTTTCTTAAAAGCGAAAATCATACACAATTATTACACTCATTCGAGCAGCTGAACTGAAAAACTTCAAACGAAGTTATACAAAATTTTTCTTGGATTCCTGTAGTTTGTGGTTTAACCTGTAAAAAGTTCGTTTTGATTTGGAAGACTTTCACTTTGATTTTGAAACCATTAAATTTGTTTGAATAGTATTCAATGTAACATCGAACGTGTCCATATTTGTGTCGAAAGTGTTAGTTAGATTTGAAAATGGTGTATAAAATGGATAATGGACTCATTCATCTTCAGGAATTGGTCAGCGAAAGGTCCAGTTTGCCAGAGCAAAAGGCAGTATACTCTCTCAGTTTTTAATTTTTCGAGGTGCTCACAATTTTTGAAATTATCTAAAAAAAAACTCATTTTACCAAGCTCATCGATATCGATATCTCCAGAACACACCCTATGATTAGTGGTTTCCGCTTTATTTGGATCTTGCTCCCTTTTTCCATTTTCTACGTGCTGCCAACGATTTCGACTTATTTTTCATCGCGTTGCTTTGTCTGTATGGTTATCCATGTACTCAATAAATAAATAAATAAATAAATAAATGCAAACAGATTGATGAAAAAATGAAAAATAAGGATGAAAAGCTCCAGAAATAGAAGAATTCAATGGAAAACGAGCTTTCCGATAACGTTATGTCGGTAGAATTGATCGACCTGCGTGCAATTCGAACCTAGAACCCATTGTTGGCAGTCTGCGTATGATCTGAAAGTTCTGCCGATTACGTCACATTCTTTCCTAGCCTCGAAAAAAGGCGGGAAAGCCAAGCGGTTGTAAGACCCCACATGAGAAATCACTTAAAAAGTGGTCCATGCTTTTCGTGGTCGTTATAGTGCGACTGGAACAATTTGCTTCCTTCTAATGAAACACTTCATTCGATCTCCGCTGGAATATATCTATCGTTTGGCTTCCCTCCATTGTCCATTCCCTCTTATCGCTCTCATCGACGGTCTTATTAATGGAGCGGCGCGTATTTGTATGATTTTCACCGTGTTTTTCGATCTCAAAGACGGATTGTGAAAGTTGTGAATTCTCTCGCGTTTGACGGATGTATTGCATTGGAATCGCGCACTTGCACCAGCAACTCTCAGAGGGCTGCGGCCTTTAGTCGACATGGGGACTGACAAGAACAGTGTTTCATTCCACTGATCGTCTGTAGCAAGTTATGAGGTGTACCACTCGCTTACGGAGCGGGCAGACTGTGCAAGACGGAGTTCTCTTATATTAGGGTGCAAGTGCCATGGTATAGCCGGTTTCTAACAAGCTGAGCCTTGAGGTCAGCAGGCAGTATGCCAGCTATCTTGACAGATCTTATACTAAATAAAAAGTTTGATACTAAGCTTGATTCGGCTATGAACCCTGAACAGGCACAGTATTGAAAACAAGCCAACACACTACTTATGCACTTACTAGTTGGTTCTACCAGTATAATTGTGCCTTTACAAATATTTCGAATAGCTGAACATACATATTATAACATATTGATCTTTGCAGACGCCCTATTCGATGTTACTTTCTGTTTTAAAGTTCTCAAAGGTAAACTGAAAATGAAACCTTCAAAATACTGGATATTTAGGCCCTCTAATGGATCTGCTGGTAGGTTTTCCATCCAGCTTTCAGCAGTACGCCGGATTCGTCGCATGCATATGTCAGACTCTTTGTTTATAAGGGTGCTCGCTGGCTCCAGATGTTACCAAGTGACACATTGGAGTCGACAAATATCCCTGTCTTTAATAAAAGACTGAAGCGAAGAGATTTTTTTTCAGATCTGCAAATTACTGACTTCTGAAGTACTTCTGAATATTATGGCCATTGAGAAGTTCATGTACTACTAGAATATTTAAACGTTTTTCCCAGAAAACAATAGGAAGCAATATCTTATTATCTCTTGCAGACGACATGTATGATAACATGAAAGATTATTATTAAGGGATGGAGTATTTTCGCTTTCGTACTTTGACTTACCTTTAAAAAGTATTTTGCAGTACTTCAACCATCTATTGGGTACTTACATACTGCCTCGGTTCTATAATGTGTTCTACGATTTATATTCTCTATGTGCTCTAGAGACTACTAGACACTGCGTACTACTCTCTCTATATATATATTTATATCTGGATTATTCAAGGATCAAGTCTTTTTATTCATTTATTTAAATACGTCTCAAGGACGCGCACTCTATGTGAGAATGACAAAAACAAACAAAAACATGCCGTGCAACAAAAAAAATGAAATATGAAGAAAACCGAGCAGCAATAGAAGATTGAAGCGGCAACGTTATACATTGAAGCAGGAATCTTAAAAACCAACCATATGGGTTGCGAGAGCCCATATAAAGATGCCATGCTCCAAAAGTAAGAGAATAAGTTAGATACTAAAACGAAATCCTCTAGGTAGCATAGAAATGCAATGCTTACTTATACATGTTTGCTAGTGACCAATTCCAATAAATCAAACGAATAAGGCAGAATACCTTGTAAACTTTTATAGTAAGCCTTTAGCCAACAAAGTCTGCCTGTCCGCATCAAACAAGAAGAAAGGCAAGAACGTGATCGATGCCAGCTGAAAGCACAACACTCAGTGTAAGCTTGGCTAGGCTGACGGAAGGCAGACCACACAAAGCAGGTACAGAGGAGGCGAGACTGTGATCCCCTGAATGCATACATGAAATGAAACGCTACTGCATATCCTCAATGCTCAAATTTGCAGTAAATCAGTTTTCGCCAAATTACTTCTACAGACGTGTTACTAGAAGCTAGAAACACAGCAGGTAAAATCCGAATCCACCTCGCAAATCTTAAGAAGACACAATAAATAACTTTGATTTCTTTCTGTTAACCTTAGCATGCCTAGCCTGAACCCACCTGAACGTTCGCCGCATGGTCTAAATATTCAGTACTTACTGGCCGAAAGTCTTACCTCTCCTCGAAGCATGCGGAAGCAAGAGGTGAGGTCAGCAACGATCCGACTGTTCAGCAAAGTGTTTAGGCCTAAGAGCTTGAACTGGTCACTATATGCAGGTAAATGCGGGAGAATTCAGTTTCATCCTACTACACACTATCCTCGTAAAGGTTTGCTGAACCCTTTCCAATTAAAGGGCGTGCTTCTTAGTAGAGGGAGTCCATACTTGGGAGCAGTACTCTAAATGTGGCAAAACGTAGGATCTGTACAATCGAACGAAGACTGATGGATTATGAGTATGGACGTGGCGCAAAATGGAAGAAAGAGCTGTATATACCTTTCTCACCACTTGATCAATATGTACTTCAAAACTGAGTGAAGAATCAACGATTATATCAAGATCCTTGGCAATTTCGCAATTATTTAGAATAACACCACCTATCTTGTACCTGTTGTGTGGTAAACCACCAAAATGCACAATAAACGACAGCTAGATTCACAGCTAGATCCCACTCAACAGCCCAAGCAGTAAGCTTTTCAATAGAAGGTTTTAAACCATTCGTCACCTTAGCACTGTTATCCCTATTGTATATTCCATAAATTTTTATATCGTCGGCATATAGCTGAACTTTAACGTAAGGAGATGTCTTAAGCAAGAAGGGTAACGCTACAGTGTAAATCAAGAAAAGTAGAGGAGAAAGCACTTCTCCTTGAGGAACGCCACTCGGGCAATAGTGGCGTTTGGAGAATTGGCGGCCTACCCTTACTGACATATGCCTTCCTTCAAGGTGTGATGAAAACCAGTCTAGTAGGTTCTCACCTATACCAAGCAAGCACAGTTTTTGGATAAGCTTACGATGACTCACTTTGTCGAAAGCTTTGACCAAGTCAACGTAAACTACGTCAACTGGATTACCTTGGTTGAGTGCTGAGCTGGTTTGTGGTTGTTGAGAGGCCAGGAAGGAAATCGTGATGTTCCGGTGGAAAGACGTGAAGTTTATTCAGATGATTTATCAATTTTTCTCTGATAATTCCTTCCATAACCTTTACTGGCTGTGGCGTAAGACTTATTGGGCGGTAATCAGCTACCGACGAAGGACTGGACGTCATAGGAATAGCCGTTATTAAAGCATCCTTCCACACTTCAGGAACCTCCCTTAACTTCAGCGAGACATCAAAAATGTGCGCTAGAGGCTTACTCAAGGAACTATCGCATTTTTTAGACAGAATTGAAGGAATTCCGTTGTAGAGTTCTGTAGTTGAGGGCTTTAAACCTTTCAGAACATTGTAAACTTCTTCAGGATGAAAATAAATGTTGCACAATTTAAGACAAGAAGTTGGCGGTCTAACACTGGTGACGAAATAGGCGCTATCTTTCGAGAATACGGAGGCAAAGTAATCAGCTAACGCCAAGGCTTTGCTAATATCTATTCGACATTTTGAACCGTCTTTATTAAGTAAAACAGAGGATTGTACATCAGACTCCATCGTGTTCCGTATGTATGCATGCAGCTTTCTTAGGGACGTGTGAGATGCTAAACGACGCTCCCTATTAGCCAAGAATTTTCTAAGATTACGGTCAATGTCCAAGCACACTCTCTTATAAAGAGTGTCGTTCAGGGGATCAGGTGACTGTAGAAAAATTCTCTTCTTCTGAGCAAGCAAGTTTCGAATATGTTCAGGAAAATATGGTTGACTTGACAGCTTTCGTACGGCGAAGGGCACGAAATGGGACAGACTATCATAATAGTAGAAATGGGACATAATAAAAAGCTTTTGATAAAGTTTTGCACTAGATGTATAACTATCAAATAATTTTAGACAATCAATATTAAGCAGGCTTCCGTTCAACGAACGATAGTTTATCCTTGCAAAATCACGTACTGGTAAATTCTCGGTCTCCAGGACTTGCCAGGACCTAATGAAGAAGTTTATGATGGTATGGTCAGCGGTAGCTAGAGGAGGATGCGTTGTAACACCGTGTACAATAGGGGTTGTAGTAAGCACAATGTCGAGAATATTGTCGGCACGTGTAGACGCATTGACTGCCTACTTAAATCCAGAATCAATAAAACGCTTCAAAAAGCATGCTGCACTAGGACTCCGTGGGACAAGGCTACTCCGGACAATCCTAAGACTGAGGTTTTGAGGTCGCCGAGAATTATTGTGTTACTACTACTCGCTATAAGACTAGAGAGCAACTCAATTAATTTATCGTCATAACATTTTAGGCAAATAGGAGGACGGTATACACCTATAAATCGTATAGAACAGGAAATATTGGGTGACGGAATGTCCACACACAATATGTCCGATTTTAGTCCAGCTTCCACGTTAACAGAGTGCGTAAGAATGTCATTCTTAGTTGAACAACAAACACCCCTCCTCTAGATCTACCGCGAAGTATTTTATAGGGGAGGTTGGCAATAATTTCGGAGCTTCGAGTTTTCGATGTAAGCATGTCTCGGTTATGAAAACGATGTCAGGCTTGGTATCAGAAAGGAGGTAATGGAGGCGATGGAGCTTGTTTACTACACTACGAGCACTGCGAAGAGAGCAGAGGAATGATGGTTGTCCACCGTGCTCGTTAACACATTTCCCGGAACCTTACGGGAGATTTCAGAAATGTGCTTCAGCTCACCACGATAGACAACCCATTCCCTTCTATCTTTAACTTGTTTTTCTCCCGGCCTCCTTACGCAATTCGAACTCCCTTAGCCTTTCCTCCGCTATCATACTTCTGCTAACGAATACGTCCGCGAAGCCAGCAGCGCAAAGAAACGGGCGGACGTTAGTGCTCTTCTCCAGTAAAATAAGGAAGGAAGCACTACTTTAACTAGGCGTGCACGGTTCTGCATCATTTTACCCATTCAATAAACTTCTACAGCTCTGCACTCAACCTATAGAACCTCTAAGACGCTTGCTACCTTACCCTCCAAATCGTTCTGACGTTCGGAGGGTGAACAGTCTCCGACTGTCTCCTTAATGCCAGCAATTACGATGCTGCGAGAGCGTTTTTTAGCTTCCACATACTCTGAAAAATCTTTGCCGATAACGCTCTCACCATTAGGTCAATTACTGGGTCCTTACTCCGTTCCAAGATATTGTTGATGAGGTCATTTGCTGACATTTCACTATAGTCAGCATCGCTTGGAACGGCGGACAATCGGAATTGTTAATACTAGAAGCAGCGACTCCTTGGTTGAGGCCGTTGCTGTTGGTCACCTGCTTACGGGTCGTGCGCACGATGTTGTTTGACCTACCGCAGATAGATGGCGCATTATTGATTCTAGAAAAAAACTAAAAGAACAAAGAAAAAACGAAATGTTAGGGAAATTAGGCTCTCAAAATAAAAGAAAAACACAATGAACAGCTGATGTAAGACGCAGGTGGAGCAAAAACTTGTAAAAATCAATCGAAGAAAAATATGTTCGGACGGAAACTAAACGCAGATGCTCTGCAACAGGACAGGTGAAAAGATGTGCTTTCATATTTTGCTTTTACATTTTCACTTACCTCTAAAATAAAGAATATTGCAGCACTTCAATTGCCTTCTGTGTCCATTACATACTGGCTCTGTTATATACTGAGTGTTGCTGTCCATATTCTCTTTGTGCTCTGTAGTAGTCTGTAGAGCACAAAGAGAATATGGAGAGCAGTACTCAGTATATAACAGAGCCAGTATGTATTAGAATGGAAAAAAGTCTTTTCATTTTTTTCAAAGGTTTATTACTTCACAACTACAAAGTCAAATCAATTGAAATAATCTCCATTTTGTTCCACTACACTTTTCTTAAGACTGGGTAATTTTCTAATTCCTCTCGCGTAAAAGACTGTGGGCGCGTGTAGCGCAGTCGGAGGAGGCGCCACTGCCGCGTGCACCCGATACCAGGTTCCTGGATCGGATTTCCCGCCCAGGCCAACCAAGCCTTCCATCCCTCCGGGGTCGGTGAATTGGCACCAGACTTGTCTGGGAAGGATAGAGCGCTGACTTGTTCATCGGCTGGCCACCGCAAGTCATTGTATGGTCAAATACGCATTCATGACGCCTCCACGACATCCCGTAGAAGTAGAATGCGCTGGCGCATTCCAGAAGAGATTGAGGAACGTCGTCCTTTATCCTTTATTTAAAAGACTGCAGTTCTGGAGTCGAACTATCGCTGAATCCAATTTTTTGAAGTCTTCGTCCGTTCAAAATATTTCTCCCCAATTTCTTGCTTGAGAGCATGGAAAAAGTGGTAGTCGGTAGGGGCAAGGCCAGGGCTATACGGAGGATGTGGCATTACCTCCCAGTCCAGCTCCTTTACTGTTTCTCTTGTGAGTATTGTGTGAGTCTCAACATGTCGCTTTGCATTGTTATGCAGGATCATCACCTTTGACTTCTCAGGCCTCTTTTCATGGAGAGTTGCGGCGAGTTTGTGGAGTTGGCCACTGTATGTGGGAGCAGTAAGTGTCTCTCCACTTCTGAGAGTTTACCAGTAAATCACTCCCCTGATATCCACCAAACACTCAAGAAAATCTTCCTTTCCCTGAACATTGGGTTTGATATCAGGCTTAGGGTTCTCTCTTTTTTATGCTCATTGTCTTTTTCTTCGGAAGTTGGCATACAGAACGACTCATCGCCTGTCACAATCCGCGGCAGAAATGATTTTCTTTCGCATCTGGACAGAAGAGAAGCAGCGATGAAGAGTCGTTAACCTTTCTGAGTGTCCGACAGGGCATGTGGAATCCAAGCTCCAAATTTCCATGCAAAGCCAAGATTCTTCAGATAGATTCCCACTATCCTATAAGACATTTCGAGCTTCTCTGCCAGTTGGCGTGTCGTCTGCCTACTATCGCCACGAAGAAGATGGAGTAGTTCAGTGTCGTCCAATTCATTGACCTTCCTGACCTTGCTTTGTCCTCGATTGAATAATCTCTCTTTAAAACTTTCCGAACCACTCATAACAGGTGCGATGAGTAATATATCCCAAGTCATATATATCGTTAATCTGGTCGGCTGCCTGACGTGCTGTAGATCCTTTAATGAATTCATGAAGAATGACGTACCAAAATGGCCCTGAGGTAGATCTGGCGTTGAGTCCGGAAGAATGGTTAGATAATGAAATACAAGAAGGGTCTTAGCCTACGTCCGTGTGCGAGTAGACAAGTGTGATAGGATTACAAAATCAGCTATCAATATTGGCTAGTGCGTTCACAAGGAGAAAGGTAAAAAAAAAATTTCAAAGTGTGAAGAGACTTTTTTCCAACCTAATATATATATTTATATATTTATATATATGTATATACATGTATATATCGGGGGCTAACTCCTTATCCGACAACATCATCAACTTCCAAAACTGCATCCATTCATACGGATAAATAAATAAATAAATAAATAAATAGCGACAATTCCCAAATATTGTATTTTCGAAAATCGAATATATTTAAATATTTTTGGAAATTGATTACATTCAAAAATCGCGTTTTTTCGAGCAATCAAATTCGAATACGTTCGAAAATCGCGTTTTTCGAACGTTCGAATAAATAAATCCGATTTCGCATAGAATTATTCGAAATAATTATAATAGTAAGTAATTGGCATACGTTCAAGCACAGGTTTCTCCACTTTTGACATGAAGACTACCGCAAGGACAGGAGCCAGCCTCTGCCCCATAGCAAGCCCTCGAATTTGACTATAATAGTCACCTGACCACCTGAATATCTTACATGATGAGCACTCGTTTTATTTTCTATTTTCTCAGACGAAGTGAGCGCAGAGATCCGCGCGAGCGTTCTCAAAGCGGATCTCCAAGAAGTGGTGAGGGTGGTCGAGGTGCCTCCCACGAACTTGAAGGGGAAGTTGGTCCGGAACCGAATCTACGATCAGATGTGTTCCACTCCATCATGCGTAGTTTGCCCTAGCGGTAACGAGGGAGACTGCATGACATCTGGTGTGGTATACCTCATGTCATGTAGAATGTGCGGGCAGGAGTACATAGGGGAAACGGGTAGACCGTTGTGTAATAGAGTCAGGGAGCATCTAGATGGCCTCAAGAAACCCAATGTGTCAACTCCTTGGGGAGAGCACAGGGTCCGATGCCACTATGGCGCCATGTTCCAAGTGTCCTTCTCCATCTTAGCGAGAGAAAGCGACATCTCAGCACGCAGGACACTTGAGGCGCTTTGGATAGCGGCCAGAAATCCACAGGTCAACCGCAAAGACGAATGCATAGCGATAACCCAGGAACTGGCACTCTTTGTCGAGCTCTGTGGGTTTTGATCAATCTGATATGACCTGCAGGGTATTTAAGTCGGGTGGTATCCGGGGCTAAACTCACTCACCCATGTCTATCTCCATTCACGGGTGACTGGTGGTGCTCATCGGCACTCACCTGGAAGATTAGTTGATACGCTGTAGCTGGTACATGGTTCTTTACTCTAGCTGTCTTGAGAACACTATTCTGTAGGATGAAATGGCGTTTGAGCGGATAGTTTCACTAATATTCTCGACTTTTCCAGGCTCCGAAGAAGGCGAAGATGCCGAAACGTCAGCCGAAATAAAGCCTGTTTAACAATCTTGGTGAACAGCTCAGAGAAGCACGCTGGAATAGAATTATTCGAATTCGAATGTTCGAATATTTATTCGGGCGGCTACTCCAAGTAAATCACTAGGACCTTCTCCCTCCCCGGTGACTATGGGCTGGAGCTTTCTTACTACACCTGGTCAGAACCAGTCCAGTTCAGTTCGAGTACATCGATGGTACGTGATGCCCTACCACACGGAATAGTTGCCGTCCGTAGAGGTAGGTAGATGAACAGAAGGGCTGGAAGGAGGCCAGCTTTCTTACATTCTGTGGGACATAGGGCATTGAAACACGATAAAGCCATTACTTCTCTATACATGCGTAGAGGGCTATAGTGGCCTCAGACCATTTGGTGAAAGTTTTGAATGTTGCAAAAATTGGACAATTAAGCTAGAGCTAGCATTTAGCTATCAATTTATCCGGTAATATACATTGGCTCTTTCTTGTTAAGGAATCTGGCGAATCTAGCGAATTTCAGAGAGTCTGCATTAACGTTGACTTGATAAAAGCTACGTGCTCGACACCCATTGCAAATGGGGAACCCGAAAGCGGATAAAATAACATTGGAATAACTTGTTTCATTCACAGTGAGGAATCAAAATAGGCAGCAAGAAATCGCAGTTTATTTTCTAACGTTTCCTCATAGGGCTAGCCAGTGTAGACAATAGTGTTTCGAATCAAAGTACGACTATATAAATTCACCCAAATGTAAGGGAAGCGTTCGTGGGACATTCATTGCGTTTTAGCGTTCGGGATACCCTTGGCTGGCTTACCTCCAGTGCTTTCTACTAAGTGGCTGTTTTTTGTTTCACTTGTGCGATCCTACCGGGAAACGTGAGAGTTTCGAGAGCGGGTCGACGCCTAGCGATGCATTGCATTTAGTTGAACACTTGACCCTAAGGCATTAAACAAAAAAACCTCTGCATAATTTACGACGTCTAGTAGTCAAAATTACTTATTCATTTATTCGTTGATTTTCCATTTATTTAATTAGAACAAGACGTGAGAGTAAAAAAAGAAGTGACGAAGTGACCTAAGAAAATCATAGAATTGGTTGACGACACATTGACTTCCATCCGTAACTCATCATTCGCTGTGCGTTCAGAAGCAGCGGAAAGGCTAGACGCAATGTGAGTTTTCCAGAACAAATGAGGAGCCAGCTCTGTAGAGAAAGCGCCACTGCTTTAAAACCAGCTCTAGAAGCTTGTCCAGGAGCGACAGCTAAGATTTTCGCTAAACTGACGACTTCCGTGGAGGAAATACGCATAAACGATTTGGCGAAATCAGGGCTAGCGGACCACGACTGTGATATTAAAAAACACAATAGGCTGATTTGGTTGAAATATCCCCATATACTCTTTACGATGTCAAATCGCCGAGTAGTTTGTTTCGTCGCGAAAAAATCTTTGATCCACTACAAACGAGCGGCCGAGTTATTTCTTATTGATGCTTATCAGTTTGCTAATCATTTCTAAAAGTTGTGGGAAATTTTAGATGCTTCGCTACTTGGTCTCACGAAGCCGCTCCTCTATCCACTTCGCCACTATTACTCTAACGTTTCCAGCGAGGGGTGCACACAAAGCTTTGTGCGTCAAATTTTTTAACGAAATTTTCTAACGAAAAGTTTTCGTAAATCGTTAAATTTCGTTAAAAAATACAATTTGCTGCAAACTATTACTTCAAGTGAAAAAATCAAAGAAAACGTTATAGGCTTCAACTTTGAAAGGTCAGCAGCTAAAGTTAAAGGAATGGGGTGTAACACTGCAATGTAAAGTAAACAATTTTATATCATCAAAATGAGGCAGCAAAATAAACAGGCGATCAGCAACAAATTATCTACAGGGTGTGGAATAAGAACAGCTACGGAATTATCACTCAAGATAACTCATGGTTAGTGGGCAATTAAAAGCCTACAGCGGAATGCTAACGTTGTCGATCGCACGATTTTCACGTGCCTGGTGCGTGGGACCAACCCATTTTTTTGCAACGTAGGGACCGTGACACGACATCATGTCACACGGTCTCATACTGCCGAAGGGAGTGTGATACGTTGTCAAAGGCGGAGTGACGTTCTACCCCCGCCCTTTAAACAGGGGCGTTGCAAATGTCTGTGCCTCCACTATCTCGAAAGGCAGCCACCGAACTCTCGAACAAGCCCAGGGGGTTAGGGTGGGCGGGCCAGAGGTAGAACGCTCGTCCCCCGTCGTCAAAGTGTTAACATTCAATAAAAGTAGCTTTCTAAATTTCTTGGTATTCACGAATTCTAATATAGTCTAAGATACGGGTATATGTCGCGAAGACGGACAGCATTGGGAGATGGGAACGCACCTATCAGTCAGACCGCATTGAATGGATGTGCCATTCAGAGAGGGCGTGTGCAGTCCGTACCCTGATCGGCTAGCATGTGTTCGATCTGTGCTCTGCTTGGTTATTATTGGCTGGCGCACTTCCACCTACCAATGCTGCTCGCCTTTACAACATGTTCCAAAACACGTTCAGCGGCCGAAGACATTCTCTCCGTCTCGACTGTTCCAGGTGGCGAGCAACAGTATTCTGGGTCTGGGATAAGCAGCGCCATGCGAGGATAGGCATATCTTACGAGGAGGTTAAACCAGTATATTTGTGAATTCGTTGACGTGCTTCCCAGGAAGAGCTGATTCTGCCCATGTGCATCACTTGGCCGTCGCGACCTGCCGTTGAGCCGACCTGGTTAGGGTAGCTTAGAAGAATTCCAGTTCAACGTGGAAAGTGTCCAATTTGAATTGAAGAGTGTTCATTTCAACGTGAAAATGATAAATATGCAAACACTTAACAAATCTACTGTTGGCTATTAAGCTGTTCTATTATTGGCTATGAAATATTAGGGTGGCCCAAAAGTAATGAGACAAAATCAACAAATTTCCTTCTCTCTTTATAGCTTAATTACAACTCAGTGGTGTTGAGGAATGTATTCGCCATTAAGGTCAATGACCTTGCTGCCATCGATCAGCCAACTTCCTGATCCCATCCTTCCAAAACTGCCTAGGTCTGGTGCTGATCCACTGCTCGTTATGGTTGTCGAGGTCTGCTTGGGTCCTTGTGCCCCTTCCGACCATGAAGTCCTGTAGGCTCAAGAAGTAGTGGTAGCCGCATGGAGAGATGTCCGGCGAATACAGTGCGTGAGGCCGGCGTTGTCGAAGAGGAAGACCTTCTTGAAGCGCTGAGACCGAATAAGTGCGAGTCGGTCGATAGCAGGCCACCAGGCCTCACCCAGACTCGCTGCTTGGCAGGGTTAAGGTAGAAGACACACTTCTCATCTTGTATGACTATTGAGTTCAGGCTGCTCGTGGCTGGGAATTGGGCGAGATTTGCGCGACACAGGTCGACTCGTCAGACTGGGATTTCGGCATGAGACAGGCTGGGGTTTTGGCATGCTTCTGAAAAGGGCCAAAGTGGTCACTTTTCAGATGGCCTCTAGTAAGTAGCAAACAAACATACAAATGCGAGAAGCACGAAACCGGATTCCAGTCACGAAATCTATGGAGAGTCTCATTACTTTTGCTCCCCCACTTCCAATAGAAGAGAAATGATCCGGACATAGCATCTCCATTTCATTGAATGGCATGAAAACATAGGCTTTAGCTCCATCTAGCTTAACCCTATTATTTTTTATTTGAACAGCGTCAGCAAAAAAGTGGGCGCTAGCCAATTCAATGGGTTATGGTAATATTCCGTTTTCCAACATACACAATTAGTGAATTTTTTAAATTATGACTGCGCCATATCAGGACATGCATGGCAATTTTTCTTTGACCTAAACAAAGCTTATAGACTTTTTCTTTAATGGGTGGAAGACCTATTTGGGAGTAAAGCTCCTCTTCTATAAGCTAGTCACTGAAACTTATTGCGCAAGCCAAAATTCGCATTGAGTCGCGCCCACCACCACAGATGCTGCTACAAATTCTGCTGCTATTTCTGGTGTCTGATGGAGGAGAACGTTGGAGGAGGCTCTAAAAGGATTTTCCTCCAAACCTTTTCTTATAACTTTTTTGGTTTTTATACGTTTTTGCGCAGGGGATTTTGGAGTTCCTATGTTGGTAACGGAGTTAGTTCTTCTAACGACTCTCTCCACCATTCTGGATAGAGTAGTTAGTGATTTATAGGTTACAGTTAGCTTAATTTTGTGATAGTTTTGTTCGGCTCTTGACCAGTTGTACGTAGAATCGTTGCTGCCAGTTCCCATGGGTGCGATCGGTCCCAGTGTGCGCACAGCTCGGACGTTCGGATTCGACGAGCCGAGCCGTCTCTGCACAACCACGCTCACTTCAACAGTCTGGCAACTGCAGCTGTCAAATAAACTGCGGTTGCTATTCTGTTGGAACAGCAACAATGTGTTGTTATCCTGTTGGAGGCTCGCAACACACTGTTGCTATTCAGGCGTAGTGACTAGCGTGCTCCAATCGGGCATGCTCGCACCGCAAGGAAGAAATTACAGCTTAGCAACGCAATATTGCAAAAAAACCATATATTGATAATCTCCTTGTTAACGTTTAAAGCTACCGCCTAATCGTCGTTTTTTAACGTTCCCCATGTCCTTTATACCCATTGCCATTACAGAGAGCTACTTTGGCCACGTGTCCGTTTATTTTTGCTTCGTTTTCGTAGTTATTGCTATGACCCAGGAGCATTATCAAAGAAGTCGGTCAATTGATTGTGTGTTTCCATGTACTCTTTCTCAAAGCTCCACAAAACCTATTTGGATACTACTAAGACCACCAAGATTCCTGCATTGCATCTGCCATTCTGGCGCACAGCTGCGACAGTCGGTTTGGAGGAGAGGAAGTCATCCTCAATTTTCATTGACGTTTCATTGAAATGTAAAGAATTGAAAACATCGTTCAATGTGTGATCGCATTTCTTGGGTGCAAGTCTGAATATAGACGGGGGGGGGGGGGGGGTAGCCAGTATTCATCAACGACTTACAGCAATTTAAAGGAGGTTACAGCCGAAATCCCTGATAGCGCGGCGAAATGTTTCACCATATCGCCATCACGGATCTCAGCTGTGTTTTCTCTGTTAAATCGCTGTAAGTCGTCGATGAATCCGGCCCCAGATGAAAGGCCATAGTCCATGGGAGGGTGACAGCACTGATAGAGCACCAGGTGATCATGCCTTCCTTGTACGTTACGCGTTCTTGACAGCGGTCCCCCCCCCCCCCCCCAATAGCAACCTGTGCCTCTCAGCCGCATGAGGCCTGAGCTCTTTCTCTTTTTCTTTCATTTTCCCTTTTTTGCACACCCTCCTTGATGGTGAACATTTGTATCACTGATATTTCACACCACTTCAACTTTTGTCTGCCGAAGGGTATAGAACTTTTTTGTATAATTTTTTATGTAGGCTTGCGGTTTCCGTGTTATCGTTGCAGATAGCTTTCCCTTCCAATACACTTGAATGCTCACTAACACGGCAACGTTTGCAGTTTTACATGAAATACATGAAAACAGGCAGGGAAGTATGAACTCTCTCCCTTCTACAGTACCGGACGCTCTTTTGAATAGACGCCGCAAAAACCCGTTTTTGCGGTTTTTGCGTCTTTTTGATATAGCTCGCCTAAATTTGACTCATTTCAAAAACAAAGAATATATTTGAGCTCAAGAGATTGAGCTCTATCGTTTGGGACACATTACACATCTCTCATGAAAGATCAAAAATGGCCAAAATTGAAAACATGCACCGGCCGCGGACGAGTTATCGGCCGCATGGCGTCGAAAACAGTTGCACGTTCACAATTCTTCTAATTTGAGGTATTTTGAGAAACGGTTCGTACCGTTCGATTCGCCTCTTCGAGATCTACACAATCATGTATACAAGTTCGCCAAAACACCGCATTTTCGCAGTGTGTGGTCGAAGATGACTGGAGCAGATTTTTGGTACTGGAGAAGCTTATATTCCATACACTTGCATGTTCTCGGAGCATCTCAAGCATGGCGTAAAGTGTTTTGTCATGCCAGGAATCCTCTGAGAGTGTGCCGTGCACAATGCATATAGGATCGAACCTATCGATCGAGGGGGGACAGATTGTAGAGTGAGCATTTAGGGAGTTTTAAGAAAAATTCTCAGCCGCCCTACTTAGGAATTGCTGTACTCTATTCCGGCGAGACTTTGGAGTGCGCTGTGCACAATTTGTATAGGATCGAACCTATCAATCGACTGGGCGAGACAGCTCGCAAATTGCACCGCGGGGGTGATCTGAGCGCAATAACTCTGTCAAGTTCGAGTCTTTCCAGCCGAGTGGTACCATTGTGAGCGTCGAGAACTCGAATGTGGGCGAGTAAGGGCGGAAGAAACTTCAAATACCCCAAATTAGAGGAATTGTGAGCGTGTAACGGTTTTCGACGCCTTGCGGCCGATAACTCGTCCGCGGCCTTTTTTAATTTAAGTTTTTAATTTTGGCCATTTTTGATTTTTCATAAGAAATATGTGTACAAACGATAGAGCTTGATCTCCTGAGCTCAAGTATATTTTTTGTTTTTGAAAAGAATGCAATTTAGGCGAGTTATATCAAAAAGACGCAAAAATCGCAAAAACGCGGTTTTTGCGGCGTCTATTCAAAAGACGCGTCCGGTTCTGTACATGATATGCTTTTCAAATCTCATGTTTGAAGCGACCTAAATTGCTGTTACTCCGGTGTATGACTAATTGCAATGCGTGAGAGAATCGAATCTACCCGTCGTTGCCTATTCTCGCATATTTCATTAATTCCACTTAATAAATCAAAACAGGCTTGGTTGTGGTCACGGCTACACTCACCTGTTCTACTAGAGGAGGTAAGTTTTTCTTGTCAAAGTTCGTCCAGTTCTTTGCGCAAGAGAAGGTGTCTTCTGTCTCGTTTGTCTCGTATAGAATATGTCTATGTCATCATGTAGAAGCACCTTCGCTTTTTAAGACAAGACCTTCGCATTTATAATTTAACTCTATAAAATCGGATTGAACTCACATATGGAAGAAAAAATTTAACACTATAAACTAGGATGGAAATCACATATGGGAGAAGAAACAGGTTCCGTTTACCAGCCTGTTTATTCATCTGGCGAATGAAAAAAACCGGATCTATCCTAATCGGAAGGGGTAGCATCGCTAGGAAGGCAAAACAAATGTGAAAAACACAATTTCCATGAAGTTAAACAAAATGTGGTCCTAAACGCTCTTATTTTCACAACAAACCAACTTCTTACAACATTCGTTTCTGCCTCATCCATGGCTCACCTGCCTGGGCATTTTATGTGGCCACCTCTAAGGCTGTCAGGTTGGCACTGCAGAGTCCCGTAAGATACATACTTGTAGTGTTTGTTCCCTCCTATAACTTTGTTGGTTCTTGAATCTGTACCATTTTGTGTACATATTATTTCTTATTTGTAGCTTGTAGCTATATACACAATTACGCACTACAAAACAAGAAAAGCACTAAAGACTGAGAGCTTAAAATGATTTTTTATTTGAAGTTTATTGAAACTAACCTTGAGTTCCATGTTCTTTAAATCTCAAAGCGTTCGCGGACTGGTTCCTTCCTTTGACCACATTCTGTTGGCGAGAGCATGAGCATGGATCAACCTGATGGAGTGACGACAAGACGTCTCCATTGAAGGACTCCGCTCCCCATTCGACCGCGGACGCTCTCTGGGCCTCCCGATTTTCAGCGTCTTCTTTCTAATCAGCGCTTCCAGCGCTCGTTCATGGGTATGCGGCTGTGCGAGTCCGTGGAGGTTGGTTTGAGGGCTTTGCATGCTGCGCGTGTTCGGCTCCGCTGCTTCTTCTTCGAGGGAACTCTCTCTTCTTCTTCTTGCGCGTGTCCTTGTATGTTCAGTTTTGTGCATATTCTGTTGTTTCTCATGTATCTTTGTGCGGTGGTCGTGTGGTAGTGTTGCTGTCCTTTATTATGTTGTTCTCATGTTGCGTTGTCCTTCATATATTCTGCTGTCATGTTATTCTTTGTTTATTTAGGCTCTTGTTCACCTCGTTTTCGCCAGCCACTGCCTCAGGTGGCGTTTGTTCCCTTCACAAAGTAGGTTCTTTTTCTATCTCATCAGTATATATGTCCTTTGCTCGTTCACTTAGCCAGTGTATATCTCATGCAGTGTCGTTTTTGTTCCTATGAAGTTCATTTTGTGTGTGTTATGTGGTTCCACATAATTGTAGACATATTTCTTCATGCTATAGTTCTATATTCGTTATTCGCGTGCCTGTTTATTTTGTGTATTTAATGATAAAGGCTTATTCACTCAAATTTGATGTGACCTTCATCGCGTCTGGTCGCATCTTTATCTAAATTCTGCTTGGCAGTGCTTTTTCTGTTTGCTGGAGATCATTTCATGGAGTAATACAACAAGCCTGAGCACCTTCTCCCACATGACTCTTGACATATGACTTTGGCTTTGACATTGACCTCTCCGCCGTTCCTAGGAGAGCTGATATGTAGGCAACAAGTGGGCAGACGCTCATCATGAAAGCAAGGTTGGGGATAAACCTTGAAAAAGAGCGGGTCTCAACCGCCCCCTTACCTGCGTGCAGGATCCAACTGCAAGCTTAGTGATAATGTCTCGTTGCGCGGTAACCCGTGGCATTTCTCTACTTTCGTAGTTCCAAAATTTCTGTCGCATGAGGAAGTAAGGAGAGCAAGATGAGCGGAGTCAAGCTAGGGGGAAGGAAGCCGGACATTGCAGCTGCAATCCAACGCGCTCATGAAGTCAGACAACATTTTTGCTCCGCACGCACAGCTCTCGTGAGCTCATCCGTTCAATTCCTGAGTGGCCTCACTGTTTCGAATATACAAAACTCTTCGCAAGACTCACATACCACATTGTTCACAACACACACGTTTCGATCATTTAGTGTGCACGCGATGTGCGAGGAGATGTTGCGATAAGCTCCCGTATCAATCGCTCGATACGATTAATCGATATTGGAGCATATCATCTTTATCCAATCGCGCATCGCGTGTACACTAAAGAGGGACTAGAATCAAGTGATCGACAAACGTATGTAAGCCAATTGTCTTTGACAGTTTTATAGAACTTTAACTATAATATTTCATAATAAAACTTTATTTATACTATTTTATATTAATGCTTTTTTACGCTGTATTGTAGTATATAGAACACGAAATTAAGACCCCTTCAGCATTTGTGTTAAAATTCCCCTCCTTGTACACATTCAAAAAGGTAACTACGCCTCCGTCTTCACTGGGGAGGTGTTAGGACAAAAAGGTTTTCTGGAGATAGGTGGCGAACCGAACCACTTTGAAAGAAGAAATAAGAATTCTGATTTATTCTCCTCACTTTCACTTTATTATGTGCACAACATCATCACACATCATCACCGAGGCGTAGACGGTGAACTTGCCGGCTGCCTTCACCATGCCTTCTTACTTCAGTTCATTCTCGTTTTTGGATGAAAAGCATCAGGATCATGCTATCTACTTCTGTACCTTTCTTTTACGCTGATAACGACATCACCGAAAATTAATGAGATATTCGTTATGAATCCGCTGTACAACACCCGAAAATTTTTGATGTACTGACGATGAGTATGAACGATTCAAATGAACGATGAACGTGAGGCATTCCACCGCCACACTTCAATGAGCAATTGGTAATTTTGTCGATCGTGCTGAATCCTTCAGGAAATCTACTTGTTCTAGCGTCTTCCCTTGCATTAGGTTGCTGTGATCGTATTTGTAATGACTCGTGTTTGACAAGCACCAGATTCCGCTAATTGTCCTCAGTTTTTCACCTGCGCAGCCTCAGAGAGGCAATAATAGAGCATTTCTAGTATCTTCTTCGTTAAAGTAGAAAGCGAAAATCTTGCCAACAGACTCATGTTCTATAACTTCGCGTAGATAACTTCTAACCTTCTATAACTGTGGCAATCGTTTCAGCTGTAATATGTAATCGATAGCATATGTTTCGCATATTTTTAGCAGGAATATTTCGAGAACAGCATCGGTCAGAGGCTTAGCCTCCTCCATCTTATAGTATGAACCGTACTCAAATATTGTGGGGAGGAGGAGCGGGCCTCTCGCAGTTTTTTTTGCACTGCTACCATCTGAATCCAATTTACTGGTTGCGGCCGCGTCTTTTCCCAGGAGAAAAAAGGTGGGTGATTTTCCAGTGGCTCTTATCTGATGACTGTTTTTTGTATTGGGATAAAATATAAATAATTAAGCTTGATCTGAGTCATAATCTCAAACCTAGGAACAGACCGCATGGCAAACCTTGAAAAGTGTCAACAATTTCGCTGAAGGTCATCTCCGTTACTGGATTCACTACAGCAGACGTCTCTATATAGAAGGACCATCCCTCAGTCTCACTCTTGCTGAGTTTCTTTGTTTGTTCTTTATTGCAAAATAACGATTGCACTGAAGACCGTCGCTCCAATTAAAAATTTAATCGCTCATTAAAGAGACAATGTAGTTCTTTCGCGAACACCAATACACTGCGGTGAAAAATATTTGTCGGTGTTTATTAAGAGCAGCATAGTGACAGCATCTTGACAGCTAAAAACGATCAAAACCGGATTGGATGTTGCGGGTTAGTTCAGTGTGACCTCTTCCTCTTGACCTGCTGACAGAAACGGTCAGTTGTTCCACCACGGCACCACAAAGAGGTCCATGTTCGAATGCTCATATCCGGTTCACCCTCTTCATTTTCGCACATCGTTGAAGTCAGGAAAGTGATAAATTAATGGTTGAAAGCTTGAAAAGTCTACCAACTACAATGAATTCACCATTGTTGGTTGCATTCGAAAAAAGCCTTTGGAACTCGAGAAAATAGGATTCTGCGTTGAAAAACATAGTGCCTGTAAAAGTTTATCTCGTTGACTTGGTTACCAAATTAGAATAACGAGCTCCCCCCCCCCCCTCACGCCAGCGACATATTCTGGCACTCGCTGAAGCACAGGCCGAAAAACCACTCGCTATTGGGGTGAGAAGCTAGTTCAGTGGGTGTGGCGGGCTATGCCGATTGGCCAGGTGAGAGGTCCCAGCGCGATTACACTCCTGTGGATGCATACTAATGGGTTTAGGGGTCGGCTCCTATTGCTAGAGTCTTGCAGGATTCTTCTGCAGCCATATATCCACATATACCCAGCTCGTACCTAAATATATATAGGCATACGCATTTAAGTAGGTATATACTATGTATGCACATGTATATACATTATACACATAGAAACAGGTTGTTACCCCAATAGCAAGTGGTTGTGCGGCCCCTCGAAAGCGAATGGCAGAGTAGATTTGCACTTACTTACTTACTGCGTTCCCCTGCTGTTGAGCATATCGCGCGACGAGTTTCTACACTGACCCACTTGCGCCAATTCTTCCCCTTCGTCTCTGGGAAGATTTAGTAGTTGAATGTCCCATTCGAATGTCTTCCCATGCGTTTTTCCAACCACCGCGATCTCTGCTTAAACCTTCAGAATTCCACCACATAGCCACTCGAAGAAATCGATGCTCGGACATTCTCAATGCTTGTCCTGCCAGGCGTAAACGTCTTTGAGCAATTAATGTTGAGAGCCCATTTGACACGCTTCGCTTTAGAACTTCGCTTTTAATCATTTACGCGGTCTGTGTATTGTAGTTTCGATATCCATTAAAGTCATTTCCGGTAGAAAACGGTTAGCTTTTTGGTGCACTTCACAAACATCGCATATATTTCACTCGCGTAGACAACAATAGGAACCACAAATGCGTGGTAGAACCGCTGCCTTAATATTCAATGCGATGGATGATAAGCTCCAGATTGGAGAAAGCATTCGAAATACAGATGCAGTCCTAATGATCCTCAGTATTACTGAGTCCACATTCCCATCATATGACAATTTATTTTCAATATATGCAGACTTCTCAACAGTTTGAAGCTGCGATACCTAGATGTTGACATCTGCGTTAATATATGCCTATCCTGTCCTTATGACTTTCTATATATCTGGGTTTAATCACAGCCAAATCTTCTCAGCTTTGTTTGAAGATTATAGAGTTTGTCGACGACACAGTACGCGACTCACTACGGACGCAATCTCGCTTATGTTTTGCGCAAATCTACAGGAGAAGATTGCAGAGTTGCGCAAAACAGTTGTTGCAGAGAACCTAACTGATCTCGCCAGTTTTTTTTACCCGGTCTTTCGTTCTTCACGTTACTCGTTCTTTTGCATGTACTCCTTCAAACAGCTGTTTCTCTCACTGCATTCTCGCGTTTTTAGGTTGTTACGTAGCTTCCCCATCGGAGCACCAGCATGTACTCTAACAAGAAAATAGCTTCTGAACGGCTCAAGAACCTTGAGATATACAACTAATGTAGCAAAGATTTAAAAGAATAGCCTAACATTAACGGAGAAAGTGAAGGATAAGGTTCAACGTTGACGAAAAGAAGGTACCAGAATAACACGGGCATAAGAAAAGCTAGGTGTTCAAATATCACATTTCTGTGCAAACTCAACAACGAGTTCCCCAGCACAGAACTGTGTGCCACTGTGTATATAAACTAATAAAAACAAGTCTAAGCATTAAGGCCAAAAAAGGGGAAAATCTATGAAAGGCAAGAATTCAATGAACAATAGCAGAGAATGGAGACATTATTTCCTTTACATTCTACACCCGTGTCACCTGCCGTCTCGTTGATAAAGGAGTTATTGAGCGGGCTGCAGTCCGTCTCCATTCATCCCTTACGCGTGCCAGAGTGTCGCAATGAATCCTCCTCACTGGAGGGACACGAATAGCGTCACAGCCCTCGTTCATGGCTCAACATAAAGATATCTCAACAGCTTTATGAGCTATTGCACAAAATTTTAAAATTACTGTAATTTGAGTTTATCATGGTTTCCCACCGTTCCGGCCAGTTAATATCATCGTTTTTATATCATAATTGACTTTCTTTCTTCTGCAGATATCTCGCTGAGTAACTCTTGAGTAACGTGCTGAGCTTAAAGTTTAAATACGATGAGGTTCTTATTTTGTTCTCATTTGTATCACTAAGTATACTGTGTCTATATAGTAGTCTCTCCCACAATTATGATGCAAATAAATAAATAAATAAACAAATAAATAAATGTTATTACTGCTCCTAGATTACTGAAAGTATTATCTTAGAGGATATCATATTCAACGACTTGTCAGCCTCTAGAACTAGGTTCTTGCTTACCCAGCTCGAGCTCATACACTCATAATCGTATGAAAATTACCGTACCGTGTTATTCCGCATTTCACGATCTATGCTAGAGATGTGAGTGCAAATAATAACAGAGCTAAGAGAACGTGTTCATTTCTGTGCGTGGTAAAACTGATTTCACAGAACCGAAATTCAGTGAGACAGCGGCAAAACGACGTAGTCGTATATCAAAATTTCAGGCTCAACATTTTACACCGTCGCCCACCACATCGCGAATTGATGACAGACGGCCGCTTGCAATGGATACGTTGCCGGACAAGTACAGATGGTTTGATTTTGTGATTATAACGCTTATGTTCAGTGCAAAGCATGCAAACTGAGAACTTTTCAGATCCATAAAAGCCAGAATATTTCGAAAGCTATTGACGAAGAAATTAATTTGCAGATGAAGGCGGAACAAAGTTCGCAAGTGCATAAAATGCAGGATGTAAACAAACGATGAGCATCTACGGGCTTATATCAAATATTCACGCCAAGGTGACGTGAGCAACAGTTTAGCTACTACTAGAAATCCTGAGAGCTCAGACTATTTCAAACAACCCTGAAATCTGCAGGAAGATTCTGCTAAACTTATGAACCTCATCTATTGCGAAGACTGTCGCCTCAGTTCTAGAGATGATAGTGATTGTCAACCGTGCACTTATTCTTAAAATGATTGTCGACGTCTATTTCTGCTGTATTCTGAAAACGTCTTTACTCCAAAACTGTAAACAGGTTCTCATCTAGGAGCGTTCATCGTGCCCCTCTCCCCGTGGCGCTATCTCAAAAAGGGTGTTTCTACCTCCTGCACCTTCTTCGGTGGCATTGCTTAAAATCCTCAAAATTTTATAATATTTTTTATATGCGTTCTTCTAGTAATAGTTCAAGATGAAATGCGGAGCAAAGTAGTCTGTTGCGATCTTACACGACCATGATAATCAGTGCTATGGTAGTTGGGGGAGAGTCCTGTCACAGCTCTGTTCTGTGCTCTCCTCCGCGTCAGCGTGGTATGGGACTCCAGGGTGTGGTTCGAGTGACGCACCTGTGCTAAAATTGCCCACATTCCTGAAGTCCCCCCTTGCCCAACACGAAAGCAAATAAAACATGGATCTGTAATGGAAAAGTGAGATAATTCAATTTACATTCGCTTTATTCAGCTATATATATACATATATAGCTAGCTATATACTCGCCGCGCCTGCCCGCCGCGGCATGCTTGGTGACCCGGCGGGGAGGGTTCGTAGTGTGGCGTCGTCTGGAGGGGGGGGGGGGGGGCGTACTCGCTCGGTTTTGGCAGAGGATTCTCTCTAATTTCAGGTTTTAGGTGTTTGCATCTTTTAATAAGTTATTTTTTCCAGGTGTGGCTACGACCATGCGGTTACATACAAGCACTAGTGTATCCTGGAGATAAGGGTTATCTGTTCGCAGATTTATAGTCAATGAGAGCTTTCATTTTTCAGATTTTCCCACTTGGTCATGAACATGGAGTTTTTCGTCTGAAGGAGCGACGTCTACTTCCAAAATTGCACTCTATACAATTTTAAATGTCAATTAATAAGGAAGACCTAAGACGTCCCCGGAGTTCAAAAAACTTACCGAGTTATGAACCTTCTTGTGAACGTTCAAGTTTATGCTCCGATGACTTTGGTGAAAAGTCGACTGGAGGTCGATTCATCCTGTTCGATCAAGAAAATCATGATTTTTTCACCAAGCATTGATCAAAACTTGGAAGTTTTTTTTTGGCAGAATTTTATTTGTATGGGTGTTCTGCTTCGGCTAAAAAAAATTTTTCATGAAAAACGAGAATTTTGCTTACGATCTATCATAATGATATCGTTGTCGCAGTTCCGTCATCGCTGCGGAGAATCATGATTTTTTTGCTGTATCATGCACAGAGCTTGGGTATATGTAGCTTCATTTTCGTTTTTTTTTTTTACGTTTCCTTAGGATGGGGAACATTATTTCCATAGGGAAGTCCATCGTCCATCCTTCGTTCTTCCGCCCCATAATCGATCCGATGAACGCTTCAAAAAAAATTATAAGGAAAGCACTTAAGTCGTCGTTAGAAATTAATACTCAAAATTTTATATAGCACAATTTCAGATGCAAACGTCGCTCCTTCAGGTAGAAGTATGTTCCGTGTCCCCGACGTCCTGAAACAAAGCTGCATAAATTGAACAGTGATGATTGGAAGACTGCTACCAGAAAATCTTCATTTTGAAGTGTCGAAAATAGCATTCAAAATTTTAAAGAATTTTATTGTTTTGAAAACATGTATTGTTCAGGGAACTCGTTTCATTGTTCTCTTCAGTGCCGAAGCCGCACCTGAAAAGAAGAATCTATTAAAGAGTTCAAAATGCACAAAAAACCTTGAAAAAAATCAAGAAATACAAGAAATAAAACAATCGAAGAGAGAGGGAGGGGTCGCACGAATTCCGCGACTGAGGGGGGGAGGGGGATCGTAAAACAATTGAGAACTCTTTTCTACCTATGGTGGCTTTTCTCTCATACACCTGCTCCCTACTTGCTTCTTGGCAAATAAAAAAATAAAAAAAATAAAGGCAAACATCGTTTTGTTTCCAAGGTTACACCTCAGACGATGTGGATTTCTTTTAGTCGGCAGCCTTCTCCGAGTTGTGTATATAGCGTTGCTCTATTGTGCCGTAAAAAAATATTTTGAATGTATCACATCATACCATATGTCTGAGTATCATTCATATTGTAACTATTGGTTTACTAATACCGAAATATATCATTTTAACGCCAAATGGCACACTTTTTACATCAAACATTGAATGAACACCTTTCAAAGCGGATATGCGTGTCTTCCTAGCGAGCTTGACGGCAGAAGTATAGCTTCTTGCTGAAGCCATGTTCTCCTTGAACTCTTTCGCTCTGTCATATTGCGATGTGGCTAGACTTTACAGCCGCTACACAGCTACACCGAAAAAAGGAGGAGGAGACTTCAGTAGCTCTCTGACGTCTCCCAGAACGCCATAAATCTATCACATGCCATAGTTCATCATTTTCGCATGATTATTTACACTACATCGAAAGTTATAAATCGATTTTCGAGTTCTTTACTCAAGGGCTCTTCTTTTACGTGACTAATCACGACACCTCAGGCGTATCGGAGCGATTCCAGGTTTAGGTTTTGATTAATTATGGATCAAAAAGACCTACATAGAAGGCTACATAAAGAGCTATTCTATCAAGTGTCTGTGAGCTCCGTCAAGGACGAGACTCGTATAACAGTCGTATTTGGCCACAACTATTTTTATATCGCAATAATGTGGGCGTCTACGACTCGATCGACATATTCAGATGCTTAAGAATTTGCTCTATCCTAGCGAAAAGGATGCACTTCCTTTTGCCACTTTGACAACAGCATCAAAATTGAAAATGAATTATTTTACATGAGCCGGACACTGAACTACCCACAATTGTACGGTCAACCGATGAACAATTCACCACTTTGTCCTTCCTGGATGTTTGGTACCAATTCACCGACCCCAGAGGGTTGGAAGGCTTGGTTGTCCTGGACGGAAAATCTGAACCAGCACCTCCTCCTACAGCGCTACACGTGTACCTGACCAGTAGAGATCCTAAAAATTGCTGAACTCCGTTTCAGTGATTCTTTATTGTACAAGAAAGCGCCGCAAAAGTACGTGCATTGGTAGGCTTACGGTTAGATTCACCTTTAGGTGAAATGCATTTCTGCAGGATTACATACACATGTAGAATAGAGAGAGAGATTCTTCTTACTCAAATTACATTTAAAAGTATGTAGGCAGATTGTCGTCTACTCTATCTGCATCCTATTCATACAAATTGCGGAAACCATTTTTTAACTACATAATTCAGAAGAACGGGAATTCCGCAATCAATTGGCACTCTGTGTTCCACCATCTCTCTGAACTTCCACAGAATGGCCGGGAAGTCATATCTTGTGCACATATCCTGTACAAATAGTAAAGTTTGACGGCCAGTACTCCAAGGACCTTCCTCCACTGTGCACAGTTTCTCAGGGATGAGCACTCTTCCTAATTCTATTTCTGCTTTACTCATATGAACTATCAAACTGCCAGTTATTTGAACTTTCTGAAGATCCGATCTATTGACAATATCCCTATCTGAATCACATAAAGATCAAAGTTTTCAAAAATCTCATTGTTCGCACAGTCCTTTTAACCGACGTTAAAAAAAAAGACGATACGGATCTTCCGAATCGGTATCGGATCCAATGTCTATTCCAAACCTCGTGGGGTCCGTCAGCACTCATGCATACGTCGGGATGAGCCGGCCGCTGCTATCGGCATGGAACCGGTTAGCTGAAGGTCTTGATAGAAACGGTTCAGTTCAGGCTCTAAGCTTTTCTTTCTGTCAGTCATGGCAGGTGTGCACCTTAAGCTACATTGCCTAGTCAGCGGAACACGCTATAGAACAGTTTAAATTATCTCATTTAACCGGCCTTTTACCCACGTTCAGCGTCCCTTCCAAACCGATGCCATGATAGATGGTGAACGTGTACATTTCTCGTTTGCGGTACACGAGACTTCGCGTCGAAGTTTGTTCCACTACTCAGCGTTTTTCGTCTAAGATTACGCTCGCATCGGTGAAACTCTTTTGGTTACACCCAAAGCTCGCATAAAAGTGTGTAACTGGTAATGCTGCGGTGGCCGCCATCATCACTGCCACGGGGTCATCATCATGGCGATGGCGACGGCAGACAAACGAAGCTTGGCCCGTGCAGCGGAACTGAAACGATTCGCATTCTTCGGTATCGCCGTCTCGACTCTGGCTATTACGACGGCGATCATTGGCATTCCACTGCTATGTCTTTACATGCAAAACACGCATTCTAATGTGCAAGACCAGTTGACCTATTGTCAAACGAGAACGCAAGGCATTCGAAGCGAGTTCACCAAGGTAAGCCGCCTCCCTTGCTCAAGATTCATTTTTTCTCTTCTACCTACACTTGGCAGTCTTTGACGCGCAGTGGCACAGCTGAAAGAGGCACCGGCTGAGCTGTCGCGTGCACCCGATTTCAAGTTCTTGGTTGGGATTCCCTACCAGACCTGTTGGGAAGGATAGAACACTGACTTGTCTCATAACAATCGATTGCTATGATTGAAGCTCTAACGCCAAGCGGAGCTCGAACCCACAGCATCTCCTAACCATGTAGAAATGCTCTACGCTACTACACCACCTATGCAGTTTGATCGAGCTGACTTGTCTATCTTCTGGGCAGCGCAAGTCATTGAGTTGGTTAAATACGCTTTCAAGTTGCCTCCATGACATGCCACAGAAGAAGAATGCGTGGCGCACCCCATAGGAGGATTGATTAACACCAGCCTTTATCCTTCATCTTTTACATTCATTTCAGTTCTATTTTTTGGAAACTTGTAAGGCAGAAAAGACCTTTTTGAATACTTAATATTCGACTATGTAGTATGTAGTGTAGTGTATCCTTAGTCATAGAGGATTCATACTTTTTCACGGAAATATTTAGGGGCATTAATGAGAAAGTAGACTTCCCTTGGTCCATCCCTCCAAATATTTTTCTAAAAATGCCTCCTAATTCTCGTTGATTTGCAAGCTGACGAGGGTCAAAGCTCATTCCTTCTCTGATATTTCAGGCACAAGCCGATCGAGTGAGACGAGACAAAAGGTCGATATGTTGCTCGTGTGGTACTGGACCAGTTGGTGCAGTCGGACCGCCTGGGCCAGACGGCGAACCCGGCGAGGATGGACATCCGGGGCGCCCCGGTACACCAGGACCGGATGCGAAGCCGACTGACATCCCCACAGAAGCCGACTTCTGCTTCAAGTGCGAGGACTCAACGCCTGGTCTTGCTGGAGTCTCCGGCCCTATGGGTCCACCTGGACCACCGGGTCCGCAGGGAGAGGTACAGTCGCTTTTAGATATTGGGCCCAAGGCGCCTTTAATCAGTGGTTTTTGGTTTCAGATAGGTGCGATTGGACTGGTTGGAAGCCAGGGACCTCCTGGACCGCAGGGTGCTCCCGGTCCTACTGGAGAGCCGGGCAAAGCTGGGCCGCCTGGTCCGGCCGGTGCCACGCGAACTCTACCATCTCCAACGGGCGTTGGTGGTCCTGAAGGCGAACAAGGTCCTAAAGGGCCACCTGGCAAGCCTGGTAATCGCGGTCACGACGGAGTGAACGGAATGATGGGAGCGGTGGGAGAAAACGGCGAGGATGGACAGAATGGCAAGGACGGCGAGGACGGAGTACCGGGCCAGCCGGGCAAAGACGGTCCGAAAGGCACCTGCGACCATTGTCCGGTTCCACGCACACCTCCTGGATATTAGAAGGACACGGAGCAGCTCCGCCAATCTCAACGCTGGGTACTCTCGTTGCATTGCAATCAGACAGATACTTTCAACAACGCATTTCCTTAATAAAATCGACTTCACAAGTCAGCTACAGCAGGCAGGTGTGATGTTCACGGTCGAGGAACACGGTGACCAGCGGCGGTCGTGATGGTGGAAAAACCACAGAGACTATGTGGAACCGTGAAATGGCGAGTTTAAGAGAGCGTCTCTCTGATTCGGAGCTACAAAAAAGTGGCAGATACTAAGTGCAGATTTCGTTCATTGTCCCATCTCAAAACGCACGCTCTCCCTTTTAACGCAGATAGGTGAAGCGGAAGAAAAGTGGCGCTAACAAGGCAGTGTTGTGGAGTTCACTCGTGGATGTTAGAAGATATGGCTACTCGCACCTTCCATGGGCATAGAACACTGAGACTTCTCTCCCAATTTGAACTCCCGCAGTGATTTAAACAAAGTAGAGATACCACCTATAGGCCGGTAACAGTGTTTTATAACCTGAACTAGTAAGAAAATGTAGTACTAGTGGCTGATGTGATCTACGTGGGGAGCAAGAGGCTCAACAGACCTATCGGCCGGAATCAAGCAGGTGTGCCACGCAAAGGCGACGTGTTCAGACGGTGCTCTAAATTGTTGCTATTGCCTGGTCCGTCCCTCTTTTGACGTAGGCCAAATTGACGACCTGTTCCGAAGGAGAAAACCAAAACTTGAAAAATTATTAAATGAATTCTTCCTCTGCACAGGCTCAAGCCTCCTCCCAATTGTTGGCTTAGGCTGGCCACCAACTGAAGGTCCAGGATCTGTAAAGGGATTGGTCCTGGAGTACGGTTGATCACATGAAAGCTAGTCCACTATGGCAATATGCACAGAAATATGCATGGCTATTATTATTACTGCTACAGTACGGGACATGACGCTGCGTTCAACAAGCACAAGCGGCTCTAACGATGAAAAGCGACATAAAAGGGCGCCGGAGAGCACCGTTTTCCGCTCGTCACACGTCGCGCCGGATGCAAATCGTTTAGGGCGCGGCATCCACAACTTCTGGACGTTAGGCCGATGGAAGGAGCCAACCCATGCGCTTGGACGAGCATGACCTACTGTTTGGAGCTAACTGCCGGCATGGCGTGCTGTGAACAACGCATATAGGCCCGGCAGAATCAATCGAGTGGGCGCGACAATCTAGAGAGAGCGACAGCTTGTAGAGTGAGCGTATGGGGAGTAAAAAAAATCCTGGCCTTCCTACTCAGGAATTGCTCTAAGACTGTCCAGCTTGCATCTGGAGTGCACCGTGAACAATACATATAGAATCGAACCTATCAATCGAGTGGACGCGACAGCTTGTAGAGTGAGTGTTTAGGGAGTTTTATTAGAAATCCCTAGCCGCCCTACTCAGGCATTGCTCTAGGACTATAGTCGTTCATGTTTTATGCTGCATGTATTTATGCGTAAACTGCCATTCACATATCTTATGGAGTGCCACCCCCCCATTGGGATTGTTTCTTATATTTTACTTCAATCCACATATGACTGTTTGTTATGATTTTTACAGTTTTCCATAGATGGACAAGTTCGGGAATAAAAGTCTCTTTGTGGAATGCGCCATGAATCCTGCTTTTATTGTGGAGTGATCCTTGTCCAGTGTGGTTAACTTATGAAAACTCAAAAACTTAGAGAAGAGAAACCCTAACGAGTTGCGTGCTCACGTCCTCTTCCAGTTTGCTACCACACTGAAGCAAACATCTAATCTAATGGAAAGCCCTGGAGTGTGTTTGGTGGGGGAGCGAGAGGGTAGGTCCTGGAATAGCTCCTCGATCATGACAAAGTTGGAGTGAGCAGGCCATTATTGTTGCTAATTCTCTTCGTAGTCGGCTTTTTTTCTGCTTTTCCAGTTATTACGTAATAAAAGCCGATGTTAGCAGGTCTTTTAGGATGCGCGACGCATTCCACTTATATCGTGGACGTGTGTTCTTGGTTTCTCACATGATGACCTCGGTGGCTAGCCAATGGACAGCTCAAGGCTCATCTTTCGTATGCTGTTAATTCATCACCCCGTAGAAATATAAGCCTTGTTCTTTTTCTGCGCAGGACCCAAACCTGAATTAAGCGTGGACGTCTCTCACCACTCCTCCTATACGCGTCAATTGACTCCTTAAGGATAACATTTACTCGATTTTCAATGGAAGCGCTTTTGAAGTGAATCACGTGCGCACCAACCTGGTTTTAAACCAAACGGCAAATCATAGGAAAAATGCCATATCATTTTAAACGATCAAATAAAAATCAATGCAATCTTTGTTTGGAGACCAGAAGAATTTTTTCCTCATCACGTCCTCTTGTGCTTTTAATCGAGGGACGGACATGCCTCACTGCATGAAGGTTTTCGTAAGGAGGAGGAAATTTAAAGTTTTCGCTGTCAAGGTGTTACCTTACTGTGAACGATGTTCGAAGACATCCAGCGGAGCAGCAAGCAGAATGATGAAGAAAACGGTTTACAATGGGTAAGAAAACCGCAGTCAGCGGTACTAGTTCATATGGAACGGCCTTGAGAACGTGTGACAATGAAGTGCATTCAGAGAGTCAGAAGAGCATTGCAATTTATGACGCGTCTGCTTGACTTACATAAGGGAAGTATTGCTTAAAGACTTCTATATTTCCCGATAAATATAATTAGACCAATTAAACATGAAACACGCGCAAGGGGTAGCGTTATTCGCTCACTTCACAAGAAATTGATAAAATTGGATGAAATGAAGACGACATATCCAATGTGAAGTCCACAAAACACGCCGAATGCTTCAAAGCAACAAAACATCGTCGTAACAGCTTACATCCTCGGTACCAGCCAATTGAGGCTTAAAGAAACTGATTTGAATCATTTCTATCAAGACCTACAGCTTAACTGGTTCCATGCTGATATCAGCGGCCGGCTCATCCCGATGTACGGGTGAGTGCTGATGGGTCCCACGAGGTGTGGATGTTGCGTTCGATCAAACGGCTCCGGTGGTGTAATGGCGTAGAGCATTCCCGCCCGGTTAGAGGGAGGTGCGGGTTCGAGTCCCGCCTGGCGCTAGAAGTTTTGATTGCAACAAAACATCGTCGTAACACGCCGAATGCTACGAGCCACATAGAATGAAGAGAAGACGAGAAATGAACGAAGTCGATCATAGGCTCGCAGAGCGAACAGTTTCCAGTGGCACCACGTGGAGGAACGGGCATCGCCACCATAGGCAGTTTAAGAAATATTTGCATATATGTAATATTGGATGCGTTATTGCCAAATAGACATTCAAACCACCTCCACGACATTGAGTAGAAGTACAGCGCGTGGCGCATCAGAAAAGGGATTGAGTGGTGCCATTCATTATTATCATCCTCATGTGATTTTAGGTGATCGAAAAATCTTTCAACACTCTACAGCATTGTCTGATAAACTCATTTAAACCAGTACATGTGGGATATTGAGCGATGACCTAACAGCACAAGTTTCAAACGTTAAAGGAAATGCAGTACAGTAACGTGGTCAATTATTGACAAGATTTTAACAAGCATTCAGTCCATACACAACAAATCGGGCCTGAAATAAAGGGTTTTAGACGTCACAAAAATATTGGTCATCCTGTGCTTTCATATATATCTCTAACAGCTCCAAGAGTTTCACTAGCAGCAAATTTAGAATCTTTCAAACAGTATGTGCATTTTTCTAGGGCACCCTGCATTTTGCTTTTAAGCTGTAGAGAGTCGTTAAGCTATAACCTTTGGAGGAAGCCCAAAACAATCAATACGGTTACTTTATGAAAAAATGACATGACGATATGGCAAATTTTAAAGTGAAACGTTATCAATCGAGTCTAAAATTCAAGAAATCATGCGAACGAGGGATGCAATCCACACTGATCTTACGATAGGAAATTTCTATTTTCTTGCGCTTTCATACGAGTCCTTAACTTTTCAGTACAATACCGCTTACGTCGCGCGTTCAAAACTTCGGACTGCGACGGAAAAATCCATCGCAAACCATCGCTCGATCATAACTTCTTGTGTTTCAAGATTTCTGAAAAAAAGATCGGCATCATTCGATTCGTTTCTTCGAGGTCTGCACAAACATGTATACAGCTTTACCAGAACACCCATACTTTCGTCGTGGGTGGCCCAAAAGTGACTAGAAGAGCAGGCTTTTGCGAATTAGAGCAACTTATTTCTCGGGATCTAGTATATATCTAGTATATCTCAAGTATCTCAAGCAGGAGTATCTCAAGCATGGCGTACGTTGCAAGTGCGCTGTCATGTCAGGAATGCTCCGAGAGTGCGCCGTGCACAATGCTCACAAAATCGAACCTATCAATCGGGTGGGCGAACCATGTCAAATGCGATTCTATCTTCTCTTGCTGGGAAATGAGAAGTGTTCAAGGCTATTTCGAACCGTTTGGAGACTTTTTCATAAATTTCTGGCCGCCCTTCTCAGGAATTGCTGTACCCTGTCCCGGCGAGACTTTGGAGTGCGCCGTGAACAATGCATATGAAACGAACCTATCAGTCGTGTGGGCGAACCATGTCAAATGCGATTCTATCTTCTCTTGCTGGGAAATGCGAAGTGTTCAAGGCTATTTCGAACCACTCACAAATGCACTCGCCGGCGAGTTCGTAGCGCAATAACTCTATCAAGATCAAATATTTCCGGCTGCAACTCGAGGACTTTGTAGCGCTTTGAACCACAACGGTAGCTCATGAATGAACGAAGTTACACCGCTGCGAAAATGCAGATGAGGATTGTGTGACGCATTTCCGATTTTGGTGGACCACTGCGGAAGGACACGGCGAGGTAACGGTCCGAGAATGCGTGAGCGAACAGAACACTGAAGGCACTTAACGATCACGTGCTCATAGCTACCCTGCTGCCTAAACAGCCTTAGCCCCATCTGCTATTTGAAAGCGCCATCTGCTATTTGAAAGCGGTGCACGGCAGCGGTAAAGCTTCTTCGGCCCTTATTCGCCCATGTTTGCGTTCTCGACACTCGCAATGCTATCATTCTATTCAGCTAGAAGAGATTTATCGAAAGGTACCAATTTCGACCATTTTCAGAAAAATCGATTTTTTGACAAATTCGCATCGAGGACGAGGCTGCTCGAGGCCGCCGCAGACGGACGATGACGTCATCGAAAATCGATATTACCGAAATTGTCCAAATTTTCTCGTTCAAAATCATATACGGGTTAATTGGGGCTCTGATTACGAATCCGACGTCGGTTTTTGAAAATTTCGCCGATTTTTTGTAGGTTACTTCCCGTTTGAGAAAATGAAAAAGGAGGAGGGTTGGGCGACGGGCCAGCAACCCGTCCCCGTAAAAAACCATTATGCTACAGAAACGATGGACTATATGGAAACTGCTGAAAAAGGAAAATCGAAGCCGAGCTTTGTGACGGGAGACCTGATACTGGACTCGGTTTCCTCTCCGAAGAACATCACGCGTATTGGTACCTGGAACATACGCACGCTTCACCAGACTGCGCGTCTCGCCCAACTCCTCCAGGAATTCGATATTTACGGCCTAGACATTCTCGGAATCAGTGAGGTCCGGATGGACCGGAAGTGGACGCTCGATTAGTGATGGCAAAACTATCCTGTTCTCTGGTCCAGAAAGGCATGAAAGAGGAGTAGGAATCGTCCTTAGAAACGAGCTTCAAATTCTCTCGTTAGTTGGGGCCAGTAAACGACAGAATCATCACTGCGCGCTTTCGAACGAGGCATACCAGAGTCGAAATGATACAGGCGTATGCTCCAACGAAGACGCAACCGACGACGAGAAGGACGATTTCTATGAATGGCTACAAGATGTCATTGACGAAATGCCACGACGGGACCTCAAGCTTGTTCTAGACGACTTCAACGCGCAGGTGGGAGGCGATCGAAAAGGCATGGAACAATCTGTCGGAGCATTTGCATCGTCGGACCGCCTAAGCAACAACGGAGGAAGGCTCGTGTCATTCTGCGATTTCAACGATCTATGTATCGCGAATACATTCTTCTTCCACCGAGGCATCCACAAGAAAACTTGGAGATCGCCAAACGTCACGACGGCAAACGAAATTGACCACATCTGCATCAGCCGCAAATGGAGGACATCAGTCAACGATGCACGTGTGCACAGAGGTGCGGATGTAGGCACAGACCACTATCTTGTTAGGGCTACGTTGAAGCTGAAGCTGAAGCTGCAAAAAAGGTCGGTTGTCAGACGACCATACGACGTCGAAAAGTTCAAGAACCATACAATCGCGAGGAGCTACTGCGTTGAACTACGAAACCGTTTCAGTATGCTTGACAAATGCGAAAGCATTGACGAACACTGGGAAGCCGTCAAGACAGCGCTATGTGAAAGTGCTGAAGCGACCATCGGGCGCAAACGAGGCAAGCGAAAGGAGCAATGGATTCGAGAAGAAACCTGGAAGCTGATAGATGAGAGGAAGCGAAGCAAGCAAAGAAAAGAATGCGCCAAGATACCTGACGAATCAAGGGAAGCGGTGAAATTTATTCGAGACTCGATCGACAGGTAAAAGCGTCGTGTCGCCGCGATAATAAAGCTTGGATCGCTCAGAAGGAAACGGAGGCACAATCAGCGGCTAGTCGTGGTGATTCCAGAACACTGTATAGAATTGTATCGGAGCTGACGGAAACAAGGCTCGACACATGCGTCCCTATAAAGGACAAAAGTGGCAGACTACTGGTCAGCGAAGCTGAACAAAACGAAAGATGGGTTGAACACTTCCGTGAAGCGTACAACCAGCCCCAGCCATCCGCGCCTACGTTCGATGATGAAAACGCCCTGGGAGAGCTAAACGTCAATACCGGCTACATAACGGTAGAGGAAACAAAGACAGCAATACGAGGTCTCAAAAACGGAAAAGCCCCTGGCCTCGACGAAATTGCAGCGGAGATGTTAAAAGCTGGAGCCGCGCCAACAGCGGAACAATTGACGACACTCTTCAATAGCTGCTGGCATCAACACGAAGTGCCAGAAGATTGGAAAAAAGGCTTAGTAGTCAAACTGACGAAGAAAGGAAGCTTATCGGATTGCGGGAACTGGAGAGGTATCACCCTGTTGTCAGTGCCAGGCAAAGGATTCTGCACCGTATTGTTAAGAAGGCTTCGAGATGCAATTGATGATCGACTGCGGGAGAAGCAAGCTGGATTCAGAAACGGAAGATCGTGTTGCGACCAGATCTTTACGCTACGCAACATCATCGAGCAGTGCCTGGAGTATCGCTACCCGCTCTACATAACTTCGTCGATTTCAAGAAAGCATTTGACAGTGAGAGTCACTATGGAAAATACTCAGTCTCTATGAAGTCCCTGCGGCCTTTGTCAAGGTGTTTAGAAGTCTATACCACAACTCTTCGTGCTACGTGAAGACAACTCTCGGAAATACAAGATTCTTCGAAGCCACCACAGGAGTGAGGCAGGGATGTGTTCTCTCACCGTTGCTCTTCAACATCGCACTCGACTACGTACTGAGAAGAACGACAGCCGATGTACAAGGGGGTATCCCTTGGTCTAGCGGTCGCCTTATGGACCTGGACTTTGCCGAAGACATTGCCATATTCGCTGAGGACAACGAAAAGAAGCACGGAATGCCTTAGCCAGGAAGCAAGCAAAATCGGCCTTCGAATTAATCCCGAAAAGTCAAAGGTCATGCACGCAGGAAATATGACCTCGGGAGACGGCATCTACGTAGGATCGGATTGCTTGGAAGTAGTGGATAACTTCACCTACTTGGGAAGCATGATCACCAGTAACGGAGATGCTGAAGCTGACGTTCGTTGCAGGATTGCAAAGGCAACGGCAGTGTTCCGGAGGCTGTGGACGTCGTCTTCAATTTCAAATAGCTGCGTTTGTATTCTTCGATAGTGCCCGCTGCAGTGTACGCTAGCGAAACATGGATGATGTCAGCTAGCATCATCAGACGGATCAACGCGTTCCACTGCAAATGTCTACGACAAATAATGAGGATACGCTATACAAACCGCTTGACGAACGAAGAAGTACTAGAACGCTGCCGCTCGAGCAACCTCTACGAAACCGTGGTGCAACGCCGACTCCGCGCGGCCGGACACATTCTTCGTATGCCGACGCATCGCCTACCAAGATCAGCCATGCAATGGACACCGCCAGGAAAGCGAACCAGAGGCCGGCCAAAAACACGTGGCGTCGCACGTTTTTGAATGACTTGGAAGTTATGAATATTTCTCAACAGCACAGGAGGAACTAAGTAAAGTAACTAAGTACTTCCCGTTTGAGGGTGGTCGGATTAGGATCACCGATCACTCCCAGTCATCGGTATGGGTGGTCTCCTGCCGTAATCGTCCAAACGTACGAGTCCTTAACATTTCAGTACAATACCGTCGCACGGTCAAAACTTCGGCAAACACAAAGGACTTAAGCCTCGTGTTCGGCACCCCGAATGAGCCTATTCGAAGTTTGAGCAAAATCGGTGATCCTCATCCGACCACCCTTACTTATCCAGAGGAAAATACAAAGCCTACAAAAAATCGGCGAAATTTTCAAAACCGGACGTCGGTTTCGTAATCAGCACCACAAATAACGCCTAGATGATTTTAAGCGAGAAAATTTGGCCAATTTCGAAAATATCTATTTTTGATGACGTCATCGTGCGCGCAAGCTCGGTCTAGGGCGCACGTCCTCGATGCGAAATTGTCAGAAAATTGATATTTCCAAAAATAGACTAGATTTCTACCATTCGATAACGGCGTTATTTGGACCTACTTCTACCACTTCTACCACTAGCGATTTATCGACGACTAACCCGCGGGTATAAGGGGTAGAGATACCCACAATGAAGCCTGCGTCTCTGAGTCTTGCGTTATCTCTGCCTGACTCTTATCTTATCTCTACCCCTTATCACTCGCATACCCACGGATTAATTGTTGATGAATTCGGCTCCAGCTCTTCGAGCTGAACAGAATGGTATCACTGGTAGTGTCGAAAACTCATATTTGGGCGAGCAAGGGCAGAAGAAACTTTGCCGCTGCCGTCTGCCGCTCTAAAATGGCAGATGGGCTAACGCAGTTGAGGTTTCCTAGGAGTTGTGATCAGGTCTTCGTAAAGTATCCTCAGTGTTCTGCTTGTCCACGCTCTTGAATGCCGTTAATTCGCCGTGTCTTCGCGCAGTTGTCGCCCGAAATCGAAAAAAATGGGCCGCGCAAACCTCACCTGCATTTTCGCACAGCTGTAACTCAGCCTCTTCATGATTACACCGTTGTGCTTTAGCGTACTTCAAGAACCCCTACAAATTCCTCGAGCTGCACCCGTAAAGATTCGAACTTGACGGAGCTAATTCACTAGGAACTCGCCCGCGATTGCATTTGTGAGCGGTCGCCCCACTCGATTGATACGCTCGATTCTTTATGCATTGTTCACGGTGGACACCAAAGTCTCGCCGGAACAGGGTACAGCAATTCCTAAGAAGGGCGGCTAGAAATTTATGATAAAAGTCTCCAAACGGTTCGGAATAGTCTTGAAGACTTTGCATTTCCCAGTAAAAGAAGATAGAAGGGCAGTGGGCATGGTTCGCCCACTCGATTGATAGGTACGATTCTGTGTGCATTGTGACCGGCGCACTTTCGTTGACATGACAGCACAAGGGCAACGTACGCCATGCTCGAGATACTCCGCAAGCACGCATGTCGTGAGAAAGAACCTGGCACTGGCAATCTCTCGTCGAGCTCTCACAATGATCAGGCACCTTCATATCCAGCAAAGTTTCATCATTGTTCTTCCTTGTCGGAAAACGTCTAAGGCCTTAGAGAGATTTAAATTCAATCACATCCTGCGCTCTAGCTAATATCAGATCAAGTGCGAAAAAATGGATATGGCTTGATAGGTCTTATGAAACAAAATACTGGTCTTGTCATGGTGACTGAAACGTGGCTTCATGAGCACATTGACATACCAATATTGGGTGAGAGTTGCTCTAAGTATGCAACTTTACGTTGCGGTCGTAATGTTAAAAGGGGTGGAGGTGTTGCTTTGCTTGCACTGAAGTCCCTGTCCCTCTCACTAATCTTTAGAGAGTCGGTCGTAGATTCTTATCAGGTGTTATGTTGTGATGTGCATATAGGAATGACCATTGTTTGCCTTATTATAGTATATAAACACTAGCCTGTACTACGGTTATGTCAAATCATTTAACTAAGGTTATAAGAAATTTGTTAGCCTGTAATCAAAGGTGCCTTCTGGTAGGCGATTTCAATTTCCCGGAAATCACTAGGAGTGGGAAACGTAGAATTAGACGTGCAAGCTCAAGTGCACGAAACTTCCTCAATATGTGTGAAACGCACACACTCTCACAATGTGTTCTCATCGAGACCTTAGGCAATAATATACTTGATCTCGTCTTGTCTAATGATAGGACCCTGGTCGACAATTCAAGAGCATGTGCACCACTATTATCAAGTGATCATTCTGTCCTCCGTTTTCACATCAACATGCAAGCAGCTTTTCGCTTATTTATGTTTAAAAGGGATTTTACATTGGCTAACTACGATGTTATAAAAACATATCTAGGAGACATTGATTCGTTGGGTTCGCTCAATAATGTTGATTTAGTTGATAAGAAATATGAAATGCTGATTAATATATTGCATTATTCTATTGAACTATTTGTTTCGATCAAGAAGATAACATCATCAAATCCCAATTTTCCACCTCATTTTGGAAGGCTCCTTAAAAAGAGAAGAAGAATAGCATACAGCCAAATGCACGGATAAATCTGAAGACTGAACCCTGTACAGGCAGTTGCTCCATAATTTTGAAAGAAAGCGCTGAAAAGTTTAATGCAGTAGTTAAGAAGCGAACATAAGATCTGGTAACATGTCTAGGTTCTACAGGTTGATAAAGTCTCGTCTGCAAGAGAAGAATCATGTGAAAGCTTTACGCTATCCTTGTGGTCAGATAATCCATCGCGACGACGATAAGGCCGAACTGTTAGAAACATCATTTGCAGAATATGTTAAGGCTTCCGATGATGTAACTATGGATGAGTGTTTTAGACCCAAGTTCCCTGTAATGGAAGACTCAGTTTGGTTTCATGGATGGGAGATTCAAAGTCTGCTTCTCAAATGGCCACAGTCTAAAATTCTAACCCCTGACGGTATTCCACTAAATTTCATTAGTAGAGTAGCTCCTATAATAAGCGGTTCACTAGAACACATCTTTAATTTAAGCTTCATGAGGGCTGAGGTACCTCGTAGATGGGTTGAATCAATCGCTATTCCCTTACCTAAAAAACCGCCTGAAATTTCGTTGTTCGTGAGAACTCCTCGTTCCTAGACCTGTTAGTAGTGGTGTGTCTCAAGGAGGGGTTCTGTCCCCTATTCTGTTTAATATTTACACATACGGCCTGCTCGAACTTCTGAAGGTTAGTGGGATAAATTACTGCGCTTTCGCAGACGACTTAAAGATTTATCGACCAATTGCAAGTGATTCTGATAATGAACTTCTCCAGAACGCTACAAATAATGTCCAAAAGTGATCCTCCAAATGGAGCTTACCGCTTTTGCAAGAAAAGTCTAGAGTGCTCCACATTGGTACTAGAAATGATAACGTGCCTCACTACTCCATTAATAGTATACCACATAATGAAGTTGAAGAAAAAAAGAACTTGGGTTTCTAGTTACAAGTAAACTGAATTTCGATAAACACATGTTTAATCAAGTCATGTTTAATCTATTTAGAGCCTTGTCTTTAAATGACAGTTACATTTTTCTCCAGGCGTTTAGAGTTTTTGTCAACCAATAGTGGAGTGTTTCACGCCAGTTTTTAATCCTTACACAAGAAAGGCCAGTGATATAATAGAACGAGTTTAAATCAGCTTCACCAGAAAGCTTATGATACGTAGCTTGGGGCTTGCATATGACCAAATCTGGTCAAGTAGAATCAGGAATCGTGAATTTGCTCGACACTCTTGAGTTTAGAAGAAGGAGAAATGACCTATTGCTCTTTCACAAAATTGCTAACGATTTAAGCAGTATAAAACTCACTGACCTAGTGACGTTGAAAGCATCCAATACTCGTGGCGGTACAATAAAGTATGATGTTGGAAGAGCAAAGCGAAGTTGTAGGCGCTTCTTTTTTTGCGTAGGACCCTCCCTTCATATGAGTGGCTTCGGAGAAGACAGAATCCTCCTGGGAATTATGAAGCTTTGCAAAAATTTCTGAGGTCACATCTGAAGGCGTAACTTACTAATGCCTTAGACGTTGACCATCAGTTACTTTTTCACCTAGATAATATGTGTAGATTGTATTTGCTTTTCTCATTTGGTGATTTTTTAAAATACAGTTTGCGCATGATTCTATTTGTACTCGTGTTAATAAATAAATAAATAAGCTGCTCTAATCGCAAAAGCCTGCTCCAGTCACTTTTTGGCCAAAATCTGGGTGTTCTGTTAAAGATGTATGCAAGTTTGTGTAGAACTCGAAGAGGCGGATCGAACGATGCCAACCGTTTTTCAGAAGTCTTGAAACACAAGAAGTTATGATCGAGCGATGGTTTGCGATGGATTTTTCCGTCGCAGTCCGAAGTTTTGACCGGGCGACGTGAGCGGTATTGTATTCTCTACTGACACAAAAGTTCAAACCTTTCAAACAGCCTATATTTTTGAAGTACCCTGCATAAAGCCTCGCCGATCACGGGTCCCGTAGCTATGGTTTCATTCTTCGTTAAACAACAGCACGCTACGACCTACCTACTTCTAGGAGTTCATGCAAGGTGAATCTGCGAGGATAGCTGCCAGTTGTGTTTGCGCTGCACAGTGGAGCGTATTCTATACAAAAATCTTGAGTCATCTTAGCGACAGTGACCCCAATGGTGAACAGCAACACGGCTTCCTAAAATAGAATTCAACAATGTCTGCTCTAATTTGACTATACCTCCATGCAAAAGGAAATGGATAGGGTGTCTACCTCCCCATTCCTTATTTTTATTATGTTAGTTGATTATAAAACTGCATGTATTCGTTATTAAAAGACTACTCCTGAAATTCCTACGATCTTTTCTCAGTGCGCATGACCAATCAGTAGGTGTCAACGGCAGCGTTTTCTTTCCTATCCCACGCTTAATGCAGCTCTGCAAGGAACATGATTGGGTGCTCTCATGTTTCACGTATTCATCAGTAACCTACCTCTGATCGCCTTCTGAATGCTTTTGCGGCATTATGCAGATGACACCAAAATATTTATGGTTGATTGTCAGAAACGCCAAGAAAGAGTAATTACTGTTTAACAATGCCAAACGTGTGGTCATTAGATACTTCAATTCAAAAAACTGCTGTCATGAGACTTGGACGTCACCAGCCAGACACTTGTTTTTGTTGGGAAGGGCTCCGCCAGAATGCATCGGTCTGATCATAACACAGGATTTGCTTACGAGAGTGGTCTCAATTTCGAAAATCATTCACGAAATTGTAAGAAATGCGTGTAGAAATTCGAATTTAAATCAAATATTAAGATCATTCAACATAGGATACATTTCCATGGTTTTCTGCATGTGAAATCACTGTTAAAGTACTGCTAAATCTGTGTGGTAAGTCGATTTGAACCACAAAAGAAGCAAATTGATTACAGGGCTAAAAAGCTCCACAAAGTCCAGGTCCAAGTTTGCATGCCACTTATTTCATGCGCCCTCCCCACCATGTTAGACCCTGGTTATAACATGTCAGCCTGCGGTCAGCACGCGGCATGCCTTCATTCCGTCGCTCTTTGCCCGCCGAGATGGTTGTAAGCCGGGGCGATTTTTTATTTTTATGTTTGTTCGTTCGCTTTTTAGTCCCGTTTAGGTTGTATTTCGTTCTCTAGGAGCCGCTGGGTAAGTTTCAATTTATTTTGTCACCTATTTTTTAGTTATATGCCCCCCCCCGGACTAGGATAGATTCGGATGGCGGAAGGTCAACAATCAGGCATGGCTGTGAACAAACGACGTTGAAGCAAAAGTCCGAGAGAAGAAGTCGCTTTATCATGCGTTTCTCGGCAAAAGAGAGCCGATAATTGGCGGAAGTGCCAAGAAGCGAAGGAAGCTGCAAAGAAGGCCGTGGCTCTCGCAAAAACCACTCATTATGGAGATGCCAACGAGAAGCTTGAGTCACGCGATGGTGAGCGGTACTTGTGCCGGCTTGCTAAAAATCGCCATTGGCAGACCGAGGATATTAAGAAGTTTTTCGGCATCAATGATGAGGACGGCCGTCTTCTTATGGACCGCAAGAAGGCGTTGAAGCGATGGCATGAGTGCCGTGAGGAAATCTCTACGGCAGAATTTCGTCATCCACCCATCCCTTCATCGGCTCCGATCCACAGCCCTGTCCAGAAGATCACCGTGGAGGAGACTGAAGCGGTTTGAAGAAGATGAGGCCAGGCAAGGCAACCGGGCCGGACCACGTGGCGGCTGATTTATGGAAGTTAAAGTTTTGGCACTCTGCTGAGTGGTTGCCGAAGTTCTTTAATCAAGTTGTGGCGGAGAAGAAAGTGCCTGAGTGTTGGCGCCAAAGTGTTGACGATTCCGATTTGTAAGAAGAAGGCAGTCCTGCAGACTGCTCCAATTACCGTCCGATTCGCTCGCTTTCGCACAGCATAATGATCTTTGAACAAACTGTCAATGGACGATTTCAGGACATGGTTCAGATTTCCAGCAATCAGTGCGGCTTCGTGGCTGGCTGTGGCACCGTTGATGCGTACATGCCGCCCGCCTCATGATAGAGAAGCATTGCGAGAAACAGAAGCCAGTGCATATCACCTTTCTCGACTTGGAGAAGGCCGCGACCACGTATCACGTGAAGTGATATGATACGCCTTGCGACATCATGGAGTGAAGAGCTGAAGAGCTCATAGAGTGGGTGCAAATTCTCTACTCTTCTCCAAAGAGTAGAATTCAAGCTGCAGCTGGAACCTCGATGGAGTTCCCCATCTCTGTCGGGGTACACCAGGGTTCTGCGCTTTCCCCACTCCTTTTTGTTGTCGTTATGGATGCCATCACACGAGATCTTCAGAAGCCCGTTCCCTGGGCGTTGCTTTATGCCGATGACGTTATGCTCGCTAGCGAGGATAAAAATGATCTCGAGCGGCAGGTGCAAGCTTGGTGCGACCGCCTGGCGATGTTCGGACTCAAATTGAACGTCAAGAAGACCGAGTACCTAACAACTGACGTAAGCGAGTCCGGTTGAAGTGAAGTCACGCGTGAGTGCAGCTTGGTCCAAGTGGCGCTTGTTGACTGGCGTGCTCTAAGGTAGGAGATCCCAGAGCGCCTGAAGTCGAAGATCTACAGAGCAGTCATCCGTCCAGCAGCAACGCAAATCCGGCCAACAGCTTTCAGGTCTTCATGACATATTAAATTTCTTTAAACGTTGAAAGCATCACCATTTCGATCTGCACCATATCAGCTCTGCAAAATTGATGTCAACTACAATACAAGCACTAGATGTAACTGATTATAAATTAAACGCTCGAAACATATGCATTCTTCATTCGCAATCGCCTCCCACGTTATTTTCCTAATTTGTGCGATGGAAGTCTCCAGAATGACGTTGGAATGCAAGGAGATGATTAATGTTTTGTATTCCCACGCTTAGACTCCAGCATTGTGATTCAGATTTAATTTTAGCTAAAGATGAAATGAACAAGCAAGCAGCTGCATTGAGGAGGCTTACCTTATACAAAATAAAGTTACTCATTGTCCTTATTGAAAATTCCATTCTTTTCAACTCCATATATACGTACTGCCCTCAAATGGCCTAACATAGCGTAACCTCCAGCTGTGCAAGTCAACAGCTGAGCACAGACGCGAGACCATGCTCCTTCCAGTGTGCCTTGTGATCGCTCTCTTTTCAATCAAACAGACTGCTGCAATTCCGATTCCTTCGTTTGGAATAAAGGTATGAACCATTTGAGCTTTTCTGTTCAGTAAAGAAAGTACTCATGTCCGCTTAGTTTTCGAATTGTGTATTGAATGGTTGTTAAACAACACATATATATTGGTATAGTCATTTCAGGCTTACAACAATACACCTAGAGCCAAATGTTTCTATACAAGCAAAACAGAATAATGGCTATAGAAGGAAAAGATATTTCAAGTTATATGGATAAATCGTAGAAGGTGGTGGTGTACATATGACACTATGTATCCCCTATATAACGAGTTAAAAGCAAAAGCAACCCAGAACTAGCTCAGGAGGGGCAGTATTTTGCTGTTGTGTACCTATCAGGTGCACGCCGTAGTGTATGTTTAGTCGGCGTTTTGTTCGGTGCTCTCTTCGCGCTAGAACAGATTTCAAATTCTACGAAATCAAATTCAATTCAACACTCCATTCCTAATAGCTTGAGCGCAAGGTCTTAACCGGTTTCTACTAACACAACCCACTACATAGTTCACTTAATCTCATCGCGATATCACGGGTGAGTGCTGATAGGTGATTGCTAATAGGAAGATTTAGTGAATGTTTAGTTCGGTCGAACAGCGCTGCTGATGCAAGGCGAGCCTCGCTGCCCGGAAAGCAGAAGGTGCGGGTTCGAGTCCGGCCTGGCGCAAATTTTGATCGCAACTGAACATCCATCTAAGTCCACTTAATTGTCCGAAGCACAAGCGTGATCAACAGTTTTCCACATCATTTTCTCAGAACTTTTCGGATTCCTTAGTATTTATCTACGGCGGCTGCGACTCGAACGAAGACCTCACATCAGTTGCGAGTTCCGGCACATCATTGAATCTATTGTCACGTAGATAATGCTTCAAGACACGAAACAGGTAACAGTAAGGAGCCATGTTAGGAGAGCGATGAGCATGGGACATGTGCACCTCTCCTAATTTGGTTTGATGTCTGCACGACATTATCGTAAAGATGAGAGACTTTCCCATGCTTGAAACGATTCAGACAAACACCTTCGGACAATTTCTGATGAGAAGAAGCGATAGATGTATGGGCATAATTTGATGATATCGCTTATCTGTGCTATGTTCTTCTATCTAATAGTGACTGTTTATCTTGGATACTTCACGCGGTAGTGGGTGCAAAGCAGTATGGATTCACAACCTTCTCTAGTTTTGAACACGGGACACCATAGAAACCACGACACTTTAGGAATCAAAGTCCCTGTGTAAGGCTGAACCGATGCCAGCCTGTCTGTCCCTTATTTGGAGAATAGAATTCTAGCTCTGTCTCTAATCGGTCGCCCGACGCGATTAGCCGAGATGGGAGCTTGTCACGTCGCGCGTCGCTCGCACAATTAACGAAACAATTAAGCGATGTAATCAACATCGAATGCGTTACTGCAAAAGCGACTCAAAGGGCCACAATACCTATGTTTGAAATACTAACCCCATTCCCCACAAAAGACCGTCAACTGCGATGCCAGCAGGTAGCATAGTACCCATATCTTTGAGAAAGCCGTCCCTGTGTGGGCGGAGAGGTGGAAATTTTCAGACAATGCTCCTCGGCGCTTTGTCCTCATGATTCAAGTAGTACTTTAAACAAAAGAATTTTAGAACAGGCAATTAAGCGAAGGTGCATAACCATGTTCTTCTAGTCGCATGCATGTGTCGGTTTTGTTGGCGAAGCACTGGGCTTCTTTTCTCCAGCGAATCCACACTCACCGAGTCAGAAAAGACGGTCCAAAAATAAAGGAGCATTCGTGTATTTTTCAGTGATGTTTCACCATTTGTAAAGCCCAAAAGTGCGCTTTGAGACAACACAACACTCATTGTTAGAAATTATTGAAAGCTTCAAGCAATATATTATACCACCGGACATAAGGAGGCAGAACACACGTTTTTGTTAAAGGTTAAAACTATGAACCCGTATAATACCAAAGTTTTGTTCAGAAAATAAAGAGCGGATTTCCACTTGCATCATAAAAATTGATTAAAACAGCTGAATTAGGCTTCTTTCAGATTCCGACGCCATGCGTGGACGCTCTGCCAACAACGTACTGCGAAAAAATGAAATATGTGAACTACTGTTCATTATCACTGCTGGTAATCCACCTAAGAGTCCGCAGTCTCTGCAGAAAAACATGTGATCTGTGCTAAATTGATGACCCGTATCAGGTAATGCAGAGGAATAAAGAGATCACTCTCAGTTGATGTCGCGAATGCGATAGCTCACTCCCTAATTTCAAACTCCCGTGTGCTGTTGTATCCGGGACCACGATTAGGCGCGGGGTACGGCCTGCCCCCGCACTCTATTAATGGTGCGGCATTGCTACACGCCGCTCCCGCCGGGTATAGTCTATGGTTGCGGGATATTATGTACGAATGATCGCTGCGGACGCGGCAAATAGCGCAGCAAAAGTCGCCGCGGTTGGGCGACTTCAACGGCCAGCGATCCACAGTCCAAGACCTATGGTCCAGGATCTCGGAACAACCTTCCTTTCTAGAAAACTGGTCACTGTCATCTCGCCATCACTACAATTGAGTGAAAACCGACCCGAAGACCATTAAACCTCGCATTTCCACTCCCACAACATTGCATTCAGGCTTGGACCAGGGATATTGTTTGCCAAGCGATGTGTGATAATCCTTTGCAAGAACGTGGAGGACAAAAGAAGGGGGGGACGAAGGAAACCGGAGTAAGGAACACCGAAACGAAAACAAAAGTAAATCAAATTTTGTTCAAAAAACGACCGAAATGGTGTAAAGTGACTGTTATTGCTCGTTCTCTACCTGAGTAGCACCCTCACAAAGGGTATCAGTGTCTTCAACAAGGCATATGTAATAGAGTAAAGTATGCCTACTTAACATCAATTAACTATCTTCTAGAACGAGGGACTCACCCTCAAATTACGGATTTCTTTAAAATTGTTCTAAATGAAAATGTTAAGCACGATATGTGTTAGAAACTATTTGCAAACTCATTTTCACTGCGATAGTGTGTCACACTCTCAATTTTTTTTTGGAGAAGCATCATCTAAAAATATATTGAGCACAGTATTAGTTTCGCAACTTGAACTCAATTTCTGAACCAGGGCATGTTCTCCCGCAGCACCTTCAACAGCGGAAGGGAATATCAACAACTTAAACCTAGCGTCTCCAGCAGGTGATGAGCGACAACTCGCACGACCGCGGCGGACTTCATCGCGCACGCGACAGTCGTCGTCGCCGGCGCGGTGACCATTCGTACATAAAAGCCGCCCCTCACCTTCGTCGACTTGCCGAGCTGCTCCGAGGCCACAACCTTTCGCGCTCTCCTCCAATCGTCAGGCCGGAAGCAGAGTTCGGTGCCATGCCGCCATGCTGCGACGCAATTGGCGGCTGCGTGGTACCGCAACGGGATTACTGTATGCAATGCTGTGTACTTGGAAGTACGAATAACTGCAGTCGGTTGTTCGTCGTGCAAATTTTCTTCTTGTTGCTTGTTACAAAGCTGGTCTTCCTTTCTTTTTTACCCTCAGTTCGGAGGCGAAGGGGAGGGGCAAGGAAAAGGGGTGGGGTGCAATCCTAATTGGTGGTGGCCGTTCTTAAGCGACTTCTTAACAACGAAGCACATTTTATGGGCAACACAGTTTCCGAGTTCCTAATCGCGGGAAGGTGCCTAAAAAGGGAGCATTCTCAGTGTAAATCTACCAAGGGAGGACCAACATCTATCCAGAGTAAGTGCGTGGACCCAGTACTCGGGAATACTTTATTAGCAGCAAATACGACAGCGGACACGAGTAGGTAGGTCGACGGAGGTCGGGGTGGCCCGTCGCTGGAAGGTTGGTCGTCCTGGGTTGTGGTCGCATGCAGTCGTCGTGGGGCCCTCCGTGGCTAGCGTAGGACTCCGCCGTCGCCGCCGTCCCTCGTCGTCGTCGTCGCATCTCACCTCCACTCGAAAAAAATGTAAGAAAAGTTTATTACGGCGGAGAGTGTGTGCGTGTACAGCGGCGCTGACCGTTCCCGGTGGACAATGCCTGTCTCTCGCGAACAGCTGTAGCCATAGAGGGGCTACACCTAAAAGATATTTTAAACGATATTCGAACACGAAATAGGGATTAAGCCTACCAGTATTAGTTGTCATACTCATCGCTCACCATGAAGGGCTGGAACCCACTATCATTTGCTGCCAAGGTTGTGGAGAGGAAGCGACCAGCCGAAGAGACTGAAAGATAGAACGTGGCGGTGAGCCTGAGTGGAAGTTTACGTGTGATTTCCCTTTTGGTCGCCACTTAAGGTTACATTATTTGCTGCCACTGTGTGAACTGCAAAGCTAGGCCTGATATCGAAGAAGTTTATTATTAAGGATAAGGTTATGTTACATACCTTAGTCTGTGGCGAAACAGTCGTTTAGCTTTGAAGCGGGCAGGATGCAACGGTGAGCGCGGGCTCTCGAAAAAAGATCGCAGGTGGTTGTCCATCGCGTTGAACGACCTGCGCTCCTCTTCCGACAGCTCTTCGATTTTCTCGCGAGCCATCCCCTCCAAGAAGGTAATGAGCAAGTTAGCCTTTTGCTCCGATGTGAGTGGAACCACCCTCGTCCTTGCAATATCGTCGAAGCGGCGAAGTCAAGCCGACAGTTGCAATCCGTCTGTGGTGCCGGAGAAAAATGGGATCCAGGAAGCTGACCCATCCGGCGCCAAGGTTGGGACCATCCGAATCCGGTTGTCGATTGCCTTGAACGATGCATTCAGCCTTTTCAGCAAGGAGGATTTGCCTTCGCGTACCTCCTGGGCCAGACGAACCGACGTGGATCAAGCCTCTACGCGCACGTCAGAAATAGCGTCGACCGTAGAGTCACAAAGACGCTTGACGTCCCGTCCCAACACCGCAGCCGTGTCGTCTAACTCGTGCAATACCTGCGGAAGTGGAACCGCTGCTGAGTCGGGTGCGCAAAACTTCGACTCAGATGTCTCTGATAGACCTTCGTCCTCCAAGGTGGCTCTGCTGGGTTGCTTCGACCCACATCTCACCTTTCTTAAGTTGGGTCCTGGTAGTGGGAGGTCCCATAGCAGAGAAGTCGTGAACTAGATGCGAACCAGTAATGAAAGCGGTCTAGTAGACAGTAACTGTCGACTACGAGATCCCTCGCTATTAAGTAGAGATTGGGGAAGGGTGGAATCTCTTCCCCCCGTTCAAGAATGCACACATCTGGTCCCCGGAATTTCCTTGGCATGCCGGGATGCTGGGAGCGGAGCTGTTGTATACAGTGGTCGCGACGCGTTCCCAAAATCGCCGACGCTGACTGATAGCGCGGAGTAGCGGGCGTAGCAAAAACAAAGCCGCGGGAAGCGTTATTGCGAGCTTCGATATAAGGCTGCGGCGCCAAGGAATGAGTAGAATCCCTACGGATGTAAACACGTCTTATGCCAAGCCTACCGGTGAACCTGGAAAACCGAGGCTGTCTGACCTTAACAAGTACGCGAACCCATAGCGCCAAGCCGTCAGGACAAGAGCGAACAACAGAAAAGAAAAGAGAAAAACACTGCAAAGAAATAAGAGTAAAAGAAAAATTAACTCGTGGGTGAACCCAGTGCATACTGCAATCTGAAAACTGCCTTGTGAACCTGATCGCCCCACACTGACTAGCGCTAATCAACCAACTCCTGTGCAGAGCACAACAAAGCCTGTACGTCGGCTGTAACTGATGAATACCCAACTCTCTCTTAGAACCTGTACCCGCTGTACTACGATCCTGTTCTAAGCTAGTGCTGGTGCTTCGGCCTCTTCTTACTCGTCTGCACACGCCATTATGCAACATCTTAACGTCAAGTCTTTCCGCGCGTAAATCGGAACTCAACCTGGTGGGAGACCCATTCCCTTCAAAATACTCGAGCAGATGCTGCTTTGCTGGCTTAAGCAAGCCACCTTGAGTTTATCAGCATTCGTGGAAAAGAAAAGAGAACCCACACTAGGCGATACACGTAACTGCTGGTAAGAGAGAAAATGCGAAAACGAAAATCGACTAAAGGAACTTACCCAGTTCGATGATCCTCCAGGAATTGGTCCATTCACTCGCTGCTACCAGTATGTGCGTGGACCCAGTAGCCTCGAATATTTGATTAGCAGCAAATACGAGAGCGGACACGAGTAGGTAGCTTGATGGAGGTTTGGGGTGGTCCGTCGCTGGAGGCAGGGTCAAGCGTGGGGTTCGATTTTTGCCGAAAATTTACGACCCCCCCTTCGAGAACGGATTTGGTACGACCCCCCCTAGTCTTTAGTACTGTTTTATTTCTTATCTCCATCGATTTCTTTTCTATTTTTATGTGATTTTTGTACCCATTAATAGGTTCATCTTTCCAGGTGCGACTTCTTACGACACTGCTTACGACACGCACGTGCATATTCGCTCGCGGCTTCACTCACAGATGATATGATTGATTTATTGTATAATTAAATGACTTTTTTGGTCAAAGCAAAAAGAATGAACTAATGTTCTGAGTTTTGTTCTACAATCAAGAATAAAAAAACTTTTGCCGACTGTGTTCGAAGTAATCACTTATGTTTAGATTTTCCGTCGGTCTCATGACCACGCCACAGATATAGGAAAGTGAAGGACAAATTCAATGCAATTTTTTTATTATTCTAAAGAAACATTTCGACAATTGGTCTGTCATGGAGTCGGATCGATTTTTCGTATCCCTTGTTTTAGTTCTTCGATCTGTTTTTCAGGAAACGTTCGATTCTTTCTGCCTCTCGTTTTAATTCTTCGACAGCCTGAAAATTAAAAACAACTTGACAGGAAATTGTTGAACTCCATTCTTGCTTCAATTCCATTACTTACCCTTTTCACATCCTCAAACTGGAAGTCGAGGCGGACGAGCACTCACATGGCGATGTTTTTGGTGTACATGTAATCTTCGTCCATGTCTTTCCAAACCTTCTTCATGCCAGTTATGTCGTTTTTTACATCTGCGATTTGGAGGCGAAGTGTTCGGCATGTGACCTAAAAAACAAGCGGTTCCCATCAGTGGAGCAGACTTTCAGATTAAACGTAGAAAAAATGCCTACCGATTCTATCTCTGGATTGTTCGCGTTGCAAGGATTAGACATTCTGAAGAGCTTTTCTTTTTAATTGAATAAAATCTTCACACAGCAATACGTGGAGTTTAAAACACATTCATTTAATAAAATCACTACAACAAAAGCTTTATTTTTCTCCTATTATTCTAATAGAAGATGTCAGTTATAGGAGGTGTTGATGCTTCCCATCTCTTCTTTCCAAGTATAATACTCCAAGGTGAGTTTCTTGAACTTCAACTCAAAGATCACATCAAAGATTGTATTTTATGAAGCTTCGAGTGTTAGTTCCTAAGGCTGACATGAGTGATCTCCCTACAAGAATTTTTGAGCCACACTCTGAATCGCCGACGGAGACGCAACTGAAGGATGCACTTCTCTCGGAAAATTTTTCCACCATCTGAAGGAGGGAACATCTGAGAGTGAAATTGTACCATACAAAAATATAGGTCGTAATTACTGTCCAGTAGAAAACCCAAGCTACTTCGCAGTAATCTTCGATATGATTAGTGGAGATGACATTCAAAATTCTCGTTTTTCATAAAAATAAAATCATTTTCTACCTGAAAACAGACCACCTGTATAGTTAAAACTTTCCCACAAAAAATTTCAAGTCTCGATCAGTTCACAGCAAAAAAACTATGATCTTCTGAATCGAACAAGTTGGATTCACTTAGGTCGATCTGGCTCCGACGTCATCGGAGCGGCAAAATTTGACGTTCGCAAAAATTATCATAACTCGGTTAAGTTTTTCATTCATTTCTCATAAGTTTTTCAAATTTTGAAAAAGCCAAGAGCTTTTTGAAAACGAGAGGAAATGCGCTTTCGAACCATGTAGGAATTAGATTTCAACAGGGAGGTCTTCATAGAATGCGATGGGGGTTCGAATTCTGGTCCATTGTTGTAGAAATACGTGCCTAAAATCGAACCCCCCCCCCCCGCCCCGTATGAAGACCCTTTTCTGAAATCTGGCTCTTGTATGGTTAGAAAGCATCCTTCCTCTATTTTTGAAAAAGCAATTGGGGTTTTTGAATTTCAAAAAACGAACCGAGTTATGATCAAATTTGTGAAGAACTGCTCGCAGACTCTGCACCGTCGATGCTGGAGTGATTTCACAAATTTGATCATAACTCGGTTCGTTTTTCGAAATTCGAAAACCCTAATTGCTTTTAAAAAAGCAGAGGAAATTTGCTAAGTGACCAAGCATAAATCGTTTTTCAACGGGAGGTCTTCATAGGGGTCGGGGGGGGGGGTTCTATTTCTGGTCGATTTTTGCCGAAAATCGACCAGAAATCGAACCCCCCGCCCCAATGAAGACCTCCCTGTTGAAAACTAATTCCTACATGGTTCGAAAGCGCATTTCCTCTAGTTTTCAAACCGCTATTAAGTCTTTTCAAATTCGAAAAACTTACCGGGATATAATTGTATATACAAAATCACTTCAATTTTTTCGCTCAAAAATCGAACCCCCCGCCGCGCATGAAGATCCCCTTTTTCAAAACCGATTCATATATGGTAAGAAAGCGCATTTCCTCTCGTTTTCAAAAAGCTCTTGGCTTTTTCAAAATTTGAAAAACTTATGAGAAATGAATGAAAAACTTAACCGAGTTATGATAATTTTTGCGAACGTCAAATTTTGTCGCTCCGATGACGTCGGAGCCAGATCGACCTAGGTGAATCCAACTTGTTCGATTCAGAAGATCATAGTTTTTTTGCTGTGAACTGATTGAGACTTGAAATTTTTTGTGGGAAAGTTTTAACTATACAGGTGGTCGGTTTTCAGGTAGAAAATGATTTTATTTTCATGAAAAACGAGAATTTTGAATGTCATCTCCACTAATCATATCGAAGATTACTGCGAAGTAGCTTGGGTTTTCTACTGGACAGTAATTACGACCTATATTTTTGTATGGTACAATTTCACTCTCAGATGTTCCCTCCTTCAGATGGTGGAAAAATTTTCCGAGAGAAGTGCATCCTTCAGTTGCGTCTCCGTTGGCGATTCAGAGTGTGGCTCAAAAATTCTTGCAGGGAGATCACTTATGTCAGCCTTAGGAACTAACACTCGAAGCTTTATAAAGTACAATCTTTGATGTGATCTTTGAGTTGAAGTCCAAGAAACTCACCTTGGAGTATTATACATGGAAAGAAGAGATGGGGAGCATCAACACCTCCTATGACTGACATCTTCTATTAGAAAAATAGGAGAAAAATAAAGCTTTTGTTGGAGTGCTTTTATTAAATGAATGAGTTTTAAACTCCACGTATTGCTGTGTGAAGATTTTATTCAATTAAAAAGAAAAGCTCTTCAGAATGTCTAATCCTTGCAATGCGAACAATCCAGAGATAGAATCGGTAGTCATTTTTTCTACGTTTAATCTGAAAGTCTGCTCCACTGATGGGAACCGCTTGTTTTTTAGGTCACATGCCGAACACTTCGCCTCCAAATCGCAGATGTAAAAAATGACATAACTGGCATGGAGAAGGTTTGGAAAGACATGGACGAAGATTACATGTACATCAAAAACATCGCCATGGGAGTGCTTAACCGCCTCGACTTCCAGTTCGAGGATGTGAAAAGGGTACGTAATGGAATGGAGGCAAGAATAGGAGTTCAACAATTTCCTGTCGAGTTGTTTTTAATTTTCAGGCTGTCGAAGAATTAAAACGAGAGGCAGAAAGGATCGAACGTTTCCTGAAAAACAGATCGAAGAACTAAAACAGGGGATACGAAGAATCGATCCGACTCCATGACAGACCATTTGTCGAAATGTTTCTTTGAAATAATAAAAAAATTGCATTGAATTTGTCTTTCACCTTCCTATATCTGTGGCTTGGTCATGAGATCGACGGAAAATCTAAACATAAGTGATTAGTTCGAACACAGTCGGCAAAAGTGTTTTATTCTTGATTGTAGAACAAAACTCAGAACATCGGTTTATTCCTTTTGCTTTGATCAAAAAAGTCATTTAATTATACAATAAATCAGATCATCTGTACAATCAATCAGATCATCTGTGAATGAAGCTGCGAGCGAATATCCACGTGCGCGTCGTAAGCAGTGTCGTGAGAAGTCGCACCTGGAAAGATGAACCTATTAATGGGTACAAAAATAACATAAAAATTGAAAAGAAATCGATGGAGATAATGGCCGGGGCAGACGAGTTGTTACTGAAAACCGTTCAGGTTATGAAGAATTCGATAACAGATAAATATACTATAAATACTGAAAGAGTTTGAATACTGAATTAGTGTTTAAAAATGTTAAGCACATTACAGCAATTACATGTACTAACTTTTCATTCATACTCCTACCCGAAAACGACCACTACGTCAATTCCCCCCCCCCCCCCCCACCTCGAAACTGAGTCACAGTACGACCCCCCCCCCCTCCAGACGAGGCCGCAGTACGACCCCCCCCCTTCGATTCCCGAACCTCAAGCTTGACCCTGGGTCGGTCGGGTCGGTCGTCCTGGGTTGTGGTCGCATGCGGTCGTCGTGGGGCCCTCCGTGGACAGCGAAGGACTCCGCCGTCACCGCCGTCCCTCCTCGTTGTCGTCGCGTCTCACTTCCACCCGTCTCCGCCCGCCTCGCCGCTCTGAAACCGTAACAGCTGATCCGAGTGTTAGCAGTCAGAGAACGCTCAAGCCCCTTCATTTACACCAGAGCGGATCATGTTAAAGTAGTTAAAGTTAAAACATTAGTTAAAGCAGGTAGCATAGTTGAAATAAAACAAAAATAATCCAAGACACCGCCAATAGCGTTTTGCACACATGCAAGACAATGTAACTCTAATCACTTGAAAACGTTACGACCTAGCACACAAATGTTTTATAATCTGATCTAAAACTCTAATCTGTAAGTTTTACAGAATTTAATTTTCGGCGCAAATAGACTCGAAGGGGTCATATTTTGCTCAGTGCTTGGTAGAAGTCACATGTATGTCCAATTACATTAGCATTGGCGGCGCAAATAGGGTCAAGGAGACCATGTTGAACAGCTCTGCGCAATGGAAACCGGATTTTTTTTGCAGCGGTGGTGTGTTCCACCCCTACAGTGAACTGAGGTAGGTCATTTCTGATGTAGCTGGACATACAAGTGCCTTCCTACTAAAGCGAATAGACCCTGAGAACATGATGATCCCGACCCTGTTTGCGACAAAATATCCTAGCTCTGTTCAACAACACCACAGAGCACACCAATGCCGCATTTAAGTTATTACAACACGTTGTGTAGGGCTGCCCTACAAGATGCTTCCTCCCGAGCTCATTTGCGCCTCAAAAATCAATCCTTAATTAAAAACAGGTGACTTACAAAGGAAAGTCCCACACGGCCGCGATATATACACACAAGGAGATGCTAAAACCATGTAAACAACACGGAGAACCCTAAAAACTTCAGTAAATCCGAAGAGCGTCTAGACCTAGTCGCCGTCCATAGCCGGGACGGTTCAAAGTAGACCACGCCCCTTAGCGGAGAGGTGCCGCAGTGCCTGACCTTGCGGCTCTGCTCCGCTGGATGCCGCAGAGAACTGCTGCTGCCCTTGTGGCACAGAGACAATCGTCCGTGGCGCAGCTTCCACCACCTTTGGTTGGTTCGTCTCACAACTGTCGTAGGGGTGAGCAGTGTACTTTACGGTGTGGTGTCGCCGAACTCTGTTCCCGAGTAGATCGTGGTGCGTCGTGGTGCTTCTATGTGCACCCCAGGGCCTGATTCATCAACACTTATAACGGTGTGCGGGGTATAGGAGGTAGACGCACCCACGATAAGGCATTCATGCTAGACCTCACCCGCCACATCAGGGGGGTTGAATACGATTCCCTTACGATATCTCTATCTATACCCATTCCTTGATGAATCCGGAGCAGGAGTAAGGTGGTGAATCCTTATCTGCATATGTTGTGGCCCGCATGTAGACGTACGAAGGCAAGTTGGATGGTTGTGCATAAGGCCGGCAGCAGAGTCTTGCGGGTGCCGCGGACCCGCCATGACAACGGCGGGTGGTGCGGCGCCGCGAGGGCTTTGTACGCAATACTGCGTACCTTTGCCGGCAGGAACGTTTAACACCCCCGTTAATGTCCTTGGAGGAATTAGCATTAGCTACAGTGAACCACTGACAATATGAGAGCTATGATGTTGGGCTTTATTCTAGAGTACCCTAGAAATAGGAACCTTTTCGCCTTGAGTCTCTCTTAATCAAAGAAGTTCCGAGTGAGCAAAAGCCAGAAGCCTCCAATCCTCCCCCTCCCCCCCCCCCCCAACTACTAGTGGAGATGCTTAACACATTCAATTTCCTTTTCGTAAGGTTCCACAGTAACCATATTTGCTGGTGATAACTGCTCTCTTGTGGAAGCATTTCTGGGAAAGCGAATTCAGGTTTGCCAAATTATAGCCTTTCCATAATTCTTTCCATAAATAAGCTCATAGTAATCACTAGCGAAATGGAAAGCAGGATAAGCATCGTACTTGGAAAGAATTTTTTGAGGGTTTCAAACTGCTTGGAGGTGCCGGCTGTCGAGTGCACGCGACTCCAGGTTCTTGGTTCGGATCTCCAGCCCAAACACTGATTTGTTCATCGGTTGGACACTGCAGATCGCCTTGTATAAAGGCCAAATACGAAGTCAAGATGCCTCTACGATATCCTGTGGAAGTAGAATGCGGGGCGAATCCAATAAAAAGATTGACTAGCGCCGGCCTTTATCCTTCATCTCCCATCTACCTAAAAGCTAGGAATGCTTAAGCCAGGAACGTTTTAGTAGGCCTGTCTCACATGGTGGCCCCCCGAGACGCTTTGCGCCCCGAAACAAGGAGAATCCCCTCCCTCCAAGCTTCCTATCCGGTCACGCCCTCCGGCGGGTCTCACCCGCAGCTCCTGGCGCTGCGGGTAAGACCCGCCGTGAACTGCGGCAGCCCTCGAGGACTCTTGCGTGCGGCGGCTCCGCGACAACTCGTCCGCGCCGCGGCTTCCACCACAGTGGCAGCGCGGGTCCCACTGCGGCGGGAGCGATTTGGACGAGTTCTCACGGTGCTGCCGCGAGACTTTGTAGAGGCCCTAATAGTTGTTTTAGGTTGTTGTTAACAGATTGGAGTTGTTTTCTCATATAAGTACAGAAAGAGTCAATACAGCGCGCCCGTAGTTCACCCATGCGTAACGTGTGGGCGTACGTCGATCGAGACGGGTTTTCTATGTGCTAACAGGTTACCACGCGGGGCCCCATCGGCCGGAGACGGGAGTGGCCAGTTTACATCCTGGGGTGCCTACCTTCATCCACCCCGGGGTTTTGGGTCCCATGGTGACCTCGTATGCACACTAGACATTGGATCCGACGCCGATCTTCCGGATGATCGGATGATTCAAATAGGCCATTCTTCAAACCCGGATCTTCGGTTGATTCAGATAAACGATTCTTCATCGGATCGGATATCGGATATCTGATTTGGATAACACCGGATAGTGCGTAGTAAAAGAAGCAGACAATTTCTTCACTACGGAGTGAATAAAAGAGTACATCAGTTGTCATAATATTTACGAAATGTTTGCCAACAAAGACTAATAAATTCGTCAAAACTAGGATTAATAGGAGATAGCCGAACATGAAGACACAACAAAACCTAAGACGGCATTAAGTTGCTATAGGGCTGTGGGCTTCGTTTTATAACACTGCACCATACCACATGTGGTAATCCACGTAATTAGGAATCTTTTGTCGAACTTTCACGACGAATAATGCCGCATCATCACGCTGGACAAATCTGAAGTAGGTGGATGTTCATATACTTCCTAACACAGGTGAACCATTCCCGTACAACCCCCCCCCCCCTTGAGCGATCAACCGTCGAACGAAGGAGTATGAATGCTAGACAAAACACTACATGGTGCTATATGTATGTCCTTGAAAGAATTACTACACGAATTCAAAATTTGTCTTTTGAAAGACCACGCGGATTTGGGAAAAAATCTACGCCAAATGTTTAATTATAAATTTTGTCCGAAAAGGTCTTACTAGCCATCAGCAGTGTGCGTAACCACAGTTTACCATATTTTGGGATGTAAATCGTAAATATTGACCTTTGATGAACAAGCACAGAGATCAAGTACTCTCACTTTCATTCTGTGCGATGCATGTAGCACTTCGATACTCGACTTGTGTTCATGTATGGTGTATGGTTTGTGAAATAGCATACATTTCACTATCGTTTTTGTATGTATTTTTTACTAGAGGTAGAGCGGCCTACTAGCAGCCAAACATATGGATGGGCGCTTCGCCAGCAAACACCGGTAATACAGCATCACGCAGCGGTTATTCTCAATCATATTTATGCGATTTGTGCTCGGGCGCATGTGGCGAAGTCGGAAGAGGCGCGACTGTCGCGTGCACCCGATACCAGGTTCCTGGTTCGGATTTTCCGCCCAGGCCAACCAAGCCTTCCATCCCTCCGGGGTAGGTGAATTGGTACCAGACTCGTCTGGGAAGGATAAAGCGCTGACTTGTTCATCGGCTGGCCACCGCAAGTCAGTGTATGGCCAAATACGCATTCATGTCGCCTCCACGACATCTCGTAGAAGTAGAATGCGCTGGCGCATCCAAAAAGGGATTGAGTAACGCCGTCCTTTATCCTTTATCCTTATCCTTTATGCTCCCAAGTGTGATTCCGGCTCTCGCTCCGTGGAGACAAACACACACGCTCGCACTTGCTACGTATACAGAATCGTGCGATTCCCACTTGAAAGTGTCTGATCTGCAGAAAAATGGATAGAATTAATCGATGTTGGTCGGCCATTCGAAACTACTTCGTATCCAGTGCCAGACACATGCGACCGATTCTATACTGGTAATTTCCCTCAACTGTGAATATTACATATACGCACGTGCTTTCCCGCTACTTGGTTGAGTAAATGATGACGAAGGGTAAAGGAACATTTGTTTTAAACCAGTATGCTAATTAAACAACATGCATAGCACTTCCTTTGGATCCGGATGCCGGTTCCAGGAAGTTGCACGTTGAACGTTTATTAATCAAGACGCACGTTGGACGGTGCCTGTGGCACATCTTTTGAATCACGGCACTCGACGCATGATCCTCGTCTGTACCATGACGCGTTGCCCACTTACATCTCACTAACATGAGTGGTCTGTTGCCAAGGTTATGAAGTCGCTGACAATCGCCCACGGTTATGCTTAGGGAAACAGCCGGCTGTCATATGCCAAAGTGTCCAAGACGTCCTTTGATTTTAGTCCTCCTTACTGTGATGGACAACGTGAAACACGGATTAACTCGATAGTTGCCAATGTCGTGCAGGTCTCCCTTCTTGTACAGCATGACGGTCTTGCTGGTCTTCCACTGGGATGGAACCTTGCACTCTGACGGGAAACGCGTGGAGAGCCGCTGTTGATGAACGCTGGCGGAGAGGTTCTTCAGGTGTTCGAGTCTAATCCTGTCGGGACCGGGTGCTGTGCGTTTCTTCACCAACGACATGGCATGTCGGATCTCGGAAGGGAGTATAGAGGGGACGACATCCATCCTGTGGAAGATGGTATGGAAGTAGGTGAACAGTGCTTTTGAAGAGATCGGCGTAGATGATCGTGGATGACTTTCTCGATTGCGCTTCTGAAGGAGGAGACGGCTCCATCAGGGTGTCGGAAAGCGTTCATCTTGGTCTTGAAGTAGCGAAGTTCTGGCGGGCATTGCGGATGCTCAAACCTGTCTCTGCAGCTTCAGCCAGCACTTCCGCCCTTCTCATATTAAGACCTTCTTTTATCGCCTCTGTGTATAGCTTCGCGAGCTCGGACGTCAGCTGATAGTTGCCTAGCGCTGGTGCTCCTTCACGCTGGCGAATCACCTCGAGCGTTACCGGAGACAGACGTCTCTTGGTGATCTATAAGTTCTCGGCTCCCTTATCACTATCGCGGAGATAGTGCACGAAGCGGTCGCATTCCTCGTCGATGTTGTTCATGACGGTATCTTTCCAAAGGCCGGCAAGAGAGGTGTACATGTCCCAGCTGATGGTCGTTCTAGGGCTCCTCTTCTTGAACTTGCGGCCTTCTATCCTTGACGCAAAAACCGGAACCTCGCGCGAAGGAGGCGGTGGTCCGATCCCGTGATGAACTTGGGGATAGCGGAGACGTCGGTCAGGCAATGGTCGCGGTTGAAGATGATGTGGTCGATCTCGTTGTGGAACTGGCCACCGAGGGATTCCAAGGTCCATCGTAGAAAGGGGGCTTCTGGAATGTGAGTTTCCATGGATGGTCTTGGTCGACATGATAAACTCAGACAGCCTTTCACCTTACTCCTTCTACTCCAAACCGTGGGTTCCGATGTGAAGTTCTTCCGGCGACCTTCGTGGCGCGATCTTGGCGTTGAAGTCGCCGACGATCATTTTATAGAAGGTGTGATCTTCCTTATAGAACTTCTCCAGCTCTACGTAGAAGGCTTTGACCTCTTCGTTGTCGTTTTCGGATGTTGGGGCATACGCAACTAACACAATCAAAGCTGGTGCGGAGCCACATCGCTTCAGCCGCAGACGTCCGATTCGGGTTGTCAGAGACTCGTACGAATCGATGTTCAAGGCCAAGTACGTGTTGACGAGGACACCAATGCAGCCTATTCTCCTGTTATCGCATATTCCGAGAAACAGTTCTTCTCTCGAGTGGGGGCGATGTCCGTTCCTCCACGTGGTGCCACTGGAAACTGCTTGCTTCTGCGAGCCGAGCCATACTCGGACATTCGAATGAAGGGAACAGGCCCTAGTGACAGGCCGGCCTACGAACATTTTGTCACATCATATGGTTGATGACGTTTAAGAGCTTTCGAGATAATGCTACGGCGTCCGCGGGAGCCGACGCGCAGTCGCAAAGCCCGGCGAGTGTGAAAAGTGTGCGAGGGTCTCTGATGCGAGGACGGCATCGGGGGGGGGGGGGGGGGAACTGAGCTAGTCCGAAAGTCCCGTAACGTAGGCAAGACCCGCGTAGCAACGTTGAATATGGGTACGTTGACGGGCCGCTCGTGCGAGTTCGCTGAAGAACTGGATCGAAGAAAGATAGACTTCTGTGCGGTGCAGGAGACGAGTCTGCTGCAAGTCGAGGGACATTGGCCGCGGCTTCAAGGCCGTTCTGTGCGGCAGTCCCAGGACCACCAGTGGTGTTGGTATGATCGTCTCCGAACGTCCGCTTGGTGAAGATTGTTGTAGCCGTACAAGAACGACGATGCCATTTCTTTTTGCGTATGCTCCGCAGACAGGCTGTTCCGAGCAAACCAAGGACGAGTTCTGGTCCTGCTAGATAAGAAGACAGCGCAAGTGCCGTCAGAAGATATGATTGTTGTGGCAGGTGACCTTAATGGTCACGTCGGAACAGCAAAAGACGGCTACAGCTGTCATGGTGGTTTTGGATATGGGTAGCGCAACGCCTATGCTTGAGTATGCAGATTCGCATGACCTCACCATCGTGAATACCAAATTTCGAAAGCGTGACTCCCACCTCATCTTGTTTTATATGTGAAACCACTGTTAGAGTTTGTTTTTTCACCTCATAAGAATTAGATTGATTACAGAGATTGGAAAGGTCCAACAAGTTTCACATATCGTTCATTGCGTCGTTGTGAGATGATGGATCTTTTGTACGAGCAACGCCTATCCCAACTCGGCGCCGATCCTTCAGAATTCAGAACGCATTTTGCTACAATGTAGCAAAATTCAAATTTAATGAATAAGATCAGTCTTACTTTTTCCCGATCTGTTCGAAGTTTCCCAAAGAATTACTGTAATGAGAATACATCCACACAGGATCAGACCAACCAAACGACTTCAGAAAAGCCTTCCAGACACATTTGCCTCAAGTAATGGGATGACTTTTCAAACTACCGCAGAAATCCTCATCATAACTACAAAAGTTGCAAACTCATTATGTTGAATTTTCGGCTATCGTAATCGAAACACTAGGTGCCTCAATGCTCAGTTAGTGAAATGCCACTGTGTTGGATGAATGCTGACGGACTTCCCATATTAATATTTAATAATAATACTTGTTTGCACAGAATAGTGTGCAGTAAATGGCTTATCTACGGACGCACCAAATAATGCGGAAAAAACATGCAGAAAAAAACTCTATAAAAATTAACTTAAGAAGAGCAAATATAGCCATCATAATATTTATTGGCTTTCGGGTAGATTAAAATCTCCTAGGAAAAAAAGAGAAGTGAGAATGAAGAAGCATGACAACGATAACAAACAATAATCGCGTAGTTGAGTAAGGAGAAGAGGTGAAGAAGAGCAGTGGACCGTCAAGTCGTTTTTAGGGATTACGGCTCCGCATTCCGCCTCAGTAGGCTCCCCAACTTCACCAACACCCATCCTCCCCTGCGTTAGGGGAACAAGAGGCTTGCAATGTGTTTTAGAACAACAAGGTGAACAGTATTAATTTACTAGAAAATATTTAATGAAAGAACTAGGAATGAAGAAAGCTCAGGTTAGGAAACATAATCAGTAGAACAATGTGGTAACGAATGTGTAAAAAGACTTATTGTGTTGACCGGAAATTTATGGCGGTTTTTGTGAAATTGCTTTTCGTTTTTTATTACTGCAGTAATATTCAACTTACCTTCATTTTTATATAAAGTGTAGTACGGCACTCTTTGGTATCTGCTGAAATAATTTGTGTTTCATCAATGCTTATAAATTACGTTTGTTCGAAGACTTATTGAAGCATGTCGAAAGGGCCATTCCAAACGATAAATTATTTTAATTTCAAATTCGAAATGGGTCGATAGATCAACCATGTGTAAGACCAAATAATGTTGGAGAAGGGTTAGCGCAGCGGTGGTTCGAGACATTTCGTTCTGGAGACTTCAACCTTAGAGATTTTCTTTATTTCTTTATTTATTTGAATTCGTGTGTTCAAGAAGCACTATCGAGAGAAACCACAAAAAAAACGCAGAACACATTAGAAATAAAACCACGGTATGACAACAAAGGTCAGATTTGAGCAAACATGTTTCGAAAAATTTTACTACTCTTTAGTCTATTTCGGTTTTATGTCATCCATTTGCGCCTATAGAAGCGACAATGGCTGTCACTGAAAGAAGCATTGCCTCGCCTCAGTACGTAAGGCTACAGTCTGAAGCTTAGGTGTTGACCAGCTTAAAATGTTGCTCGAGAGTGGTTTGAGTAAAAAGAACCATGCTATAGCTGGGCTGGCTTATACAAAACCGTTTCATTTTATCTTTTGTGTGCAGTTCTATGTATTGCATTACCTAACTTGCCTACCGCAAACCATCTCATTTTATATAGTTTACATGGTTTCAAGTGTTGAAGGCATTGCAAGGGAAAGAACAAGCGGATTTTGTACTGCTTCAGAACAGGTGTATTCAGAGCACTCTTTTAGTATTTCACCTCTCTACATTAGTGGCGAGTTTGATTTGATTTGTTTCCTCCTTTGTTATTTTTTTAGAAAGTTTCTTTTTTCGATAAGTACTGGATCTGTTTTTTTTAAACTTAGTTGACGATGTGTTCAAGGCTATGCGCACCTAGTGCAATAAATAAATAAAACAAAGAAACACAAATGCATCCTTCAATAGACAAACAATTTACGATTGGCCATACGCTTGAACGTTTGAAGCGAGCATGAGGAGGTTAGAACGCCAAATCTTAACGCGTAATAGGCAGAGGAAGCACTTACCGTGAAGGATGTAGCCCTAAGATTAGATCTAGGCTTGACATAAGACAGCTTACATAGACCACCGCGGGTTCTTGACGGCACTACTGAATAGGATTTCGGGACACTGCGCCTTAAAGAACCTGTCAGCAACTGGCATCTTGAAGACGACACAAACATCCCTCAACTTACAACGTGAATCTAGAGTCTGCAGACCCAGATAGCTATTCCTTATATTGGCCCTAAGAATCCTGCAATGGAAAAAGCCACCCACTCTGATTCTTCTCTCTTTCTGATTTCTTCTCCCATCTAGTAAACTTTTTCTAGACTCTTTCAAGCATAGCAGTGTACGTGTACTTCTTTTTATGAGGAGAAAAAATTATAGAGCCGAATTCAACAATGGATCTGACGTATTTTTTGTATGCCATCGTAAGAACTCTTTTGTCCTTAGTAACCAAACCTTTGAAAGTTTGATGTAAACGAGCTGGCCCCTTGCTGTATAGCATTTGCACCTTAAAGCGGCAGACCTGAAACAATCAAGGACATCGTTTTGAATTCCTTCGTGGAAGCTAATCCGTCGCAAACAGTCCGTGAGATTGTGGAAGGTATAATTACTTACTTACTTAATCCCCATTAGCGGGTATCAGGTTTGAGGGCGTCCTCGTAGCCAGTACGTTGCAGTGGGTGCCATGAAATGGCGAGAGTCACGAACAGTTCTTTCTGTCATGTCAAGCGATCCAGAGCCATTTCATTGGCACGCTCTAAATACAAGTCTCGTTTACTCAAGTCGTCTTGTATTTGTTTTATCCACGTCTTCTTTGGTGCAGCTCGCTGGACTTTCCATTCTCTCAGTCTGATTCTTCGCAGCAATTTGTTGGGTATTCGTTGAGCTGCCATTCGACTTACGTGTCCAAACCATCTTAGCCTGCGTTTTCGGATTTCGGATTTGAGCTGGCTGCAGCATTACTTGCGGATATTGTCGTTTTTAATCCGATCACGAATTGAGATGTTTAGTATACGTCTCAGGCACCTCATGTGGAAGACAACAGGTACTGCAAGTCAAGTTTCAGAAGCATCCATGTTTCGGCACCATAAAGCAACATTTACATCACAGTGGACCCAAACACACGCATTTTTGTTGTCAGCGACACCAAAAATGCGTGTGTTGTGTCTCTTCCATAGACACCAGGTTAGCGAAGGCCAATTCTGCTCTGCATTTCTGCGGAGCATGAGAATGGAGAACCATAGAGAATCGTGATACTTCAACTGCGGAATGCCTAGGAGTCAGTATGACTGCTGTTACGGATGGTATGAAATGCCTGGCAAGGTGGATCGCCAGAAATTGTCACGTTTTGAATGCCGAAATGCCACCTCTGTGCCGAAATCGACGAGATATACCAAAAATTGCGTGAGCTGCAACCAACACTGGTCAATAGAATAGGTCACATTCTTCTGCGCGGCAAATCAGGACCATACAAGAACAACCTTCAGGGATTTGTCGCATCACTACCGCCCAGTTTTTTGTTAATGGAGTTAATCATCAGGCATCACGTTGGAAAAAAGATCGATTCGAACGGTGCTTCCTTCCATCGAACCGAGTAAGCATGAAGAAATTTGTGATCGTTTGAACTGGACTAGTCAAAACCGCCAGAACTTTCAGACCAACCAAATACATTGAACTCATTCGAACACGAATAGACTAGAAACTTCAATTGGAAAAAGGAAAAGTGCAAGATGATAACTTTAGGTGATGTCACAGATATGTAACGTTGAAAATAAATCTATCTGCTTCCTTTCACGAAAAACAGAAATAATCGTTTCTATAATGAAGACTTCTAGGATTAGATAAATTGAGCCTCTTGTTATGTGGAGGGATTATTGGTAGGATAAAACAAGATTTTATTGAAGGTCTTTTACGGTGGATATATCGTGAATTTTTTATTTCACAAGCCAAGAACTGTGCACCATTCCTCGCCGTCATCCATGCTGTCGAATGTAATTGGCACAATGAATAGGAACACTCAAGTAGGAAGGAAATAATTCACTACCCAAAGTGACTCGTTCATATCCTGCCTATGAGGCTGGAGATATCTATTCCGAAGATTGAGGTCACTCCGGGCCTTCCTTGCGCAGTTGAAGAGGAAAAAAGAACCAACGGGAGGCTTTCAACATGAAGCCCAATTCAACCATTAGTAGATTAGCTGCTTCTGTGTATCCACTCGGTCGAGAGGCAGCTAGAGGTAACTAGAGTTCCGCGGCGATTCCGCAGTGATTTGTCATCTTCGGCACAACACGAGCAGCAGGAATCGCACATGGCCTTCCGGATAAGTTCTGCCGAGACACTACAAACGGGTCACGCATCAACTGAACGGTGTTTATTTTACACTGGATAAGTAAAGCACGACAAGCGCAGTAGGACGCACGCATGGCTTAGCTGGTTCATATTTGGTAGAATCTCGTCGTTGTTGGCACCTCCACCTTTTCCTGCATGCTGTTGAGTCTTCATGAAATATCAGAGTTTCGATATATTTGCAATACCATAGCAGTTCTCCAAGATTGACGCCAGCTGCACTATGTGTATGGAGCTCCAAAGATCTTCCGTGCTTAAAACTGATTATAAATAAAACGCTCGAAAGATCTGCATTCTTCTTCTACAATTACCTCCCACGTTGTTTTCTTAAATTGCGCGACGGAAGTCTCCACAATGAAGTTGGAATGCAAGAAAATGATTAATGTCATGTATTCCTACGCTTAGACTAGAGCATTGTGATTCAGATTTAATTTTAGCCAAAGATGAAATGAACAAGCAAGCAGCTGCAATGAGGAGGCTTACCTTATACAAAACAAACTTACTCACTGTCCTTATTGAAAATTCCATCTTTTTCAACATTATATATACAGCCCTGAAAGGGCTTAACATAGCGCAATCTCTAGTTCTAAAACTCACCAACTGAACACAGACGTGAAGCAATGTTCCTTCTGGTGTGTCTTATGATCGCTCTTTTTTTGACCGAACAAACTACTGCACCTGCTGCGTTGAATGAGGTATGATTCAGCTTTTCTGTTAAAACAAAGAATACAATTCGTTTCCTTTAGTTTTCCAGTTGTGGACTTGATACTTCCTAAACAACACTTACAGTTACAGTTGTTCCCACAGTTATTTTTAAGACGGCAACAGAACTAGCTGTTTTAGCTATAAAAGCGAAACAAAGGAAATAGAGAGAAACACTGTTGAATTGTATACTAGTATGAAGCCGTCCAAATAACTTTGTCCTCTGCATAGTGACTGAAAATTGAGCAGCAATTCATTGTACGAAAACAACACGAAACAGGCTCAGGAGTGGGCAGTGCTTTGTAGCTACCTATCCGATGTATGTCACTGTGTGTTTAGTCGGCATTCTCGCGCCTTCTCCGCGCTAAGACAGAATTCAAAACAAGATATGGAAGTCAATTCAACACCGAATTCCTATTAGGTTGAGAACAAAGTCATGGCCTGAACCACTTTTCCCCTTAAATTTACCGGTTTACAACAATACGAACACAGTCACAGCTACACGATTGTCTGAAACGTGCCCTACAATCCGGCAGCCTTTAAAGTGCCTCGCCCTAGAAATGCTGCGCCTCCGAGTCGAAGAAGTGAAAGAGTTCGAGTTCTGACTGATCATTATATCTCTCATCACGAAGAAAATACTTCAAGACACAAGATAGGTGGTAGCACGAGCCATGTTCCTAGAGTAGGAAGCACCGGGCATGAATACCTGCTAGTTTGGCCATCTTCTAGCGGCTCAGCTTCCTGGTGTACGCTTTCAGAAAATATCGGGTTATTCGATAATTAATGTCGTTTTTTCATATCTTTTCGAAATTAAAGTAAATTTATCCATTTAACAGCAAGCGTTAAACGATGACATATTAAACATTTTGTTGGATGACATTTTGCCATCTTTTGTGAAGTCGAAAAACTCCACGTTCGAAGAAGTCTTGGTTCTTAGAAGCGAAGAACTGGTGCAACTCATTTCTAATAGCTTGATCGGAATCAAACGTTTTACCGTTCAAATTGTTTCGAAGGGAGTGAAGCAAATTGTAATGTGATCGTGCTAAGCCAGAGCTGTAAGGTGGATGTGGCATCAGTTCCCAATTGACGGGTTATCAAAGACGGGTTTGGCGGGTTATAAAAGAGGTTTGGCATTTGGCATTATTTTTGCGAATTGGTGGCTCCGATCACGACGGAACATATTCCCGTTGAGCAGAGTCTTCCATTCGCCCTGTGGGCATACGAAGTAACCATGGAACCCAGGACCCCGAGTGAAGGTACCTCGTGATGTGAGTAGGCCACGCCCCCCCCCCCCCTATCCTCGCGTGGTAGCCTATTACCCTTTACCATATGTCGGTTTCCGTGTCTGTATCTCTGTATCTCTCTGTATCACATAGGCCGGTATGGTGAATCCGCAGTGAGATGATACCAATAGTATCGTTGAAGAATCTGGCCCCCGGACTGACGCACGCCAGCACCACACGGGAACCTTTCCTTGTAAGTAATGTAGGTTAGGAGTTTAAAAAGAAGTTACTCTTAGAAATGCATAAAAGCTATATTAAACCTATCTGAGCTCAAGAATAATTCATAAGAGCGCATGCCGATACTTCAAATAGTAGTGTAAACATTAGAAGAAACGTGTTTTGAAGCAGCGGTGAGATAGAGATATGAGATAGATAGACAATATATAACTCACTGTTAGAAATTATTGAAATTTTTTGGCAGTAAGCGATGGAACATAGGGTAGCAGCAGAACACGTATTTTTGCAAAAGCCTATAATTGCGAACCCGCCTTTTACCAACGCGTTTTTTTTTCTTCATAAAATGGACAAATATCCACTTGCTCCAAACAAATTTAAGAGGCATGAATTACGCTTCCTTCAGATTCCGTCGTCATGTGTGGACGATCTGCCAACAACCTATTGCGAGAAGATGAAATATGTCGGCTACTGTTTGCTGCCTGATAAAGAAAAGCTCAGCTTCTGGGTGTTCCATATCTACGTACGAGTCCGTCTGGGATGTAACAAAACGTGCGGTCTATGCTAATTCGACACTCATATTTATTTAATGTGAGGGAATAAAGCGATCACTCTCATTTGATGTGTTAGCTATTTACAAATGTCGTGTGTCATTGGCATGTGGTAGTGCAGTCGGAGTGGGCGCCAAGTGTCACGTACACCTGGTCAGAGGTTCGCACTCCGGGTCTCGCCCACTCCAGCAAAGCCGTTCATCCCTCCTGGGTCGACGACTGGGTAAACGACAGAGATGGCGGAATAACCGCTAGTCCGTTTCCGGAGAGTTTTCGCCTACCTGTTTTGTCCGTCGATTTTGAACTGGAACTGGTTTCATCAGCGATTATGCGGGTAGGCATGGTATAAGGGGGAGAGATAAACACAATGAAGCATTCATCTCTATCCCTTATATAATCTTTACCTCTCATACCCCGCCTACCAGAGGGTTCAATTGTTGATGAATTCGGCCCCTAGATTACGAAGAACAAATTAGCTGTAGAAGCTCTCGAGATAGCCACCCGTTACTAGACCGCATTCCGTCCACACCTCAAACTTTTTAAATTAAACTTTTAATACTTTTATCAAAGTAACGACAAGAACAACGATTAACCTAAAATATAAATATTACAACATACAAAAACGAATAAAGAGACATGCAAAGTGGTGGCTTATCCTCTTCTATTCTATGCAACACTTGTAAATAAGCGAGGAAGGAATGTTACCTCAACCAGTCTAACTAATGACAGCTAAAAGTACGGACATATGCTTATGAGAAAGTTTCTTTGAAAGCAATTTTATTGATTATCTACGAGATAACCAAACTTTTATACACAACAGAAAAAATAGAGTGTAAGTCTCTATATTAGCTGACTTCTCATGATTGGGCGTGATGCATGACTATCAGCTTCTTTGCCGCTCACAGTGTTCCTTGACAGAAAGGTCCTTGTTTATGTAAATTTCATGGCAAGCAAGCTAGCAGGGAATGGTTAAGTTGAAGCTGATTTAAGCACTTTCTTTAAAAAAAACATCGTCGTATATTAGCAGAAGAACTATATATTTTTACACCAAAATTGTGCGTTAAAACGAGTAATGAAACAGTGTGGGCACACGGTGAATCGAAGATCGAAAATCACAAGATAGAAATAAAAGAAGCTCTCAACCAGTCTAACTAGATATTTAGATATTTGTAGATATTTTTCGAGCGGTATCATTGGGCTTCTCTTCCAAAGCGAATTCGCACTTTGCACGTAAAAAAAGGCGCTCTAAAAATGAAAGAGCACTCACGTATTCTTCAATGATGCTTCACCCATTTTTAGCCTAAAAACACGCGTTCAAGAAATTAAAAAAATACTAAATTCTTCAAGCAATAGATGGTCGAGTATAGGATGGGAGAACGTACATCTGTTAAAGCCATAGTCTACGAACCCCTCTGTTAGCACCGTTTGTTCAGAAAAGGAAACGCTGGTAATAGAGGGGTTCGGAGAGTCGACTCGAATTAGAAATTTTCAGATTCCGTCGACATGTCTGGACGCTATGCCAACAGCCTATTGCGAGAAAATGAAAGATTGTGGCTATTGTTAGTGCCTAAAGACGTGAAAGTTGACGCGGTCTGGAAATCTCCCTTCACGTCCGCAATGTGTGTAACAAGTCATGCGGCCTGTGCTAGATCGACGCTCACTGTTATTCAATGTGAAGAAATAGAGTAATCACGTTCATTTGGAGGGTTAGCTACTTCCAAGTGTCTGATGTTGTTGACGTTTGGGAGCGAAGCCAACTGTCACGTACACACCAAGAAGAGGTTCGAATTTGGGGTCTCGCTTATGCCACCTAAGCATACCATGCCTCCGTGGTCGACGTGTGGATACAGAGACGTCTGGGTAGGGCCACACACTGACTTGGCCATTGGTATCTTGTAATCTAATAACTCTGCGGTATCTTTTAAAAATGCAGTACCTTGCATATGTTTTAAGCATTCACCGAAAGGAACGAGCTGGCCGACTTGCTTCACAATGAAACTTCCAATTCCACCGACAATGCCACGTTCGATGGGTGCTGCTAAATTGCACCCGCGGGAATGTTCGGAGTGCAATAAATTAGTCAGTCCCAATCTTTCCGGCTGCAGATTGTGGATTTTGTAGAGAGCTAATCGTTCTAATAGTGCACTAAAGCACGAAGGTCTAGCTCATGAAAAGGAGATATTATAAACATGCGAAAATACAAATAAGGCTTGTGTGACCCATTTTTTCCGATTTCAGCTGACGAAGACGCGGAAAAACAACGACATACAAATATATTGCCGAGCAGAGCACTAAAGGTGCTTTACTATGACATGCTCACAACTTCCCGGCTAAACTGTTTTACCAATATACTATCTCAACGGTAGGACGGAACGGTCCAAGTGTTGTATATGGGCAGAACCGTCTCTCCCTTGGAAGTAACCAACTGCAGGTATCTCAACCCCAATACAATTTTGCGCAGAGTTAGGGGCGACGGAAGACGCGTTTTGGCGCCACTTTGATTCACCTGCTCCGCAGCTGACGGGCGCTCGCGGGATGAGGGCTCGTATCCCATCTCCGCGCAGTGCACAGGTGGCGTAGTAGGGATCAGGGGTGTGCGTAATTACGATTTACGATTTACGATTTTACGATTTACGGCGATTTTGGAGGAATTTTTTACGATTTACGATTTACGACATTTGGGGTCGTAAATCGTAAATTTTCGTAAATGTGATCTCTGATCAACAGACACTCACATCCAGCGCGCTCCAGTTTGAGCATACATAGAATAATTTTTGACAGTAGACCCTCCCGTAGGCGTTCAGAATCTGTGTGTAGAATATTTCATGGTCTTGCTTCATCAGCTTTTTGGAGTCTAGATGAGTGATACTGCAGAAAGGTGCTGGAGCAAGATAGTTCGATTCCTCGGCTGGCCCAACGAAGGTCTCCTTCAACCATTTCTAGGTAAATTATTGCTTACAACGAATAAAGGACAAACATGCCTTTGAATGGTGCGGGAAAATGCATCACGAATGCTGTCAAATGTAGGAAGTGAGTCTTGCATGGTGCATCTCGAGTCAACGATCGCCATCTTGTGATGAATCCGTGGATATGCGGAAATTCTTCAAGGAGCTGCGAAATGCCAGCTCTGGTACGCTCCGAAATTTAGTTTCGATTGAAAGGCATTACTCCGCGATCATTCAAAAATTCGCTTGCATACCGTTGAAGATGTGACAGTTTAAAGAAAGGGTGCAAAAATAGTTATTAAGCCTTTGCATAATTCATGATTCTCTGCTGCGGTTCAATGCTATGAGGCGGTTTGAGGTAGGAAACCCCACCCATTTCAATTTTTATTTTTTGTCAAAGCTTCTGCGCAATACGGCTCAGGGGTCACCTTGTACTGAGTGGTTATCCGTCTTGATAGGAATGCATATTGAATCCAAATTAGCCTGTTATACTTCCTTATACGCGGACGCATCGCCGTATTATAACATAGGCCTTGCGTAGAATTTTTAGTTTCGCACAACGCAAAACCTTGTGTAGGGCTGAACTACACTGTAACCTTTTCGGGGACACTCTGTATTTATAGGTCAATATATAATAGATTGTAGTAGCACTTCTAGTACCAAAGCTTATCTAGAACATTGGAGATTGCCATTTTTTCATTTTCTTCGTGCGCACTCTCTTTATTTTTGGTTCAGCGCGGCTAGTAGGGCCAAGTTTCGTTTGGTTTTACGCTTTTTTCAACATTTGCACTTTAATTTTTATCAGTAAATCAGCTTTGACAGTGAGTCACAATGAGTGGTATTTGCTTAATTTAGAGGCGGCAAAATGTCGAAAAGATATGATACAGTACCGGGTTCGTACGCTAGGTGTCTCCCTGAGTTACGGTAGCACGCCGCTCCCCCCCCCCCCCGACTACTGTAGCGTGACGGGTTGTTGAGCCCTCCTCGGACAAGGTAGAGCGGATAAACAGGAACCACTATGCGCCGCGAAGCAGACTTTCTGTAATTCAAGAGTGAAGACTTTACTCGTTTTTCACCCTTCTTTCTCGTTGATGTTCTAATTTTCATATGCTTTGGGAAGCTGAGTGACTCCTGCGCCTTATCCTTATAATACACTTTAACGAAGGCAATAAATTTCGTACTAACCACATTCGCATGCAAATAAGGACTGCACTCAACTAACAAAATATGAAACAAGCAAAGGAAAAATGGCCTGAGCGAAACCTATGAAACCGTCGAAGAGTAAGGAAATGTAGAAAATCAAGGAGGGCGGCATGTGGTCGGACCCTCAACTTGCACAAAAGAAATGAGAAAATGCGAGTTCTGCTCAACTTGCCTAATTTCGTAGTGAAATCTCGTCCGAAGCGGGCGCGGAACCCGGTCAGCCTGCGGTAATCGAGCGCGTCGCTTCGCCTCCTACAGTAGTGGAAGGTACCTAACGTAACGCACCTTATGTCGAATCTCAGGACAAAAATTTGAAGCTACATGCTATAGAACCTCTTTGTGATGAGCTAAACATTTTATGTGGTCGCTTGTGATTTTCTTATTCACAAGGTTAACCAATAAGCAAGAATTTTCTTCACTGAAAGCCATGATTCAATTTATACTGAAAAGGGGCGATGGTGTTTGTTTGGTACGAAGCACAAAAATAACGCCTCTTGCAAACATGGTGGCGTAATGCAGAGAACGTTTTCTCTGAGACCAACTTTGAAGCTCTAGTCTAGTTACGATTTACGGTTTACGATTTACGATTTACGGCTGTTCTGTCGTAATTACGATTTACGATTTACGAAGTTTCGGATTTCATTTACGCACGCCCCTGGTAGGGATGCGCCCGAAGTAAGCGAGGGCTCGGGGGTTTGGATACTGCAGATTGCGTTTGTTTTGCAGTTTTCCAAAATTCAAGTTTATCTTATAGGTGATCCACCTAGGGGTATTGTAATATGTCATAGAACATGTTTGGGCGCGTGTAGCGTAGTCGGAGGAGGCGCCGACTGTCGTGTGCACCCGATACCAGCTTCCTGGTTCGGATTTCCCGCCCGGACCAACCAAGCCTTCCATCCCTCCGGGGTCGGTGGATTTGTACCAGACTTGTCTGGGAAGGATATAGCGCTAACTTGTTCATCGGCTGGCCACCGCCATTCATTGCATGGCCAAATACGCATTCATTCCTCGACACTTCACCACCGTGCGTGGCGGCGTATCGTCATCGTTTTCCGAGCCAAGTATTTTCCTGCTGTATCTATTCTTATTTGTGTGTTTTTTCATAGCAGTCTCTATTTTAAGCTGCTTAATAGGTGTTTAGGTGTTTGGTTGCGTTATTTTACTAACTGTAGGCTACTCCTCCATTAGTCTTGCTGGCCGTAAATTGGTTGCCGGTGCGTTTAATTGATTCATCTCTTCTGTCAATAGGTGAACATGTCTCAGAGGGCTAAGTCCAGCAAGAAGGTCACTGAGGCTTCAGCAAAAGTCTGTGTTAACAGTCAAGATCAAGTTAACAGCAGCGTGAATTGCTCCGCTGTAGAAGACTTTTCTAAGTTCTCAGTAGGCGAACTTATAAACGCAGTTCTGATGAGAAACAAAGATCCTATCATTGAGCAGATGATGTACGCACTAATCTCCAAACTTCCTCAGGAGATTTCGGAGCGAATAGAGATGGAGAAGAAGGAATGAAGCATCCTTATTGAGTGGCTCCCTGAAGCTGCCTCGGACCTTCCTCCTTCAGCGAAACAGAAGGATCTTGGGAGGAAGGTAAGTGAGGTCTTTGATGTCTTAGATCTCGAGTGCCGTCCTTGTCTATCTAGGTCTATCGCATAGGTCGTCATGAACGCGGTCATATCCGCAAGGTGAAGGTGGCATTGCCATCGAAGTCTCATTGGTCTACTGCATTAAAAAATTCTTGGAGGCTTCAAGACTCTGGCACCTTCAGTTAGAGTCCGCCGTAGCATGATCTCTGAGGAACGGCAGCAAGAATATCAGTTAAGGCAGGAGTGTAGGGAGAGGAACAAGCAGGCAAACGATCGCATTTGGGTGGTATACCGGGGAGAGTTGAGGCGGGTCGAGGACCTTCCCAGCGAAGGGCACAGAGAAACGCCTAACTGGACACGGTATACTTCCCACGTCCATGAAGTGCTTCCTCTTCAACTCTCGTAGCCTGGTGAATAAGATACATCACCTTCATCTCTTCCTGTCTCACTATGAACCCGACTTGTTGTTTATAACAGAAACATGGCTCTCCAGCAAAATATTAGAATCGGAAATCCTTTATAATTTCCCGTACAAGCCCTTTAGAAGTGACCGCACGGATCGCAAGGATGGGGGTATTTGTTGCCTGGCTAAAAATGCGATTAGTTTAACAGCTGTTACCAGCCTTACAAGCCTGCATTCTGATATTCTTTGTCTTGATGTTCTTGATGCCTCGTATTCGTGGCATTTAGAATGGTTCTCTACCGACCACCAAATTCAAGCACGCACGAAAATGATGCTATCATAGATTCATTAGTGGAACTGTGTCTTTCAAACAATCACTTAATAGTATTGGGTGACTTCAATCTTGATATTGACTGGATTCATGGCGCAGTTTCTAAGACGCAAAATTTGGCAAAGTTCACGGAATTCTTCGAATATTGTAGCCTGACCCAACAAGTAAACAGACCTACTCGAAATGACGCAATTCTTGACATAATCCTAACTCCAGCTCCTATCCTGAGCAACATTTCTGTACTTCCTCCTTTTGCAACAGCTGACCACAACGTAGTAGCCTTTGAAGTTCACATACCGTTGCTAAAGCAAAAGGATTTACCACTTCCGAACTTTATCAAGGCAAAGTATACGGGTTTGGCAAATTATTTCGGTTCTGTGGATTGGTTGACAGTCTTTCAAGGTTATCTAAATATTGACGATTTGTATAAGAGGTTCTGCCGCGTTGTATACTCTGGCTTATCAATGTATGTACCATTCCAATCAACAAAATCCCTAGTAAAACATTATCCGAAGCCCGTATCCAATCCGATAGCTCAAAAACTCGTCTCTTTAGCTCAGTAAAAATTCTCTTTCACATCCACAATACAAGAAGGTGTGTCAGGAATTGGATCATCACTTAAGTAGATTTGCAGCATTCTGTGAAAGATGTTCTTCAAATCACGTAATAAGAAGGCTCTGTTCTCCTTAATGCGATTTAAATTGAAAGTTCACACAGAGTTGCCTGTCTTAAAAGACGACGCCGGTGTTCTTTACAAAGACGATCACCAAAAGGCTGAAGCACTTGCAAGCTATTTCGCTTCCGTTTTCACTTCAACACCAGAATAAATGTCTTTATTGCATTGATTCTATAACATCTTAAATTCCTTCTTTACGTTCAGTTGTTGCTCGTCAAGTCTTACGTCAACAGAAGAAGCTCAAGTTAGTTTGCAGCAGCAACTCTTTTCTCCTTCCCATCCCTTATTGATGAGCACAGTGGAAAGGATAATCCTTCTGTTTGGACGTCTAAGGACGAAAACCAAACTAATCCTTTGTTTTCCTTACTTTATAAATAAACTATCACAATTATATGGCTTTACTCATTTATCATTAGTCTGCAAATACTTTCAGTATTTCTAGTTCTAAACTCTAAAGAACTGGCAAGATCAATCAGCTTTTATACATTCGTTCCAGACGAGTATGCAACAATTTTTTTTTGTTGATAGTGAAGGTCGAAGCTCCACGTTTATTTATATATAACAAAATGGATGGACAGAACAAAACCTTACCTTCAGATGGTAGTTTTATCGCTATTGTCGCTGCAGGCTTTTGCTGTATGCTATCAAGTCTCCCTGACACTTTCGGATCCCTTGTCAATCATTGGACCGTTATCATTTTTTCTCTTGCATATTTATTTATTTATTACAATGTACATTTTTGTGCATTACAAATAATATATATATATATATATATATATATGCAGATGTAGATATCTAGATATATAGGGAGTATAGTCGTTATAATCGCGAGAACAGTCGAGCAATATGATTATAGATAGTGTCGTCCTTATCGTCCGTGAGAATAATTGAACACTATCGATATAAATATCGGAGCCCATGAGCGTAATAGAGCAATGTCGGGAATGTCTGAAGAATTGTTATTATTTTTCTTTATAATAGGATGCTAGCGTTTAGTTATAATAATAAGGTAGTCCGTCTCGAGTATGAGCTAGAAACGGTATAATTATTGTAGCCTGTCTTCTTCTTCTAATGAGTTCTTGTTTTCTTCGTGCAGCAGCATAAATGAAGAGCGAACGTCATGCTTCATATGTCGGGGTAATCAAGATCTCTTCATTCTGAACTTCATTGATCTTTGGTACATATATTGCACATGTTATAATTATGATAAAGGTTGTCACCACGTCAGAAAGATTTGTCGGGCTAGGCCGGAACCAGAAACCATCACATGTCAGATTAGTTCACAACCTCAATCCGAAGTATTTGTAAAACATTTAGTTTGCGCAACTACGCAACAACACAACGCAACGCAAGATTTTGATAAAATTGTCGTGCTCTTTCACTCCTGGAAAATCAGCTCGAGGCGTAGACTCAAATCTTTGCTCATCTTCAGAGATCTTGCAAATTGCGAGTCATAACTGTCTACCCCACACATTTCACCGGCTTCTTTTTCAACGGTCCATCACGTCACTTCCCATTTCTATGGTAGGCGTATGAGTGGCGTTGAAATGTATGGTGACTAATTGTTTATGTTTTAACAAGAAGGCACTAAGATTGTGAATCGACTTTCAATTTATGCTCTGGAATGAAAACAAGAACAAGCACATGGCTTCAATATTAATGTCAGTTTTGGGCACAACGAGCTTACTCACCGCTCCAGTTGCAAAATGTTTTTAGCTGTTACGTTATGTTTATGTATACAACTTTCACAGCAGCCTTCATATAAGATATTTTCTTGTTTGCGTATCCATCAATTCAGCACAAACGAGAAGCCATGTTTCTTCTAACGTGCGCTATGATGGCACTATTCTCGACAACGCAAAATACTGTATACTCTTTCGATCTTATAAAGGTAAGATTTATAACACCCTGCATAAAACAAGTGTGAAATCCCTCCCATCAGGGCTTTCAGAAAAAATACATACATTAGCCGTCGTCTCGGCATTGCCTTTTCCATGAAAAGTGTGGCTACAGTGTGGGTCCGCTGGCTTTCTAGTCATAATTAATGTGCGAGAACAGATATTCTGATATGATTTTTATTGGTGAGATACCAAATTACACTAGATTGTTGGCCCACACAGAGTATGTTGAGTATAAATGAGTCGGAATGAGCTATTTATGCTCAACGACCAGCCCTTTTCAAACTCGTTACACAAACAAGACAAAGGCAGAAAGTTCCCTGCGTCAAAAGGGTATTTTCTTCGTCAGGTCTTATTTTTGGATTTTATTTTTAAAGATTGAGAACGCCTCCAATTTTTTCCTAGAGGTAGAATTTGTCTCAGATCTCGTGATTGAGTACACCATATAAAACGCCACCTTCCTACATCACCGACGTCCATTCTTACCGACCTATCATGGCGGTACATATATCACTTCCCTTTACGGAAACAATACTTCTTTTAACATAAAAGTGGTAACAATTAGATCAATTTCTTCGAGTGATTCGTTTGTTTTTTCTTATGTTTTCACAGAACACACACATGTATCATCCCCGCTTGAAAAAAATAAAATAATTTGAGAAAATAGTTAAATCAGATTTTTTCAGCTACTGGGGTTTCCGTGCGAGGACTTGTTGGCAACAACTGTCTGTGAAAAAATTAAAGAAGGTGGATTTTGCCCGTTTGTAGACATACCCATATACTCTCATCCATGTCGAAAAACGTGCGGTGTGTGTTAAACCGAAGAGCTGTGTTAACTCGAAACAATAAAGTTTTCACGATTATTTGGTTTGATTGCGACACAGGAAAACGATTTTTGCTTTATGTTGATTATGAATTGATACTTACTCAATCGTTACACTTCAAGGCGTCATTAAAACTTTTCGAACACACTTCTGAACGCAGGTTTTGGATGGACTGGAAGCACTGCACTGACAACAGTCAGGCGAGTAATATCATGCTGTCTAAAACGTCTTCCCCGTTTTCCTCGCACATATTCAATTATAACAGATATTAGTGTGGTATCATACGGAATTCCGCTGAAAAAAATCAAATCGTCGCGGTTTTAAACCGTCTCGGCAGGCAGAGGACGACGCAATGGAGGCATGCGGCGTGCTGACCGCCGCCTGACAAGTTAGAACCAGCGTCTAGCATCAGCCGTGGTGAACACAAATGTAATTTTTTCGTTTTTTCTTCTTCATAAATTTTTCTAGTATAGATCCTGTGTTGATCTGTAGGAGCCACTCGGTGAGCTTAGCTGAATTTGTTACATACTTTTCAGTTATGTGCCCCCCCCCCCGACTAGGATCGCACTATTTGTGAGCAGAGAAGAAAATTGAAACAGTTTGAACACACTATTACTTACTTTAATTTTCTCTTCATTGGTAGGTTTGGTGACGGCAAACCAAGATGAGCGGATAATAAAATTTTAAAACCCGGATAACAGATGACGGATAATTTTGCCTAAAAAAGTTGGATAACGGAAAACGGATTACGAATAAACAACAAAAATAAAGCCGTTTTAATTTTCTCTGGTTTCAAAGATCAAAAGTTGAAGAACTGTTAATTTATAACCCATCCTAGACATCCTAGACATTTTAATAGTGTTTTTAAATGTAGTGCAGTTGCCACATTAACGACACTCTACGTCATTTTCTACTTGTTGCGAATCGGTGGCCCCGCTCGCGAGGGTGCATGCCCCTGTTGAGCGGAGTCTCCCATTCACCCCGTGGTGCTACGACGTAACCAGGAACCCATGGCCCAGGGGGATACTAGGGGGACCCCATGATGTGAATAGGCCACGCTCCCTTCCCTGGCAGACGGGGGCCCCGCGTGGTGAGTTCTCTCCCATCGCGCTGGACAGCGCCTGGATTGACGCACGCCCGTACCGCGCACCAGGCCGCGGGTGCCTACGGACGTGCTGAAGTGAACCCGGACTGTATTGAGCACATACAACCTCCGAATACTACATGACGACCCCATGGTACCCAATTACAACACTAACCCCTAACTGACCCACTAGCAACAACAACAGCAAATATACATAGCAATACCAATACCGATAAGACACCGATAGGAGACTCACCACCTTCCTCGTCACATGAAGCAAATTAGATACATCCACGGTTTATTCTATACATCAGCATCAGAATATCACATCAGAATATTATAGGAGTCGGATGCCAGATAATATGGAATACAGGGTAGGTGAGACCGCTCCGGCTGGAAAGACTGTAGTGGCTATACGAGGCTAGGCGAGCCCCATCCAGGCTCGCCGTCCTCCCTGTAGTGCGGCCGGCTGTATTGCATCGTGAGGAGCGGCAAGGCTCCGCTCAGGAGATCCCCGGGATGATGGCAGAAGCGGGCTCACAATTGCGGCGCCCCAGAGCCGCATCCGCGCAGCCGCTCGACGTGTCGACCGAAGTATAGAATGAGCCGGGCGGGGGCGGCGCACTGCGGTCCCCGCCGCCCAACAGCGTGAGCGGACAGGCCGAGCCTCCGGAGCGCCTCATCGGGGTACCGAGCGGATACGGCAGCCCGCGGGAGTTTGAATTTAAGGGAGCAAACTATCGCATTCGCGACACTACTCATTAAAAGGAAAGCATACGAACAGCAACTTCAACCCTTTCGTTTTCTTTTCGAGAGTCGGTTTGATTGTTTTATTTATCAGCCCAACAGAAGATGAGCAAATCTTCCGATGCCTCTGCAACTATCCATGCTACCAATAAGACAGGAGAAGCCCAGCCGAAAAAAGTCCACATAGCAATCTTGATTCTACACCATGATAAGAACCGTTATTGTTGCTGCTGTTCGATAGCATCTCAGGATGTAAGGTATCATCACCTATATATAAAAGAGTTTGTCCGTCGAGTGATCTAACCTATGTGAGGTACGTCGCATCATCCACAGTGAGAGCGGTCGAGTGATCTAACCTAAGTGAGGTACGCCGCATCATCCACAGTGAGAGCGGTCCAGTGATCTAGCCTAAGTGCGGTACGCCGCATCATCTACAGTGGGGGCGGTCGAATGATCTAACCTGAGTAAGATCACCACCTATCACTATCACCACCTATCACCATCACCATCACCATCACCACCTATATATAAAAGAGTTTGTCCGTCGAGTGATCTAACCTGAGTGAGGTACGCAGCATCATCCACAGCGAGAGCGGTCGAGTGATCTAGCCTAGTGAGATACGCCGCATCATCCATAGCTGGGGCGGCCGATGATCTAACCTAAGTGACATACGCCTCATCATCTACAGCACGGGCAAAATTTGCTATTGAATGTGGGATGTTGCTACAGCAGAGGAAGCGCAGCCTTTTACAGCTTCACACGGCAGCACCTACGCGAGTTTCGAGCATTCAGAGTCAGAAGACGACTTCGTGTGTTTCGATTCATTACGAGGGTACCCGATAAGGAATACCGGATTTAGAAGATGTGACACGTGACACTGTCCCAAAATTGGCGTTCGCTCGCCGTCGTCGTGCCATGAGCGGGCTACTTAATTAGGGTAGAGTAGTAAGGAGGACCACGGGGGGGGGGGGGGGAAAGGGATCGACAGGAAGAAGGGACCTAGAAGCGGGACCAGTACAAGGAGCCAGCAAGAAGGGAGTCGTGAGGTAATTCATATGAGGAACGAGGAACCTGCCATCTGTGTAGCCTCTTCAACATCAACACAGTGGCAACTGCGCACGCTTCTGAGCTTCTGATTTCAGAAGACGGGCGTCGCGCTAGAAGTATCTGGGTAATGAAAATGTGTCTCCGGTATCGTGCGGCGAGCGTAGAATTCAGAATTCAACATAGGATGCTGGTGCTGCAGAGGTAGTGCAGCCTCCTCCTGCTTCACACAGCGGCAACTGCACATCCTTCTGAGGGTCTGGATTCAGAAGATGGCTCCTCTCCCAGTTGCTAGAAGCATCTGAATTAAGAAGATGTATCACTGGCATCGTGCGACAAGCAGCCGCTTTTAGAATTCTGAAGTTTGCAGGTAACTGCATTTTTAACGAAATTTAACGATTTACCGGAAATTTAACAAAAATTTTAAAAATTTCGTTAAAAATTTAACGCACAGAACTTCGTGTGCACCCCTAAACCAGATGTCGATTCATCCTGTTCGATCCAGAAAATTATGATTTTTTCACTTTGAATTGATCAGAACATGGAGGTTTTTGCATCAGAATTTATTTTATCCGTATGGGTTGTCTGCTTAGAAAAGGTTTGTTTTCATGAAAAACGAGAATTTTTATTCGATCTATCCCAGCCATATCTTCAGCAGAGACGATTAGTTTTTTAGTGTATATTAAGCACGACTTAAAATTGTATATGGGGCAATTCCACTCTCTGTCGTCTTTTCCTTCACAAGGCAGAAATTTTTTCCGCGAGGAGTCCATCCATCCTTCAACTGCGATCGATCATGTCAGAGGACGCAGTAGCCGCACGTAAACTGCCGTAACTCATATATTTTTTGAGCTTCTGGAAGTTTCATAAAGCTTTAATAAATGTGATTTCTATGCTTTAAAAAACAGGTTCAAAAAGTAGCATCTTCCATGTGATTAGTGGGTCGATGTTTTTTTGGAAAATGAGGCTAAATCGAGACGTCTGATCATATAGAAGATCGTTTCAGAAAGACAGTTTTACCGCTGTGTGATTTTATAAAGTTTTATAGGACACACACGATTTCACTTTCAGGTGCTGATTCCTGCAGAAGAGAGAAAATTATTTTCGAGACAAGACCGTCCTTCGGTTGCCATTCCGTCATCGATTCGAAGAGCGCTTCGAAAATCTTGTAGGGAAAGCACTGTTAGACCGTCCTCAGTAATTAACACTTGAAATTTCATGCAATGCAATTTTGAAAGTAGATGTCGCTCTTTCAGGCAGAAGGCTACCGTGTTCATGACGTCCTGGGAAGATCTGAAAAAGTGAAAACCTCTCACTGACTCTGAATCTGCGGATAGGAAACTTTTGGGCACTGTAAAATAACTGGCATTAAAAAATTTTGATATTAAACCCAATTTTTTTAACTCCAGGAAACGCAAGTGCTTGTAGGTCTCCGCTTTGTCGTTCCCACACCTAGAAAAAAAAACTTATTAATAGATGTAAACATATCTAAAAACCTGAAATTAGAGAGGATCCTCTGCCAAAACCGAGAGAGTACGACCACCCACTCCCCCCTCCAGATGACGCCGCCGACCATCCCCTCTCGATCCCGAACCTGAAGCTTGACCCTTCCGCGGTCAGAAGAAGGACTCCGTTGATATGCGCAGGAAATCCGCAACTGGAACCTAGAATCAGGTGTTCGGTGCTTGCGGGAGCAATCGTGTCACGCCACCACACACTAAGGTTTATAGTATGAGGAATCAAAAAGTATTCTACTGAGTCGTCATCTTGCATAGGAATAAGAGAATGAGAATGTATCCAAAGGAGCTCACATAACTCCTATAAAACAAAAGGCCAAGCAAACCCAGGCATACCCAGTCTCAGAAGCTTCATTGTAGCTTAAACCACTACCATCGTATCTCAGATTTCGTGGAGGCTGATGAGATATGCAGCACTTCAGTCTCCGAACAATACCACATAGTCCTGAATTTTGTCGGCTTGCTGCTAATCGGAAAATCAGCGAAATTCCAAAACACATAAACGGAAGCCCTGAACCGCTTGATCATAATGATGAACGAGAAGTAAGGAATTGGATGAACGTAGTGTTTATTGTCAAACTGTAAAACATTGTGTCAGTGTGAGGGGTGGAGGACAGATCGTGACATGAACCGCGTACGAAGTCATTTTGTGATGCCTGACACACATTATACATATACATACATATAGTGTATATGTTTTCACCGAAGAGCAGTAGCTCTAGCACGAGGTTGGGAGCTGCTGCAACACTACATTACTGAGAAGATTGTAGATGGCTTTTCCAGCCACAGAGACTTGACAGAGACTGACAGGCGTGGCAGAACAACACCTATAGCCGCTCATGAACACGGTGGGCGCGTGTAGTTGGAGGGGTGCCGGCTGTCGCGTGCCCCCGATCAGGGGTGGTGGAATTTCTGTTTTCTGTTTTCTGATTTTCTGGCCATTTTGAGCAAATTTTTTCTGTTTCTGGGAAAATGGCCGAAAATTGGCCAGAAAACAGAAAATAGAGCTGCGAACAAAATTATATATTAGGTTGGAAAAAAGTCTTTTCATTTTTTTCGAAGATTTATTACTTCACAACTACAAAGTCAAATCAGTTGAGACAAACTCCATTTTGTTCCACTACACTTCTCCAAAAACTGAGTAATTTTCTAATTCCTCTCTCATAAAAGACTGCAGTTCTGGAGTCGAACCATTGCCGAATCCAATTTTTGAGGTCTTTATCCGCTTCAAAATATTTCATTCCAATTTCTTGCTTGATAGCACGGAGGAAATAATGGTCGGTAGGGGCGAGGTCAGGGCTATACGGTGGATGTGACATTACCTCCCAGCCCATCTCCTTTATTGTTTCTCTTGTGAGTCTTGCAACATGTGGTTTTGCATCGGCATGCAGGGTCATCATCACCTTTGACTTCTCCGGCCTGTTTTCTTGGAGAGTTGCGACGACTTTGTGGCGTTGGCCACTATATGTGGCAGCAGTACAGGGTGCGTAAAAAGTATTGACGCAGTAAATGGCGGTTGTGTAAATAGTATTGCGCAGTAAGTTTTAAAATATTCATTTGAGAAATATGGAAAATGATTTTGCAAACACGATAGAATAGCTCGTTATCGACATTGGCTCCTTTACTGTGAATACTGGAGCGAAAACGACGGAAAAATTCATGAGCACGCGCCGCAAGTACTCGCTTGGATTTCGTTCCGTGCTTTGAACAGGGTAGCTTTCTGCGACTGATCACTTCTGCTGAAAGTAGCCCAGACTTCAGTCTCCAAAATCGCCTAAAAAGAGCAATCCAGCGGATTCATGTTTAAGCTGTGCTCGTCTGAGAAGCTGTCCACACCTGCGCGCGTTATCGGACAGAGGCTGACAATCTTTGATTTGAACGTTATCGTGCTTGAACATCTTGTAATCATCATCTGTTATGACAGAACCGTGGCTGACGTTTGGGTTGCTGACCTCTTTCCTCACCAACCGTTTCGAACAGCGCCTAATTCTCTTGTTAAGGAACTATTAAGCTCTTTGGGAAACAGACAAAAAAGGGCCACCGTAACTATGACGATCATGTTTCTTCAGTTTTTCCGTGAGCGTTTTTTGAGCACAATACAGACAACAAAAATAACACACAAAAACCTAGAGGGGTACAACGAGAAAGCTGGAGCTGAAACAAAAAGTAGGTGCGTCAATACTTTTTACGCACCCTGTAAGTGTCTCTCCACTTCTGAGAGTTTCCCAGCAAATCACTCCTCTGACATCCCACCAAACTCTCAAGGGAATCTTCCTTTCGTGAACATTGGCTTGGGATCATGCTTAGGTTCTCTCCTTTTTGTACCCATTGTCTTTATCTTCGGATGTTGGCATACAGAACCCACCACTCATCGCCTGTCAAAATCCGCGGCAGAAACGATTTTCTTTTGTATCTGGACAGAAGAGAAGCAGTGATGGAGAGCCTTTTTGAGTGCCTGACAGGGCATGTGGAATCCAAGCTCTAAATTTCCATGCAAAGCCAAGACCCTTCAGATGGATTCCCACCATCCTATGAGACACATCGAGCTTCTCTGCCAGTTGACGTGTCGTCTGCCTACTATCGGTACAAGAAGATGGAGTACTTCAGTGTCGTCCAATTCAGTTGGCCTTCCTGACCTTGCCTTGTCCTCGAGTGAATAATCTCCCTTAAAAACTTTCCGAACCACTCATAACAGGTGCGATGAGTTGTAGATCCCAAGCTATATATGTCGTTGACTTGGTCGGCTGCCTGACGTGCTGTAGATCCTTTAATTCATGAATAATGAATTCATGAAGAATGCCATGCCGAAAATGACCATGAGGTAGATCTGGCATCGAGTCCAGAAGATTGGATAGATAACGAAGTACGAGAAGGGTTTAGATCTGTGTCCTCATGCGAACGGTGGACAAGTGTGATAGGATTATGAAATCAGCAATCAATACTGGTTAGTGTGTTTACATGGAGAACGGTAGAAACTTTTCGAAGTGTGAAGAGACTTTTTCCAACCTAGTAATAGAAATCCAATAAAGAGAATCCAAAAAGTATCACAGAATCATGAGTTTCATTTCAAAATAATGTTTCTAGGGTATTTTAAATTGCAAACATGTAAGTTTCTAGATCTGCTCGTGTAGAAATGCGCCATACACTCAAAACTATGCTGCTTTGTTTGTTTGAAGCTGCTGGCACGGAGTCCCTTCATAGGACATTTCTCCACTTTCGTAATTTCGCTTTGTATTCTCTTAAATTTCTGCAATAGTTTAGACTATCTACGATTACTTAGAACTTTATGCAAAGGCTTGAAAACTAGTGTTCTGAGGGGCTTTTCATTATAATATATGTTAACTAACCGTGTGCCGTAGTTCCTTCATAGGACATTTCTCCACTTTCGTAATTTCGCTTTGTATTCTCTTAAATTTGTGCCGTAGAGTAATTGTGGGTAGGATTATTCTCCACCTCCGGTTATTTAAAATTGTTGGCTGGTCTTTCCCAATGATCGTAAGGCAGATCCGTTGTCGGAGCTGCTTTTCTAATTCTTGTTCAGCTTTTGGTTGTCAAACATTAGTAAGAGACTGAAAAGTTTTAGTTACCCTTGACTTCACTGGTGTAGTGATAGAATAGTGATACATAAATTTTTAATTTATCACATCTATCATCTGTCGTCCCGGTCATCATCGAATTATTCGAACGGGCACCAGCAACGTCTCCATTCGTCCTTGCCGCTTGACAGAGCGCTCCAATAGATCCTCCTCCCCGGACGGACACGAAGAGCGTCATATCGTTCGTTCAGGGCTTCCACGAAGAAGTCCGACTAGCGCGTTGGTGGGCATCCTGGTATTCTCTTGACATCCCGCGGAATCCAGTCAGTGACGGCTCTCGTTCAGCGGGTGTCTGTCTGCATTACGTGGCCGGCCCACCTAATTTTCGACGACTTGGCCCATGCGACAGCGTCCCTGATCTTGGAACGTAGGCGAAGTCATACCCAGCTCTGGTGCTAGGTCGTTGGCCATGTTGACTTCGCGACCCAGATACACGTAGCTGGACACTCGGAGATGTTCGTTCCGTTCAGCGAGAATGGGGCATCAGAAACCCATCCGTTCCTCATGAACATCGTCTTCGTAAGATTCAGCTGCAGTCCAACATTCCCACATACACGATCGAAGTCGGCCAGCATTCGCTCCACCTGGCTGATGCTCGGTGTTATGAGCACGATGTCGTCAGCGAAACGAAGATGGTGCAGCTGCTGGCCGTCGACCTTCACTCCCATGTCTTCCCATTCTAGTTCGCGCATGACGTTTTCGAGGGTGGCGCTGAAGAGCTTCGGGAATATGGTATCCCCCTGCCGAACCCTTCACGTCGATGACGACGTCGTTGTAGAATGGAGACATCTTGGTCGTGAATCCACTGTACAGCTGTCGAAGGACTCTGATGTACTGAGTGGGAATTCCCTGAGTGAGCAGAGCGACCGCTTCAGTTTCGACGGTGTCGAATGCCTTCTTCCGGTCGATGAACGTAAGGCACAGCGGCAGCTCGTACTCTCGCAACACTTCGATGAGCTTCGTAATGGTGTGTATGTGGTCGGTCGTGCTGAACCCTGTCCGAAATCCTGCTTGTTCGCATGGCTGTCCTTCGTCCAGCGTTCTGCTGATCCTATTCAGGATGACTCGAATGAACAGCTTGTAGACTACGGACAGCAGGCAGATCGGGCGACAGTTGCCAGTGTCGTGCATGTCTCCCTCCCCAGCAAATCGAGATGTAGTATGATATGAACATATGATGAATAATAATAATATGATGGAAAGGGTATATGTTTGATCCTCATTAGATAGCGTCTACGTATTCAAAGAAACACGTTCACCTAAAAGTTTTTGCGCTGAGAGCCTCTTCAGTCACACTCTCGTGTTGTTCTGTGAAATATCAAGCCAGTATCCAAAACATCCTTGGTCCGTGTTTGGTGCTCTATAAGGCCAGTCTCTTACTAATGGGACCTCTAATCTAGCAAATCGTCTGTTTTGAGATTACGCCTGCATTTGGTCAGTGAGCCTTAAACCGCTATATTTTAGTATGAATGCAATAGGAAAACTGTAGTGTAGGATGTCGTGAAGCCGTTGAGCCAAGATTGTTATCGAAGCTTTATTCGGCTTACGTTTCGGTGTAACCGCCTTCTTCAGAGCCTTATGGAAACAGCCGAAAGGCTGGATGGTCACCTTCGGATGGAGAACGACTGGGTGGTGAGATTCACCTACACTACAGTTGAACGACATGCCAAGATTCAACGACAGTCGGACATGGAACATCTTACGCAATAGGAAAAATTCATCATTTATAAGCCACTCTATAAACGCTTGCAAGTTAAAACGCTGGTCCACGTCTACATTTCTAGTCGTGCGAGAAGCACTTGCTACTGGACAAATGGATCTTCGAATTGAATAAATAGGTAGTATGATAATTGCGGAATTTTCTGTTTTCTGTTTTCTGATTTTTCTCTTTTCTGGCGTTTTTGGCTTTTCTGTTTTCTGACGGAAGCGATTTTCTGTTTTCTGTTTTCTGGGAAATTTTTCAAAATTTCCGCCCATCCCTGCCCCCGATGCCAGTTTCTGGTTAGGATTTCCCGCCCTGACCAACCAAGCCTTCCATCCCTCCTTGATCGTCAAATTGGCACCAGTCTTGCCTGGGAAAGGTTGGCTTGTTCATCGGCTGGCCACCGCAAGTCATTATATGGTGAAATACGACCTTGGATATATGGAAGGCTTGTTTGCCCTGATCGAAAAGTTCGTTCCATGAGCCTGGATCGCGTATAAGCGACAGCCAGCGGCTGCGCTAAAATGCGCTCAAATGAACAATGATGTTGTCCAAATAACCTATTTACCACCTCTTGACCCCTTAACAGAAAGACAAGTGATCACAGAACAAAATTGTGAAAAACTCATCATATAACATTTACAGCACGATGAAAGCTGTGGGTATAGCGTTGCTCGGATCAAATATTGGCTTCTTGCAAACCTGTGTAATGTATAAACATGTTGCAATAAGGGATAAAAAGGATGAGTTACCGCGTTGATTGAATTCCTTTCGGCATGCGTCACGCATTGTAAATATTTGGCCTACAATGACTTACGGTGGCCAGCCGATGAACAAGTCAGCGCTCTATCCTTTCCTTACATATCAGGTACGAATTCACCAATCCCGGAGGGGTGAATGGCTTGATTGACCTATGCGAAACCCAAACCCAGAACATGGACTCTCCATGCACACGGCGGTCGGCGTCTTTCCAACAGCGAACCAATTCCAATCTTCCACGAGTCAAAAAATGTGGGAGCATAATTAAAAGTTCAATAAAAACCGAACTGTCCAAGCATCTCCTAGTGTATGCTGCATAGGTGAATTTCTAAGAATAAATTCTAATTTGAAAACTAGCTTCCATTTCCTAAGCTATGCTTAGTTTTTTTCTAGAAGTTGTCCAGTTTAATCTGGTTTTAATAGTGATATAGTTTTTTATTTGCTGCCTAACACTCGGACTTTTATCTGTTGAACGCACCCGATAGGTCGGAAAGAGGGCGTCAGCGTTCTTTCCGGCTGAATCAATTCCCATCACCTCAAAAAGAAGACCAGAACTACGAAAGGAATTAGGATCTGACGTCGAGAGAGTGTGGCGAAGAAAGAATATCTATGTCGGAACTCATTAACATTTCACATCGTCATCGTCGCTTTTTCTCAGACTGTGTCACTTCCTCACACGAGACCAGCCGACCGCATCCATTGGTGAGGGATACCCTTGGCCGACAACCGCAAACCTTCTGCTAGGTGGAATACACATTCGAAGTGTGTCCTTGTTCAGCTGCCACAACAATGCTTTGTTGCCGAAACCAAAACAGTAAGGCATCTAAACCAAGATCTACAATTAAACCCAACAGCACCGGTGGTGCAACTGCGTAGCATCATGCTATTCAAGTATACGTTGTGGGTTCGAGTTCCGCCTGTACTAGGGTTTTGGCCACAACAAAACGTCGTTATCACATCTTTTAACTTCAGTAACATCCACTTGAGGCTTAAAGAAAATGTCTTGTCTCATCTACATATATTTCGAAAAAGTAAACAGAATGCGTGGCAAATGTAACTTTTTCGAAAGGGATTGGTTAGCGCTCACCATCATCCTTACCCTTACTTAGGAAGTGGAGGACGGCTGAAGGAGTCGGAGGAGGGACAGCACTCAAGCGCACCTCGGACGAATCTATTCAGACCGTCTATCCCTCGGATATAGGATTTGCACCTGACTTGTGAGGAGCGATGAAGCACTGACTCAGTCGTCGACTGACCATCACTTTTTACAGGCAACCTACATCCATAACGTTCAGCAAAAGTAGGATGTGTGGCGCTTTCATAGCACAACCTCTGATTGGAAGCGAACCATTCCAGCCGTTCTATACAAACTTTTATCAAGTGGATAAGAAGAGAAGTTAATGCCGCCGCGAGCTATTCATCCGTCAAATGGGCTGGGCCCTGAACTCTACCTTTAATGTTTAAATGGGGCGCTTTTGTACAAGCATTTCAGCAGCCAGGTGGCTTGGCGTATAAGAGACAGCGCTTTACAGTGCAACACTTCACCAATGTCGGAGACACGAAAGGCTTTGTTGGTCTGAAGTGAATCAATTCTGAAGTTGAATCGGGGTTCAAGCGAGAACAGACAACAGAATTGTGATTGTACCACAAAATCGTTAACGTTTCGAATTTAAACAATTACTAGAGAGTTGGTTCCATACCAGAGGTTCAAAATTTCTCCTTTTATAGTGCAGTCTTCAACACTTTACTTGGCTTCATCGACTCCATTATGGGCAGCAGGAAGTAGCGTTTTCTCAAGCAAATTTTTTTTGCATCTTCAACTTGCTTCCTAAAATAGTCGTTTCCAACTCGAACGCTTTCCTTTCTGAACTATTTAGTTAAAACATACAACAGAAAAATAGTGATTTGTGCACATTTTCGACTCTCCGGCACAAGGAGCAGTACATTGGACCGTACCACTAGGGCTGGCTGGCTCCATGGTGGCCAGTTGATCCGGTTTCTTTACGCTGGATGGTTCGGTGAGCCTAGATGTGGTAGCGTGTCAAAGCACTTCTGGGAGCATGTTGTTCCTGGTAACGAGGTGGACGCAATGTTTTTGATCCAGTGAATTTCAAGGAGTCAAAAGCATTTCGAGCTTCTTTCAGAGAAAGGCGAGTTCGTCGAAACGTCGGCCGCAATAAAGATTTTATATCAAACCCGGTAAGCAAAGAGGACAGATTTATCCATCGATTCGTGCTTGAAACCTAGTGAGCTAATTAATCGAACGACGAAGAGGATTCAACAAAAGTTTGCTATTATTGTTATTCTTCATTGCTTGGCCGGAGCATATGAACGCACAACAAATATGAGCTGAGACTAAAACAACATGTAGATATTTGAATTCTGAACATTACAAAAAGTAATAGTATCATCAACAACAGAAAACCCAACAGTATATAATTTTTAAAAGATCTAGCGTACTAAATAGTTAATTCAGTAAGGTGTAATTGTCCAGCATGGCTTCATAGCTTGAAATGAATGGAATGTTTTTGCGGAGCTCATCAAATTGAGAGCAGACCCGATTAAAGAGGAAGAATTTTCCTGCATTTTTCCTTACAGTACCGATACCTAACCGGCCAGTTCTGCCTTTTGTAATGGAGCATCTCAATGTAAACAATGAGCTCCTCCCGATGTGGGTCCGATCCGAGGGATTTTTGTAAGCCATAATGAGGCCCAACATCCGCCTCCTTGTCGCAAGGGTCTGTAAGCCGATAATGCTGTTTTCACCGTTGGGTATGGATTCACATTTGAAAACAAAGGCTCTAATCGTAACCCTTTTTTGGAAGTTTTTTTTAACACTCTCGAATTTGGGAATAACCTGCTTCTGATAATTTCCTACCATGAGGTTTACAGAATTTCACTTGTGCTACCCCAGCTTCCAGCACCGGATCTCATCCTTGTATTTAAAAAAAACTTCTTCAACATCGCCCGTTCCATTCGGTAGTGTTTCCCGCGAGGTGGTCTCGCTTTATTCAGAACATTTTCTTAAATAGCTGACTTTGATGAGTACCAAACGGTACCGGAGTTATGAAGGGAGTCCACTTACACTTAGGCTGAGTCTAAGCCTCGAAATGAATAGACGATCACTCAGCTGTTTGAACTTTCTGTTTATTCCTGTTAGGAATGTACCGCAAAACCCCTGCTCTTCATGAGTCTGACACTCACGTGGATCTGCATTCCGAATAAGCGAACTCCCGTTAATGCTCTAACACGATAACACGCCGCTGCTAGCAAGATCTAAATCGCCGAGGCTTATCAGTTACTTGAAAAGGTCCAGTGCAAGCGGGTGGCGAATGGCTGAAGTTTTTCAGAGTTCGGATAAAGCTAAACGATGACTGGTTCCGAGACGGAGTGGGCGTTAAATTCTAGCCGTTAAATTTTTAATGAACATTTTTTGTGAAATTTCGTTCAAATGAGCAATTACTCCCGTAGTGCAGTTTTAAACGAATAAAATGCACTTGACTACAGATCAAAAACGTGTTTTATGTGCTACTTTGACTGCAAATTGGACACTTATCAAAGGAAACAGGACACTATTGAAATCAAATTGAACGTCTTCCAATAGTGAACAATTCTAAAATACACTAGGCAGCCTTTTTTTTAATTAAAAAAATTGAGTAAGGCTTTTTTGAAATCTCTATGTTTTTCCAAACAGTAAATGCAGCTTTTACAAAAATTGCATGCGCGGAAACAGTATCTAATGCAGCTATTTCGGCGAATTTGAGTCGCACCAGTTCGTTCCAGCACCGGAAAAGCTCTTTGTTTCTTAACCAAATAAAAAAGAAAATACTGCATATAATTTCGCAAAACAATTTCATTCTCCTAACTAAATGAATGGTTTAAAAGATGGTCTCGAAGTGCAGGACAAAGACAGCGATGTCTCCATAATCGTTGAGTCGTAACAAAAAGGTCGCGCTATGCACTCGTCTAACGCGCTGCGATTTTCATCTGATTGATATCAAAAACTGCATTTTTTCCGGAACTAAATTCTTGCTAATCAACGGGGAGATAAAAGCGGATGGTGCAAAATTCGCATATCTACACTTCGAAGCTGCAAGTCAGCAGTATTTATACTCTCGATTAGGTTCACAGAGCGATGCGCTAGACGAGCACACGGCGCTCTTCATGGAATTCAATAGCTGATGCTCCTTTGAAAAAATATGTTTATGAATAAGTTTTAAAAAGTCTAGAAGCACTCTTTTTCTTATTTTTTAAATAAAATTTTATAGAGCTTTAACCATCTCATTTTTGACAGATGATTTGTAAATTTTCTAGGAAGGTCACGGTAAATTTTTGATACATATTATTTTCATCTTTTTATACATAAATGTATGTAGTTAGACTTTTCTAGTCTAACTTGAGGGCGCGTGTAGCGCAGTCGGAGGAGGCGCGACTGTCGCGTGCACCCGATACCAGTTTCCTGGTTCGGATTTCCCGCCCAGGCCAACCAAGCCTTCCATCCCTCCGGGGTCGGTGATACCAGACGTTGGTACCAGACTTGTCTGGGAAAGATAGAGCGCTGACTTGTTCATCGGCTGGCCACTGCAAGTCATTGTATGGCCAAATACGCATTCATGTCGCCTCCACGACATCCCGAAGAAGTAGAATGCGCTGGCGCATTCCAGAAGGGATTGAGTAACGCCGTCCTTTATCCTTATCCTAGTCTAACTTAGAAATTGGTTTGAAATGTGTCCAGTTTGTTTTGAAAAGTGTCCACTTTCACGTTAAAATGGAGGAATCCTAGTGAATTTCAATGTCTTCAGGTATGTTCCTTATTGGGAAAGGGAAGAGGGACAATATCAAGATTAGAAAAAGAAGATTAGAAAAGTGGTAACCCTAGCAAGAAAAATCCGTTGAAAATTCTGGTAATTTCCTTTGAAAAAATCGTTGAGCTGTTTCTTAAAATCGTTTCCCTTCGCAACCAGGTCCCGAGCTGGCAGCGCAGTATTCGAGGTGATGGCCGAACAGCCTTCAACTGAACGAGTCCCACTTGCCCACTGACCGCGGTCCACCGCACCACAGTCGGCGGCGGTGTGGCGGCGACGGCCGCGCCTTCGCGGTCACCGCGGCGCCGGTTGGTGCGACAAAACGGAGAAAAACTCGAAGCACAAGTCCAGAATACTGGACTCGCGCCTCGATTCGATGCGAGAAGCTGCCGCCGCGAAGCCGCAGTCGGAATGCAGTACACACCTGACGGCGATCGACGATTATGGTCGATGATGCTTTAATGAGGCATCCGATGCACAAAGACTGCCGTGCACGTTCCTACGGTGATGGAGTACCATGCCAGGAATAGAGGTCGTTGGTCTTTGGCGCACGACGTCAAGCCTACGTGTTGTAGAAACGCTTGGAAGAGGTGGCTTTAGACTAAGGGAACTCTTATGCAAGGAGTTCGGGCCAACTTTCTTAACGCGTTCTACACCATTTAGTACCTCAGAAATAGGGAAGCAATCCGAAGCAACTCTTCATACAAGAGTTCAGTGGAGAAATGTACGTCTAATTAAGACACAGTTACATTTTGACGTTGCAGGCGCGTGCAGCGCTGTCTCTCGCACCCTATTCCAGGTTCTTGATTCGGAGCTCCCGCCCAGGCCAACCAAGCATTCTATCCTTTTGGGGTCGGTGAATTGGTAACAGACTTGAATGGGAAGGATAAAGCGTTATTAGAGGTTCTGTTGCTAAAAGCCAAACAAGGTCGAATTTCTTTTGCAACACAGTGTTTCATAAGTACAGTTTTTGTTGTCATTACCTCCGATGTCGTTAAGATCTTTTCTCAAGAAAGAGCGTTGTGTTCTTGACGCATACATCTTTAGTTTTCGCCTTTCTGTTTTATTTCCTTTGCTTCGGAATGTATGCGTAAGTAGAATTCAGTTCCTTTCTGTTTCAGTTTTAGTTAATGTTTGAGCTTATTTCATAACTACGTTTGTTTAGTTCCTACGACTTTCTTGGTTTTTGTGTCGGTTTTTTGTGTTTCATTGAAAAATCTCGTGGAGCAGCTCCACTCTGAATAAATCTAGGTTCTAGAATCTAAAGACCTCGCCTGTTCATTGGCCACTGCAAATCATTGTGTGGCCTAATACGCATTCAAATCGACTTCACAACATCCCGTAGAAGTAGAACGTGTGGCGCGCCCTAAACGAATTGGGCAACGCAGTCCTCTTTCTTTTATCCTTGACCTTTCCGGTTTGCTGACTTCATTTACATTTCCTCCTGTGAAGTTTGTAAACCATCATCTCGCAGGATGTATCCGGAAGAGACGCCTGCACCACCTGTACACTTTAGGGTAGTTAATATGCTCAGGTGACCCATAGTTGGGTTGGTCTTCCTTGTTGTGTGCCAGTGTGACCCAATGCTCAAGGAGCACAAAGCTGCACCTTTCCTTCAGTGTGTTCATGTAGTAATGTGGCCAACATCCCACCACTTGTGAACATCCTCAGGCCGGATTCATGAATGACTTTACCCAGGGTTATGCGGTTAAAAGATATAAGTTGAAGCATTTCCTGGACGGTGAGTGAGTTAATGGTGGGGTAGAACAATTATATATCTTTCACTGAATTATACCGTATCATAAATGCCAAACTTGTCCTCTGTCCACCACCCTCTGCTGGTAAACGTAACCATTACCATTAAACCATTGTCTTACCTATCGTGAATCCGGCCTCTGGTGTTTGTTTGACAATCTGCAGAACTCGTTCGGCAACGCCTATATGCCAGCGAAACGCACCACTTGCCCGGCTCACCTAATTTCTGATGACTTGACCATTTGAAGTCTATGGGGTTCCCGAAAGTCGATGACGGACTTCATCCATCGTTATGCGACGCTGATCACGTGTTCACCCTGCTATGGCAGATCCCATGCTTCTGAAGTGTACATTACCACAGAAATAAGTGGAGTCGAGTAGGCGGGACGGAAACGGACGTTCTTCTCCATCTCTAGTACTTTTCTGACGATCTTGCATGTTCTACATACAAGCTGCTGATTTCCTTATTTATAACACAGGATGTCTCAAAAAAAAGTATACACTGTTTGAAAGGTGATAACTCTGCTCACAGTAAAGACACTAAAAAAGTTAAGTGCTCATATGCAAACTGCAAAAAATAGAAATTTTCTATCATATGAGCAGTATGAAATGCGCCATCTTCTTCTTCTTCTTCTTCTTCTTCTTCTTCTTCAGCGTTTGTCCCGCTTCATGACGGGGTCCGCTTTTCTGGTGCCATGTCGCCATCTTTACGATCCCGTGCTAGATCAGGGTGGACACCAGCTACTTTAAAGTCCTTGTGTAACGTATCAGCCCAGCGCTGCTTTGGGCGCCCTCTAGGCCGTTTTCCAGACACTACGAAGTTAAGGCCTATCTTACGGACGATGTCTTCATTTCCACGCAGAACGTGGCCGTACCATCGTAAGCGAGCTTCACGCATCTTGTCCGCTATCGGCGCGACACCGAACTTCTGCCGGATAGCATCGTTTCGGATGCGGTCCAGGCGTGTGACTCTAGCCATCCAGCGCAGCATCTTCGTTTCCATTACGCTGAGGCGACTTTCCGTTTCCTTTGTCGCAGGCCAACACTCAGCTCCGTACATCGCTACCGGCCGGACGACGGTTTTGTAGATCTTCGACTTTAAGCGCTCTGGCATCTTCTTGTCGCAGAGTACTCCAGTCAACGAGCGCCACTTCGACCAAGCTGCACTCACGCGTGAGTTCACTTCAACCATCAGACTGCCATCAGAGGCTATTGCTGATCCCAGGTATTTAAACACCGAAGTGCGTGCAAGCTCAGTACCGTTAATCTTAATGGAGCCGGACTCATTTACGTCAGTCGTGAAATACTCGGTCTTCTTGACGTTCAATTTGAGTCCGAACATGGCCAGGCGGTCGCACCAAGCTTGCACCTCTCGCTCGAGCTCACCTTTGTCTTCGCAGACGAGCATCACGTCATCAGCATATAGCAACGTCCAAGGGACGGGCTTCTGAAGATCTCGCGTAATGGCATCCATTACGACAACAAAGAGGAGTGGGGAAAGCGCAGATCCTTGGTGCACCCCAACAGAGATGGGAAACTCCGTCGAGGTTCCTGCTGCCGCTTGCACACGACTCTTTGGACAAGAGTATAGCATTCGCACCCACTCTACAAGTTCTTCGGGAACACCGTGCTGTCGTAGGGCGTACCATATAACCTCATCGAAGGCCTACGCGATCGAAGGCCTTCTCCAAGTCGAGAAAGGCAAGATGCACCGGCCTCTGTTTCTCGCGATGCTTCTCTACCAGAAGACGGGCGGCATGTATGGCATCGATAGTGCCACAACCAGCCACGAAGCCACACTGATTGCTGGAAAGCTTGACGATTTCGCGAATTCGGCTATCGAGGATTCGCTCGAAGATCTTCATGCTGTGCGAGAGCAACCGAATCGGACGGTAATTTGAGCAGTCTGCAGAGCTGCCCTTCTTCTTCCAAATCGGGATCGTCGTACTTTCCTGCCAAACATCAGGCACCTTCTTCTCCGCTACAACCTGGTTGACAAACTTGGCCAACCACTCAGCAGAGTACCAGAACTTCGACTTCCATAAGTCAGCTGGCAAGTCATCTGGACCAGTCGCCTTGCCCGGTCTCATCATCCTCAGAGCCGCATCAGTTTCCTCCACAGTGATTTTGTGGACGGGACCGTGGATAGGAGCCACAGAAGGGACGGCCGGATGAGGGAACTCTTCAGTCGAAATTCCCTCGAAATAATCGCACCATCGCTTCAGTGCCTTTTTGCGCTCTGTCAGAAGATGGCCGTTCCCATCATTGATGCCAAAGAACTTCTCTATATCCTCGGATTGGCGATGACGGTTTTTCGCAAGTCGGTACAAATACCGCTCGCCATCGCGCGACTCAAGCTTTTCGTAGACATCATTGTAATGAGTGGCTTTTGCTACGGCCACAGCCTTCTTGGCAGCCTTTTTCGCTTCGTGGTACTTTTGCCAATTATTGGCGGTCTTGTCGCCGAGAAACACATGATAAAGCGCTTTCTTCTCTCGAACCTTTTCTTTCACCTCGTTCGTCCACAGCCATGCCTGCATGTCGACCTTTCGTCGTCCAGGCTTCGTAGTGCCAAGTTCTGACCTCGCAGCTTGAAGTATCGCGTCGGTCGCTTTCTTCCAAGTTTCGTCGACAGTCGTGACTGTCGGTAACCGTACGCGAGAAATCACAGCTGCTTCTTTCTCTTTCATTCGCCACCACTTGATTCTTGCAGCACCGCATCGCTCAACCTGCTGCAGCCTCGGAGGAGCCATCTTCAAAGTACAGATCAGCGGACGATGCTGTGGGGCGACCGTTTCATACGGCACGATCTTCGCGTCTGTGACGAGATTTCGGTCACGATCTCTCACAAGGACGAAGTCTATCTGCGTCTTGGTGTTCCCACTATAGAACGAGATAAGGTGGGAGTTGCAACTCTTCCACTTCTTCTCTGCGGAGCATACGCAGAGAAGAAGTGGAAGAGTCGCAGCTTAGCGGCGACAACGATCTTCATCAATTAATCGTCAAAGCGCTCGACGCTTACAATCGAGTCTCGGAAACGCTCGGAGACGATTATATCAACACCACTGGTGGTCCTGGGACTTCCACATAGAACGGTCTTAAAGCCACGTCCTATATCTCTTGACTTGCGGCAGGACCACCTCGTCTCCTGCACCGCACAGAAATCAACTCTTCTACGCTCCAGTGCTTCTACCAACTCGCACGAGCGGCCCGTCAACGTACCCACATTCAGCGTTGCTACGCGGGCCCTGCTTACGTTACGGGACTTTCGGATTAGCTCAGTTGCCCCCCCCCCCCCCCCCGATGCCGTCCTCGCACCAGGGACCCTCGCATACATCTCCCACTCGCCGGGCTTTGCGAGTGCGCGTCGGCTCCCGCGGACGCCGTAGCATTATCTCGAAAAACATGAACTGACATACACCATACATACGATGTGACATTGGGTTGTTCGTAGGCCGGCCTGTCACCAGGGCCTGTCGCCTGCATTCGAATGTCCGTGCTTGGCCTAGCTCGCAGAAGCGAGAAGTTTCCAGTGGCACCACGAGGAGGAACGGACATCGCCAACAGTATGAAATGCGCCATGCATCTGAAATTTTGCATATTACACTCGATTGATTGTGTTTCGCTTGAATATTGATTATAATTTCTTCACAAAGTAGCCGCTTTTATTGACTTGTGCTTCTTGTAAGGATTAAGCACTTAAAACACACTACAGCTTGCGAAAAGTGCAGGGTATCCTAAAAATGCAGGTACTACTTGAAAGGTTCTAACATTGCTGGCAGTGAGGCTTTTGAAGATGTATAAAACTCAAATGAAAACGCTGGGAAGGAGATTTCTGTGGCGTGCTAATAGTCAAGATTGCGCCATGCCTCGGACTGAAATCTTGCATTTCCGACTCGAATGATTGTGAATAGGCTGAATGCTTGTTACAATCTTGTTACTATTTGGCCACTTTAACCTGTGCTGTGCTTCTTTTAACGTTTTCCGTCGCCCGGCAAATATGCCGATGAACCTCTCCATTTAGCTTGAATGTTGCTTTGTCAGTCCACAGAATCCGTATTGGAGAATGGGGCTCCTGATCACATTTAAATTGTGCAATCAACAAACAACCCGCATGTCACGTGTCTTTCACATGATTGTCAAGTTCTAAACGTTGAAAAAACGCAGCACAGGTTAATGTGGTCAAGCAGTAGCAAGACTGTAACAAGCATTTAGCCCATGCACAATCTATCGAGCCTGAAATGCAAGGTTTCAGGCGGGGAGAGCGCAGTCTTGACTACTAACACGTCACAGAGAACTCGCTACCATGTGCTTTCACACTGCTTTCATATGTGTCCCAAAGATCTTTAGAAGTTTAACTATCAGCAATGTTAGAGCCTTTCAAATAGTATCTGCTTTGTTAGGATACCCTGCGTTTTTCGCAAGACTTAGTGTGTTTTTTAATTTTAGAACTTCAAAAGAAGCACAAATCAATCGATGTAGCCACTTTTTCGAAAAATTATATCAATTTTCCGACCGAAACGCAATCAGCGAAGTGTACAATGCATATTTTCAGGTAAGTGTCTGTCGCTTTCCATACCCCTTATATGTCAGAAAACTACTACTTTCTTAGTGTATCGTATAAGCCCTTAACTTTTCAGTGCCTTTACTGTGGGCAAATTTATCGCCTTTCAAAGAGTGTATACATTTTTTAAGGCTTTTTTACAGCTTTTTAGCTTCCAGCACTAGGTCGTTGGCCCTAAATAAGCTCTAAATAAGTAATTATGTACATGTAGCTGGAGCAACAGTAGAAGTTCATTCAATCGAGCTTGGACTGAATTCTTTCATTCTTCACAAGAGTACAATTAGTCTCTAGGAAATAAATAGATTTAGCGGTTTCAATCATTTAGTTTACATTAGCTTAGAGTTTCGAAACTCAAAGTAAATTTTCTCCGTTTTCTGCTGGGTTGGAATATGTATAATAAAAGAAATTGGATTGCCAACAATGAAGCTCAAGAAACCGAGAATTTTGAGGTGATAGCTCTGTTAAAATTTGATCATTTCCAATAAAAAATAACAGTTTTACGCGGAGGTGTCCGTGTCAACAAAATAATCTGAAAATCATGCTCTAGCTGTGAATATTTAGCCCACTAGCGTTCATGAACGATCGCAGGGAATTTTTGACACCCTCATATGCACCCTAGTATCTCTGCTCCGAAACGCTAAAAAAATGCATGGTCTAAGTTATCGAAGTTAACGATATTCTGCAAGATTTTGTATGTAGTAGGGAAACAAAAGGCGTTAAAAGCGCAATAAGGATAAAGGATAAAGGACGGAGTTAGGCAATCACTTTGGGGTGCACCACGCAATCTATCTTCTTCTACGGTATGTGGTGGAGGTGATTTGAATGCGTATTCGGCCATACAATGACTTGCGGAGGCTAGCTGATGGACAAGTCAGCTCGTTATGCTTTACAGACAACTCACCAATTCACCGACCTCCGAAGGGATAGAATTCTTGATTGTCCTGGCCGGCAACTCCGAACCAGGAACGTGATATCGGGTGCACATGGCAACCGGCAGCTCCTACAACTGCGCTATACCCCAAAGGCGCAATTTAAGTTCAAAATAAGAGCAGTTATGTCAATAGTTAGGCCACGACTCCGAACGTGCTCTTCGAATTTCTTTACAATCACAATATATGTTATTGAAATATGTAAAATAAGGTGAAATAGGTGGGGCGTAGCACTTTGCTAAAAAAAAGTCGAGTCGTCAGAATCTCTGCATCCTAGCTTTTCCTGAAAACCGCGGTTTGCTGTAGTTAAGCAATCCTATCCAGACGGATAGGATTGCTTAACTACAGCAATCCTATCCAGAGGATATAACCCCTGAAACCCTGCGAGTGTGTTAACACTATTCCCAAACACCGTTTTAAAACAATTGGGCAAATGCAGTGGAATGCTGTAGTATGTCCCCCTCCTCCTTCTTTTAATATTTTCCATATTTCTTTTCATCTTTTTCCTTTTTTAGAGTTTTTTCTGGGTCATTAAATAATGTTTGCGAAAGGATGACAGACAGCACAGCCCATTCCAGTCTCTCGGTTCCAGTTCATTGATCAAGTGAAAAAACGGCTGAAAAAACAGGAGAAAAAACCGAGCGATTGCTATCTTGTCCTATTTGTTGACCATAGGTTATTAATGACCTAAATCCGGACCTCAGTTAACGACTCATCTCGTCAGCCAAGATGCCCAGACGTACAAAGTACAAAGGAATGCATGGAAGCGTTCTGCACATCAGCACACTGGATCAAAGTACATTTTTCTAGCACTGAATAAGGCACCAATGTTTCCATAAGGCGAACCTTATCTCAGCGCCGAGTAGGCGTCAAGTAAATGGGAAAAAGGACACGAAAAGAGATACAGGTTGTATCGAAGAAATGTGCACTCTGTTTGAACAACCACGAGGTCTTTTTCAGCCGTTGTAGCCCATTTTAAACGTCCGGAAAGTGAAAATTTCCTGATTGTTTCGAAAACTGGGCGTATTACATATACCATTCTCTTTTTAAAATATCCAGTTTTTATTTGAATTAAACACTTTTCAAATCAAGTTGGCACTTTTAAAGACAAACTGAACATTTTTCAAACCAAAACGCACCTCTATAAAGCATGACGCTTTTGAAACCTAACCTGAACATCTTCCAAATCGAAATGAGCGTTCTTCAGAAAAAACTAAAGACACCGGAACGGTAAGAAAATTTTTTGATCAAGGAATGTTTATTACGACTTTCGTTTTAAAAAATTTCAATTCATCTCTTCCAATAAGTGAGTGCACTGATTGAAACTTCATAAAACTTTTATTTTTATTTTTTTTTTGAGAAAAATAAAATTTTAAAAATTTGTTTTAAAACTCAAAAAAGGAGAAGTTTTGTGGCACAATAAAAGTAGAGATCGCGATATGTACCCGGCTAGCTCGCCACGATTTTTGAATGGCCAGTAATGTACATGAATGCTGCTTATTGAAACATCTATGTGGAAATACGGTAAAACATTTGTCGAAGCCTGGAGCGACTGGTGGAGAAGCTATATGTTGTTACAGGATGCTCTGATGCGATCAAACCTCTTGCGCAGGACGGGACTTTAACCCGCACCTTCTGCTTTCTGACAGCGAGGCTACGCCTTACACCACCGGCACTGTTTGACCGCAGGTAACATGCGTGATCTCTTCGAGGCGCAACAGTATGCACCCATGATACCGGGATGAGCCGGCCGCAGATACCAGCGTGGAACCGGTTAAACTGAAGGCCTTACTAGCACAAATATTTTAACACATTTGTTGAAGCCTAAAACGGCTGGTTATAAACCTTTATTATGGGTTCTTAATTCAACCAAAACTCTTGCGCCAGGAGGAACTCGAACACGCACTTCTTGCTTGCTGGGCACATGCCACCAGCAACGCTTTTTGGCCGAATCTTTATGGTTCAAGTGAACTTTTAAAAATTCAGAAGAGCCGAACTAAATTTTCACCGAAAAACTCTTTTAACCGTTTGAAGAGCCTTTTTTATTAAGGAGAGACCTTTCTGAATTCAGACGTGTCAAAATTGCTTAGAAAGGGGTCCAGATTGAGTTGAACAGTGCCCAGTTTGACGTGAAAATGGTATATACCATTTTCTAAACTGGACACTTTTATTATTAGATTGAACATTTTTGTTATGATCCGAGCACTTAACCTTCTAAACCAAACACTATTCAGGCAAAAGTAATCGAACCTAGATTCAAAATAGACACTTTATAACAAAGGCAAAACTTTCTTTTCTTTTGGTTTTCGGTCACAAGCGACTCGACCATTGCAGCATCTTCGTTTCTATTACGCTGAGGAGTCCTTCAATTCCTTCGTTCGCGGGTCAGCACTCAATTCCGTAAGTTGCTTCTGATCGGACGACTGCTGTGTAGATCTTCGACTTGAGGCGCTCTCGTATCTTCTTGTTGCAGAGCACTCCTGTCAGAGAGCGCCATTTGAACAAAGCTGCATTCACGCGTGGATTCGTTTCAACGAGTGCACTACCATACGATACGATTGCCAAGTACTTGAAAGCCGAACCGCTTGGTACATAGCTCAAAGCCGTTCACCTTGATGGAGGGAGACAGATCTTCGTCAGTGGTCAGATACTCGGTCCTGCTGACGTTAAACTTGGACCCACATCTTCCCAAGCTATCGCAACAAGCCTGTACCTGCCGCTGGAGTCCAACATCGTCGTCGCTATCGAGCATTGCATCATCATCATGAAATCCATCTATTGATATTGTCGACTATTAGGCCGATACAAGTACTGACAACTTCCCTGTTGTTTGGCGTGAGCGTGGTGGCGGCCGCACCAAATTTACAGGGTTTCGCGCACCCAAACAGGATCAAATTAACAACCACTATGATCAATCTGCCCCTGTATGTGTCGTATCAGGTGCATATTACATAAATGCGACGACCTCTATAAGCTTTTGGAAGACAACACTTCCTCAACAATATGAACAGCCAATCAATGTCGATCGAATTCGATGAATGTCCACGCAAATGGAACGAAGGCACAGATAGAAGTCAGCGCGGAACCGGGGCTACTCCATATTACCGCAACTCATCTATTAAGAAATCACTGATGCCTGAGTCAATGGCGAGCAATAGTGTCTGACACTTGAACGCGGTCCGCCGCAGCCCACAGCCGGAAGGAAGAGATGTCACAGAGCAGCTAAGGCTATGAACGAGAGTCATCATAACTACTGTACTCTCCTACATTTTGTTGAGGAAATCAATTGAGTTTATGCCGAATAGCAGCGCTGTGAATTATCAGCTTTGAGATTCAGAGCGCGACTCAGAACTCTGTGGAACTTCTGCAGGGCTGGGGGCGACATAATCAGTGAATAGACAAAGGCAATGTTCCACGGTGCGATCACCGAAGCATTTGACCTGGAATGTGCCACGGTGGAAGAGACGGCTTTTGATAACAGCTAGATGCCGCTAAACGGCAGCTGTACGTAATGCTGCGTGCATACTTGGGGCAGTGCGAACTGTGCACAACTTCAATACCATTCGTTTTTATGTACCTTTCGATAGCAGTAGCGGTTTCTAATGTCTACGTATAAATAGCGATAAAGGTCAGCGTTATTCAGCCCCGGCACTATGTACTTTCGGGACTACAAAGACCGATGAAAGGTCGGAAAAAATGTTCTCGCAAACTTTCCCTAGGGGGTTTATTTGGAGTGCTGACCACGAATCTGACACCACAATCTGACACCACGACATCTCACGAAATTTTGAAATTTTGGCCGATTACCGTAGGTTACGGTAGGCACGGTTGACAAAGGCTGTCGAGGACGTAATCACCGATTTCGCCCAAACATCGCATAGAGGGGGAGGGGGGGGGATTGTTTGGGGTGCTGATTACGAATCTGACATCCATTTTTCTTTCTACGCTGGAGCACGGTCGGTACAGGTGAATAAGGCCATAATCACCGACCTTAGTCACCGGCACCTACCCTAATCTATCGTGCTCCAGCGTAACACTAAAAACAGATGTTAGATTCGTGACCACCACTCCAAATAATCCCCTTAGGCGAAGTTTGGGCAAAATCGGTGACTATGACCTCGATAGCCTTAGTCACCCGTAACTACCGTAACCTACCGTGATCGACCGAAATCTCGAAAACGGATATCAGATTCGTGATGAGCATCCCAAACAACCTCCTAGGCGAAGTTTGGAAGAAAAACTTTCTTCGACCTCTCCTCGTCCTCTGGAGTCCCGAAAGTGCAGTACTGCCGTCAGTCACTGTGATTGGGACACGCCACGATTTCCACTGATATCATTGAGACATTTGGACCTACACTTGGATTGCAGTCCTGAAGTTCCAGAATCGAGGTTAGCAATCGGCTCTTGCCCAGGCCAGCAAGCCTGAATGGTATCAATGTTCTACGCAACTGGAACCAAGGCACAGAATGAAGTCAGCGCGGACGCAGGGCTACTTCAGATTACAGCAACTCATCTGTTAAGAAATCACTGATGCCTGACAATGGCGAGCAATACTGTCTGACACTTGAGCGCACTCCGCCGCAGCGCACAGCCGAAAAGAAGAGATGTCACAGAGCAGCTAAGCCTATGAACGAGTGTCATTAAAACTACTGTACTCCTCTACATTCTGTATAGGAAATTAATGGAGGCAATGCCAAATAGCAGCGTTGTGAATTATTAGCTTTGAGATTCAGAGCGCGACTCAGAAATCCGAGGAATTTCTACAGGGCTGGGGTGACATAATCAGTGATTAGATACTGGCAATGTTCCACAGTGCGATCACCGAGGAAGCATTTGACATGGAATATATTCAGAATTCTTAATTTGTTGGACTGCATATAAATACAAGCGGTTGAGGGACAGTCATCATCATTTGGGTTTTCACATCAGAGGATCCTCTCGACTCGTTACAGCATGTCTTCCTGGTGTTGCTCTAAAGCCTAACATGATAGGTTTACCACCTTCGAACCCTAAGTGTGATGGAGTGTAGGTGTGACAGAAGTGTGAAGACAAACGCTAGCTTTCCTCATGTGTATTAGTTTCTTGTGTGCCGAACGAGGTTTTTATGGTGGAACTTTATTGTGCGGTCTGACGTCTCGACGCTATGGTCGTCTTCAGAGGCCTGAAGATGGTATAAGATAATGAACTGCACTCTACTCCACCAAGACCCTCAACCGTTCTAGCGGTTCCGTAGAGGGACGTCCACAAAAACTTCACACAAAGAGGGAAGACTCACGATACGCAATCCACGACTCTAGTACGGTAAGTACAGCGAACGAGTCGTGCCGCAGACGTATATCATTTGCAAACGGTCTGCTCGTCACCTTTCCATTCTACAGCCCGAATTTTGGTACAAACGGCAAGTAGTCATTTGTGATTGATGAGCGTTCTTGGCGGTCGTTCATTCTTGGATTTCTTGCGAAAATCCGAAACGCTTTCAATGCATTCCTAGCCGAACCGGTATTCGGAGTTTCTCGAGTGAGCCTAATATGCTGTGATTGCTCATATTTAACAATAGAAAGCGCTCATCCATTTCGGATTGTGTTGAAGTAACAATGCAGCAGTTGCCAATGTATCTATTATACAATACATTAATGGTGAACGCGCGAGTATGGACTCTTCTATCCTGCTCATAAAGCACGTCGTAAGTACCGGTGCTAACCTCTGCACCGGTCCCATGCCCAAACCCCTGATTTATGAGTGCTATGAGTCTGACCAATTGAAGATGTTGCGAGAAAGGCATTCCTTCTGCCAGTTTTTCTATTCGAAATTTGTCAGCACGTTTACTTTCAGAATCATGCGCTGGTTCGCTGTCCTGATTGTGCTTTCGTTGCTGTGCATGTCCTTCTCCCATGTAAGAAGCACTCTAGTCAGGGAAGTGAATCAACTGGCCTGCACCGGACGCGTCGCCAACCGCGCGCTTTGCTCACGCGAGGCGCGCTACGCCACTCCTTCGGGGGAGCTACCGCAAGGTCAATGTGGAAGCAGCTAATCTTTCATAAGTGAAACTGTCTAGAGGCCTCCACACACTTCTACGGCAACGGCGCTCGCCACTATGGTTCAGGATAGGGCAGGGACGCCGCCGGTGGCGAGCTCTGCGTACCTGTCCTGTGGTTAAGGATAGGGCCGCTGCGTTGCGGCAGACGTGTGCGGGGCCTTAATTGGTTTAGAAGCTTATCAGATGAGCAATGTAAGCAACACCTTATGGAGTATTTTCGCTAAAGGGTTTAGGTCCTGAAAGCATTGTCCTGACCTTAGAGCAGCGCTCGCAAATGATGCTCGTGACTGGAAGCCGTGGAAATCAAACAACACAGTCAGAGTGGGTTCCTACGTCAGGCACCTCCTGGATTACTGTAGCGTACGGCCTCGATAACAGTAGGTTGTTGAGCCACCTCGGATGAATCTTATCGTAACGACGGAGCGCTATGCGTCGTGTACTAGACGTCCTATCATCACTGGATGGGGATTGTGGATTTTGTTCATTTTTCGCGTCGGTCCGCCTTTTGGAGTAGTGCTCAGAAATTTCAAGACAGGTTCCATGAAGGTTGACTGTTAGTAATTGGTTTCCTCATGCTTGGGAAACGCAAGTTGCAAGTAACCTAAACCACTGATGTGTGTAAGTTTAAAAATCTAGGGTCCAACCTGGGCGAGTGTAAGCAGCTCGCATAGCTTATCTAAAACACGCAGCTCTGTTTAAAAAGACCTTCGAGCCTGCGCCTCTACTTGCACGCGAGCTTCTTGTAACTTGCGCTTCAATAACTTTCAATTAGGAGCAACTCGCGCAATGCCAGCCTGGCGACTTGCAGGTTGCACTTAACCGAGTAAAGTGGGGAACAAGTGACTTGTTTGGATGTCTAAAGACACAAGTAAGCTAATTTAGAGCCTCTAAGTTGCAAGCAACCTGTCTGGAAATGAGTGGGAAACGTCTAATGTAGCGCACCCAGTCAGCATCTTGCTCCTTACCACTTCCTATTTAGCGGTGGAAGCGTCTTGACAGAAACTAGCTTGCTTTTGCTTCAAAAACCACGTTCCACACCCTATCCGGAGACGTTATGAAGGTACGGACCATATAAGCGATGACGCTTCAACATCAAAGGAAGGCATCTTAGAATACGTTTCGTTCGTTTTTCGCCACCCTCTTTTGTTGGTAGTCCCCATTATGTCCAAATTCGTTGGACTGTAGAACTTTTGGACAGAAATTTGAAGAAAATTCAGTGACAGAAGACGGCATAATGCTGCGTTTATACTTCGACGACGAGCGAAACGATTCCACGTGTAGCGGAGCAACGCATGCCGTCGCTCACGCAGCGTCGGAAGTACCTATAAAACGGGGCTCACACGTTCACAATGTAGCGGTTACGTGCGCCCGCGACGCGTCTGGTCCCGGGTCAGTGGTTCACTTCCCGGTTATGCGTTACTTTGATGTTCTTAAGCACTCTTTGGAAACTGCTCGTTCTTCAGGACATATGGTGCAGGTGTGCAGGAGGAGTCTGTAGTTGTGCGCGAAAGAAGCGGAGTATTCCTCAAGGGATAATTCTTCCGGGCAGGTGAATGACAGGGAGAACTTGACATCTCGTGAGTTCGCACCACCTTAAGGTACCGCTGCAGTAGTCGATGTAGTATGAGGTTGTGTTGTCAAATGGCATCAAACTGACAAATTTTTTCAGATCGGCGTTTGCGATGTCGGCGACGGTGACATTTCACGTTCAACCGCTGTTTTCGCTATGACATTGTAACGACAATAAAACTCTGCAATCAGTAGAGGCAGCACACCAATAGGTGAAGAAAGGAAAACATGGAGCAGGAGCTTTAGCAACGTTGCTCATCAAACATGCTTGTTCCGCACAACACGTATGGGTCGAACGTCCTATGCAGTAGATGTGCGCCTTTATTCTGACATTGAAAGCATGATGCATTGCGAAGAATTAAACAACTGTACAGAAGTGCAGTTATCTAACTCGCAAACATGGAGGCGCTCGATGTGCCAGATTTTTGCTTTTGCCTTTTCACTAAAGAATTTATAACGGCATTGATATTGGGGAAATCAAAGCTACGCCAAGCATTGAAGTCTCTGCGCAATAAGAGTAGCGGAGCCATCTGTGTAGGAGTGTGAAGGACATTTTGCGCGATTGCTCCACAGTTCCGCCCTTTCAAGGAGTATGGCCCTGTTGAGTTTTTTGAGTGACTTTTGAACAACCTGGAAACAAACATGTAGAAAGAGCTTGGACTATTTCTGCGGCCTCAGCCTGAGGTAAATGGCGCGTGTACCGCTGTCGGCAGAGGCGTCTGTTGTCGCATTCGCCTTGAATCAATCTATGGCTCATCTTCTTCCAGTGAGGGCAACCAAGCCTGACATCCGTCTTCCGGAATAGGTGGCACCAGATCTGGGAATGAGGAAACATGGACTTGTCCATGGGCTGGCCATCGCAGTTCAGGACAAAGACGCATTCAAATTGACTCCTCCCTATCACATACATACAATGCGTGGCGTGTACACGGCGCTCCTTGCATTGGCTTCCTCGCTGGACTCTCTTTGACAATTTCTAGATTGGGTGCGAACGCTATATTCCCTTCCAAAAATCGAATGCGAGCTTCGGCGGGCACCTCGATGGAATTCCCCACCTCAGTATGGGTTCAAGGATGAACTCTCCAATCCTTTTTGTTGTCGTCATGGATTTTATTACACAAAATCTTTAGAAGCCCGTACCCTGGACGTTGTTTCATGCTGACGAGTAGTGCTCGCTAGCGAAGATGAAGGTGAATTCAAGCTAGAGGTGCAAGCTTGATGTCATCGCTTAGAGCGGTTTGGACTCAGATTGAACGTAATGAAGCAGTATCTAACGACGGGCGTTACCGAGTCCAGCTCCATCAAGGTCAGCGGCATTAAGCTTCCTTCAGTCTTTGTGTATCTGGGATCAGCAATAGCATCTGACGGCGGTCTGATGGTTGAAGTGAACTCACGCGTGAGTGCAGCTTGGTCCAAGTGGCACTGGTTGACTGGCGTGCTTTGCGAGAGGAAGATATCGGAGCGCTTGAAATCAAAGACCTACAGAGCAGTCGTCCGGCCAGTAGCAATGTAAGGCGCTGAGTGTTGGCCTGCGACCAAGGAAGCGCAGGCCAACACTCAGCGCCTCAGCGTCATGGAGATGAAGATGCGGACGCTTGGAGTCACGCGCATGGGCCGCATCGATGGCTGATAAGATGCGTGATGCTCGTCTGTGATGGCCCTGCTTAGAAAATAACACAGCGATTTCAGGATAACCTTCAAGTTCGAAGCGTCTGAAAACTGGAGTTGAAGTCGTTAGAAGCAGCGCTGGTGTGAAAGTTACACCTAGGCTGGAAAATAGCTGGTGAGGCGGAATGGCACAAAAAAAGCGATGAAGCGACGCTAAAAAGGAGAAGAATTAGAATGTATGACGCATCCAAGAGTAGATTGACTTACGCCATCCTCTATCATATACCTTCATAAATGTTAAGATTAAGCCATGAACTAGTCCATGTTGCTCCATGTTTACTGGCCAAATTTATATGACTTTAAGGAGTTGTTGTATAATTTACGGCAATATTGGACAGGACATATTTGCTGCCGTTTCAGCCTTAATCCTTTAACTGTGCCGTCACCAGCTTAGTAGCCGCTGATGGAGAACGAGCGTATACATAGCTTGATTAGGTCATTCATGACTTCTTTACACAATAAGGGTTTGGAGGACGTTTAAATATTACTTCTCCGCTGTGATGTTTCCTGTCTTTAAGGGGGAAAATTTAATCCGTTTTTGGATTTTACAAAAGTTTGTTTTTGGGGAAGTGATGAATTGAGTTCTAGAGGATGTCCCAAGAAATGTAGGCACCGTTTGAAGGATGTCAGTAGAGGTATTGAAAAAGTTAAGGGCTCATATGAAAACGCAAAAAAAATCGAACCTTTCTGACATATGAGCGGAACAAAATTTGCCCACATAGGCAACAATCATTTTGTATATTAAAAACAGATCGCACACACACACTCGACTGGATCGTTGCGACTTTTATTCGATTGTTAATGGAGAGCAATACAGGGCAGAATGTACACGTCTGCAGAACACCATTAATAGAGTTCTGGGTGCGAAGTTGGAGGGATCACTTCTCGCTCAGCTAGAACCAAAAAAATGAAAGCGTGACTACTTATAAGCTGCCAAGGGAAGGGAATGAAGCTCGATTGGATAGCACTGCTATCAAGGCAAGGCCTATAGTGCGTTCCTGTGGGGGATCAACAGATCGAATTAGTCGGTTCTTGCATCGCCTCTTGTCATCCTTGCTTTCGTACGTTCCGGCACACCTAAAAAATGTGCAACCATTTCTCGAACGATTGAGGCAATGCAGTTTTCACGGAGAAGAACGAGTTGAATATCAAAGCTTCGACGTAGTTGCACTGTATACGACGGCTTCTTGACGACTTCGCCGTGGCAATAACTTCTCATCATCAATTGTAGCTGCCACCCATGTCATGGTTACCTTAGGAAGAACATCTTAATTACGTCGATAAGGGCAAGTTGGAAAAAAGCGAAAAATGGACGACAAGTGCTCAATAAAGTGCTTATTTGCCCAATACCGATTGACGGCGATCGACAGTTTAAAAACGGACTTCAGATTCGCGCTCAGCGACCTCGATTACTCCCAGGGCTAAAGTTTCGTGCCGCTTGAACATCATCCTCAAAAAATCGATAATATCGATCGATATCGATTGGTCGACTTCAGATTCGTGTTGAGCGACCTTGATTACATCCGCGGCTGAAGTTTCGTGCCGCTTGAACGCCATCCTCAAAAAATCGATAATATCGATCGATCTCGATTGCCTCCAAAAACCTCTCCCATCGATGACCATCTAAATGCACAGGCAAGGTTGCCGACGTCTTCGGCACGTCTACGGCTCGCCATGCACCCATTCCAGTTGTGACGGAAACACACACACACTAACACACACACACACACACACACACACACAAACACACACACACACACACACACACACTGCACTTCTCTACAGCTGTTTAACTCTTCGCAATGCATCATGCTTTCAATGTCAGAATAGAGGCGCACATCTACTACATAGGACGCTCAACCCATATGTGTTGTGCGGAACAGGCATGTATGATGAGCGACGTTGCTAAAGCTCCATGTTTTCCTGCTCCATGTTTTCCTTTCTTCACCTATTGGTGTGCTGCCTCTACTGATTGCAGAGTTTTATTGTCGTTACAATGCCATAGCGAAAACAGCGGTTGAACGTGAAATGTCGCCGTCGCCGACATCACAAACGCCAATCTGAAAAAAATTTTGTTAGTTTGATGCCATTTGACAACACAACCTCATACTACGTCGACTACTGCAGCGGTACCTTAAGGTGGTGCGAACTCACGAGATGTCAAGTTCTCCCTGTCATTCACCTGCCCGGAAGAATTATCCCTTGAGGAATACTCCGCTTCTTTCGCGCACAACTACAGACTCCTCCTGCACACCTGCACCATATGTCCTGAAGCACGAGCAGTTTCCAAAGAGTGCTTAAGAACAGCAAAGTAACGCATAACCGGGAAGTGAACTACTGACCCGGGACCAGACGCGTCGTGGGCGCACGTAACCGCTATATTGTGAACGTGTGAGCCCCGTTTTATACTTCCGACGCTGCGCGAGCGACGGCATGCATGGCTCGGCCAATTTGACCGCTACACATGACATCGTATCGCTCGTCCTCGAAGTATAAACGGAGCATTATGCCGTCTTCTGTCACTGGATTTCCTTCAAATCTCTGTTCAAAAGTTCTACAGTCCAACGAATTTGGACATAATGGGGACTACCAACAAAAGAGGGTGCCGAAAAACGAGCGAAACGTATTCTAAGATGCCTTCCTTTGATGTTGAAGCGCCATCGCTTATATGGTCCGTACCTTCATAACGTCTCCGGATAGGGTGTGGAACGTGGTTTTTGAACAATATAACGTTTTTCGGAAAGCGGCCGACTAACCTTCAGCCAAAGCAAGCTAGTTTCTGTCAAGACGCTTCCACCGCTAAATAGGAAGTGGTAAGGAGCAAGATGCTGACTGAGTGCGCTACATTAGGCGTTTCCCATTCATTTCCAGACAAGTTGCTTGCAACTTAGAAGTTCTAAATTAGCTCACTTGTGTTTTTAGACATCCAAACAAGTTACTTGTTCCCTACTTTACTCCGTTAAGTAACCTGCAATTCGCCAGGCTGGCATTCCGCGAGTCGCTCCTAATTGAAAGTTATTGAAGTGTAAGTTACGAGAAGCTCGCGTGCAAGTAGAGGCGCAGGCTCGAAGGCCTTTTAAACATACTTGCGCGTTTTAGATAAGCTATGCAAGCTACCTATACTCCCCAGGTTGGGCACTATGTAGGTTTTTTGATTTACACGCATCTCTGGTTAAGGTTACTTGCAACTTGCGCTTTCGAAGCATGAGGAAACCAATTACTAACAGTCAACTTTGGAAATCTGTCTCGAAATTTCTTAGCACTACTCCAAAAGGCGAACCGACGCGAAAAATGAACAAAATCCACAATCCTCATCCAGTGATGACAGGACGTCTAGTACACGACGCATAGCCCTCCCTCGATACGGTAAGATTAATCCGAGGTGGCTCAACAACCTACCGTTATCGAGGGCGGCGGCCGTACGCTACAGTAATCCAGAAGATGCCTGACGAAGGAATCCATTTTAAATGTGTTGCTTACTTTTCCACGGCTTCCAGTCACGATCACCATTGCGAGTGCTGCTCTAAGTTCAGGACAATGCTTTCAAGACCTAAACCCTTTAGCGAAAATATTCCATAAGGTGTTGCTTACATTGCTCATCTGAGAAGCTTCTAAACCCATTAAGGTCCAGCACACGTCTGCGGCAACGCGGCGGTTTTAGATGAGCCGTATCAGCTGTTTATGCTAACCACAGAACAGGTACGCAGAGCTCGCCGCCGGCGGCGTCCCTGCCCTATCCTGAACCTCACGTGAGCAAAGCGCGCGGTTGGCGACGGGTCCAGTGCAGGCCAGTTGATTGACTTCCCTGACTAGAGTACTTCTTACATGGGAGAAGGACATGCACAGCAACGAGAGCACAATCAGGACAGCGAACCAGCGCATGATTCTGAAAGTAAACGTGCTGACAAATTTCGAATAGAAAACTAGCAGAAGGAATGCCTCACCGCAACACCTTCAAATGGTCAGACAGATAGCACTCACAAATCAGGGGTTTGGGCATGGGACCAGTGCCGGTACTTATGACTAACGACTTATGACGTGCTATATGAGCAGGATAGAAGAGCCAATACTCGCGCGTTCACCATTAATGCATTGTATAATAGATACATTGGCGACTACTGCATTGTTACTTCAACACAATCCAAAATGAATGAACGCTTTCGAATGTTATGTGAGCAATCACAGCATATTAGGCTTACTCGAAAAACTCCGAATAACGGTTGGCTTCCATATCTTAACACACAGGTAAAGGTATCCAATGGCATCGTTAGTGTAAAGTGGCACCGTAGACCTAGTTCACGCCACTTCTGCTCATCCTTAAAGCCAAGCATAAAACGCGGTGATGTGAGGAACATGTTTCGAATGGCATCGCAGATATGCCCAGGTGCAGAGGAACGGCAAGAGTCAGCGCGATTCGTTTTGGATTCAGCCATGCAAAAAGGATACAATGCTACGCGGTACCAGCGAAGACCCACTGCTATCCGTCTCCAAGAAAGGCCGCGCGGAAACAAGATACCTCTTGGTATGCCGTTGATTTCTGATAATGTGAGTGCTGCGATTCACAGGAGCATTATGCGAGCTCAGATGCAAAATGATGTTGTTCTTGTTAACATCTCAAGTAACAACATCAAGCGCCAACTGGTTGGAAACAGGCTCTATGATGCGTACTGCATATCACAAAACTGCGTTATATGCCCACATGGTAATCTAGGCGATTGTTCTCAACAGGGAACAATTTATATGATTGAGTGTCGGGATTGTAGTTCAATATACATAGCGAAAACGGGAACTACGTTAGCGATTCGAGTAAGGGAACATCTAGCTAGTAAAATGCGTGAAAACACATGAATACTCCTAGGGAGGCATAAGGCGAAACGATTTCGGCATTACGTGCATGGTCCTGGCAGTTGAGACTTACATTTCGGCTAGGAAAACAATGAAAGCGTTAAGGATTTTCGCAAGAAATCCAATGAATGAAGGAACGCCTATCATCTAGAAATGACTTCTTGCCGTTTGAACCTAAATGGAAGCTGTAGAATGGAAGGGTGACGAGCAGCCCGTTGTATCATTGCAAATGATATACGGTACGACTCATTCGCCGTACTTACCGCACTAGAGTGGCGGACTGCGTATCGTAAGTTTTCCCTCTTTGTGTGAATTTTTCTTGGAGCTTCCTCTACGGTGTCGGAACAGCTAGAGCGGTTGAGGCGCTTGGTGGGGTAGAGTGCATATCAATGTGTTGCCCCTTCTTCAGGCCGCTGAAGTCGACGATCGCGTCGAGACGTCAGACCGCAGAATAAAGCTCACCACAAAACCTCGTTTGGCACACAAGAAACTGATACACATGAGAAAAACTAGCGTTTGTCTTCATACTTCTGTCACATCTACAATCCGTCACACTTAGAGTTAGAAGGCGGTAAACCTTCTATCATCTTAGGCTTTAGAGCAACACCAGGAGGACAAGCTGCAACGAGTCTAGAGTATCCTCTGAAGTGAAAACCTAAATGATGATGACTGTCCCTCAACCGCTTGTATTTATATGCAGTCCAACAAACGCTTCCTCGGTGATCGCACTGTGGAACATTGCCAGTATCTATTCACTGATTATGTCACCCCCAGCCCTGTAGAAATTCCACGGATTTCTGAGTCGCGCTCCGAATCTCAAAGCTAATAATTCACAATGCTGCTATTTGGCATTGCCTCCATTAATTTCCTGGACAGAATGTAGAGGAGTACTGTAGTTTTGATGACACTCGTTCATTGGCTTAGCTGCTCTGTGACATCTCTTCCTTTCGGCTGTGTGCTGCGGCGGACCGCGTTCAAGTGTCAGACACTATTGCTCGCCATTTTCTCAGGCATCAGTGATTTCCTAACAGATGAGTTTGCGGTAATCTGGAGTAGCCTTGTGTTCCCGCTGACATCTTTCTGTGCTTTGGTTCCAGTTGGGTGGAACATTGATCCCATTCGGGCTTACTGGCCTGGGCAAGAGTCCATGTCCCACCAATCGCAGGGACTGACGGCAGTATTGCACTTTCGTGGCTCCAGAAGACGAGGTGAGGTCGGAAAAAAGTTTTTCTTCCAAACTTCGCCTAGAATGTTGTTTGGGGTGCTGACCATAAATCTGACATCAGTTTTTGAAATTTCGGTCAATCACGGTAGGTTACGGTAGTTACGGGTGACTAAGGCAGTCGAGGTCATAGTCACCGATTTTGCCCAAACTTCGTCTAAGGGGATTATTTGGAGTGGTGGTCACGAATCTAATCTGTTTTTATTTTTACGCTGGAGTACGGTAGGTTACGGTGGGTACCGGTGACGAAGGTCGATGATTATGACCTCGACCCTTAGCCACCCGTACCCACCGTACTCCAGCGTAAAAAGAAAAACGCATGTCAGATTCGTGATCAGCACCCCAAACAACCCCCTAGTCAAAGTTTGGGTGAAATCGGTGTTTACGACCTCGACAGCCTCAGTCAACCGTGCCTATCGCAACCTACCGTAATCGGCCAAAATTTCAAAAATGGATGTCAGATTCGTGATCAGCACTCCAAATAAACCCCCTAGGGAAAGTTCGGGAGACATTTTTTTGCCCTTCTCATCGACCTTTGGAGCCCCGAAAGTACAATATTGCCGGGGCTGACTAACGCTGACCATCATCACTACCTATACTTAGACATTAGAAACCGCTACTGCTATCGAAAGATACATAACAACCAATGGAATTGAAGCTGTGCATAGTTAGCACCGCCCCGCGTATGCACGCAGCATTACGTATAGCAGCCATTTAGCGGCATATCGCTGTTATCAAAAGCCGCTGTCAACGAAAGCGTCGGCGCCATGGGTGTGTGTAAATGAAATCCGCAATTTCGTAAATCGTAAATCGTAATTACGAAAAAATCGTCGTAAAACGTAATCGTAAGAGGTGCTTGACTTTTAATGCATCTAATTTCCTTGCTTTTTTATTATGATAAAGCTAATCGAAGGTTACTATGTATGTTTTATTGAGACGTTTTAAGCTGGAGCTGGACACTTTTCTAATTAAGATGGAAGCCATCAAAATCAACTAGCACCTTTCAAATCGAGCTGGACAAGTTTTTGGAGAACCAAAATAAACTGCTTGTTCAAAAACGCTATCTTAAAAGGTGTCTGTGTAGGTGCCCAAATAAAAAGCTTACACTGCTTGGACGATCAAAAATGTTTATCAGTCTACTAGCCACTGGCTTGCATATAAAACTATGACTTTGTAGAAACAACCGCAACAACTCCGGATAAATCAACAAAAACCATTCCATCCAAAACCAAAAAAAAATTTGATCGATGGCCAACTCGACGAAAACAGTATTTGCACAAATAATCCAACAAGCATTCCTACTGAGTGAGCGCATGGCACATTTCTATGGTATGACACACCTAAAGTTCTAAGCCTTCTCACATTTTGAATTGCACCCAACAGCATTTTTGTAGCAGACGGGAAGGAATTCTGTGACAATTGAAAGAGTCTGATCACATTTATGGGCACTCATCATAGTCGGGTTTATTTTTGACTAATAATTATAGAAGAAGATATTTGTGTGGCATTCTTTAGAAGTAAAGTAGAGAAGCAAGGTGCAGCTTGAATTGAAAGTGGTTTAACTGACTCATACAAGGTGCATTTTAAACATATAGTGGAAACCCATGATAGAGAAGTCAGAGAAGGATGACTATCGCGTACTCCAGAATAGTTCTTGATCGGGATCCTACCACGTGCAGTCAAGTCTTCCATACCCGCTGGGTTGTGAATTGGTACCTGATTTGCCTGGGAAGGATAAAACACTGACCTCTACATCGGCGTCAACCGCAATTTATTCTATAAGGCAAACCCACACTCAAATGACCTCTACGGTATCCCACAGAGGTAGAAAGAATGGATGGCGCATCTCAAATAGGGACTGGTTAACGTCATGCTTTGTCTTCTATCATTTTTGAAGGCAACCACAGCTTCTGGAATGAAAGATTGTCGTTCGACGATACCAGGCAATTACTTTCGGCATTTACTTCGCTCACAGGTTTGCTTGCACTTGTTAAATTTCGCAAACTCCAAAATATTGAATTGCTAATTAATGACTGCTTGCATTCGCCAGTCCTGCTCTCCACTACCTTTGTAACAGACGCCATCGTATTTTTTGCCCAGTCTTTAGGATTCTGAATGGATCGCATAGGCAAACCCAACAACCCCAATCAAACCACTGAAAAAAAGTGTCAAACCTTTTCACTTTTAACATAAAAATGTCAGACGTTTTGCTTAGTTTTGCTTAAGTCGCACCTCATACGTAAATAGACTCCGCGCCATGACGTGACATTAATAATCAGATTGAAACGTGATTGTTTTACTCTTTCCAAAAGTTTAGCAATTATTCCACAGCCTCCAATTAAGTCCAATATTCACTGATTGCTTTGCATGAGTTCTACTCGTGTGCATTGGAAAGAGTTGTCTATATGGTAAACAAGTGGTGAAAAATTACAAGTTGACTAGGCGGTGGTTGCAGCATAGAATATAGTTCAGCAGGTGATCCTCTTCATTCCAGTGCAAGAAGAATTTTCATGTTTTTCTGTGGACAAGACCGAACTGCTCTCAGGTCATTCGAATTTGAGATGTTGCGCTGGAGTGTGACCAGAAAAAAGGTTAGTCCAGTTCCATTGCCAGGAATTAACTCGAGCGGCCTATACACAAAGCTGCGTTGTTCTGTCACAGCGCCACAGCAGAACATAAAGAAAGTAAATAGGAAATAGCAATGAGCTACGAGGGAAGTCTTTAAAAGTGGGTACATCTTCATAGCCCGAATTGTATCAGGATATGTGGATGTTTGTCATCAGTGGACCGAAGATCACATTTACGAAAATTTACGATTTACGACCCAAAATGTCGTAACCCGTAAATGTATGACGTATAGGCGGCATGGTTCCTTTAGACCTGAAGAAGGGCTTAAGTCCCGAAACGTCGTCAACAAAGATTCGACTACATCGAGCTTCACTACTATGATAACCCGTAAATCGTAAAACATTTGCCAAAAATCACGTAAATCCTAAAATCTTGAATCGTAAATCGTAATTACGCACACCCCTGGTCGGCGCTCACGACACTGTCGGCGAGTATGGCCTATGTCATGGTTCGGCGACGTCGCCGACAACAGCGCGGCCTCAGCGATGCGTCGACCAACCTCTGAGTGGGAGCAAATCTCGAACTTTTATGGTTAATTTTAATAGCTAAAGTTAAAGTAGTCGCACTGCAATTTACTGCTGCAGAATGAACTGCGAGCAAACTTGCGGCACAGAGCAGCAGGCGGCATCGCGACAACTGTTCCTGGTCCCACTACGATAGGAGCAGATCGCTGTCCGATGCCGCAAAACTGTGTTGCAGAGCGCTCGGAGGCGTATCCGTCGTTTTCGAAGCGCGATGCGACTGATGGCTATGGTACAATACCAGGCCTATCTTTTGTCCATTCGGCGCAAAACCGCGACTTTTGCGCTTTTTTGAGCGAAAAAGCGCCGCTTTCCAATAACTCGATTCAAAATTGCTCATTCTATAAACGGTATGCATATTTAGACTTGCGATCACATTTCTTATTTAACCATGCCAGTATTTTTAAATAGTTTTCAATATGAAATTAAGGTCGTCTGGAAGTACTAAAGAGCTCAGTGGCTATGGTAGGTTTACGACTGCCTTTGTCTTACTTACTTTGATACTTTGATGGTCCTTTTGTCGGCTGGAGGTCTTCTCAGCGGGGACCACAACTCTTCCAGACCGCTCGATCTCTGCCTGCTTGCATCCAGTGAGGCAGACTCCGCTCTCTGAAAGATCTTGAGAATGAGTCTGCCCATCGCGTTGGCAGTCGTCCCAATGGTCTCTTATGGTCTCTCGGAAGCCATTCTGTGACACGGAGACTCCATCTATCGTCCTTTCGTCGAAACAGGTGTCCGGCCTAGCGATATTTGGACTTCTTCATGTACTGCAGCGGGTCTGCTAATTGCGACTTCTCCCGTAGCTCCGAGCTTCGTAGGCCTTCTTGCTATTGCTGACGAAGGCTTGTCCTTAGAAGACATCTCTCCAGTGCACGATGCGTAGTTTGCATCGCTCTGGCGATTGTCTTGTTGTCGGGCCAGGTTTGGCGTTGAATATCGAGGCCCTGAGGCCGGCATCCTTGACCTGATCGGTGACTTCGCGAATCGAACTGAAGGCTGCCCATGCTGCGCGTCTCCTGCGGGCGATTTCAGGAGCGAGGTGGTTATCCATGTTCTCTCTTCCCAGATAGACGTTGGAGTCGACCTGTTGCAGAGCGACTCCATTTAGCCTTACGAGTCCCGTGTCACACCACTGGTTGACCATAAATTGTGTTTTGGACATATTCATGTCCAATCCAATCTTCATACCTGCCAAATTGAGCTCGTTCACCATTTCCTCGACTTCTGCCGTGCTGGTAGAGATGAGAACAATATCGTCGGCGAAGCGAAGGTTGCTGATCCGTTTACCGTCGACAAGGTAGCCTTTATCGTCCCAGTTCAAGTCTTTCATGGCATCCTGGAGTGCCGCTGTGAATAGCTTGGGAGAAATCGTGTCTCCCTGCCGTACTCCTTTCCCGATAGGAATTTTAAGCTTTCGATCGAACAGCTGGATGGTAGTCGATGTGTTCGAGAAGCATTCGTCGAGAAGTCGGATGTAGGGCGATGGCATACCAGCGTGCACAAGTGCGTTCAAAACGGCGTTGATTTCCACAGAGTCGAACGCTTTCCGGTAATCCACGAAGACAAGGACAAGTGAGAGGTGGTATTCGCTGCTCCTCTCGATGAGCTGTGAGACAGTCTGAATATGGTCCATGCAGGAGAAATCCTTGCGAAACCCTGCTTGGTCCACTGGCTGATATTCATCCAAGCAACTCTCCATGCGGTTAAGCAGTATTTAGGTAAAGATCTTGTACACAACCGAGAGAAGACTGATGGGACGATAGTTGTTGATATCCTCCTGCTGACCTTTTTTGAAGATTAAAACTGTTTTCGACTCCTTCCGTGAGTCCGGAATCCTACCAAGTGAAAGGTAGTGGTTGAAGTGCTTGGCAAGAAGTGAGCAGAGGGCACTGCCACCCGCACGAAGGAGGTCAGCAGAGATGCCGCCCGGTCCGGGAGCAGTGCCCGGCTTCATCCTTCTGATGGCATGAGCAACTTCTGATTGGGAGGTACTTCCTCAGCTGGTGGCATCAAGCATTTTGGGACAGTGCTGGAAGAACGAAACAGATCTGTGTAGAATTCTTGAACGATGGCCTCCATCGCTCTTATAGACGTTTGCGTTGTTCCATCCTTATCCACAAGGGCTGACATTACTGCCTTCTGATTGCAGAGATCTAGTTTGTAGCGCTTTATGCTTGAACCTTTCCCAGCGGCTTCTAACAGCTTCAATCTTCTGTAGGCTTGAATGGACTCCTTCACTGCAATTTGACAGGCCTTCGAGATGGTGGCTTTTTCCAGATGGGAAGCATTAGGATCCAGTTTAACAGCTCTTCTTTGCTCCAAGAGTTTAATCGCATGTGCGTTGAGTCTTGAAGCAGACGGCGATGTGGCTCCGCAAGAACTGCTAGCACATTTCAACTGTCCTTTGGAGAGAAGGTCGTAGTCTTCCGATGGATCTTCAAGAAGATTCCAATCATACGACTTTATTGCATATTCCAACTCCTCAGACTTGAATGTAGGGATCCTCACCGATGCCGGTTTATGAGTGTCACGCTTGAACATCCTCTTTTTGAGAGTCAGCTTCGCACGGACAAGACGGTGATCCGAGCCGGTGTCAAATGAAGGCAGCACGGAGACGTCGAACAGACTCCAGCGTCTGTTTGTAAGAACATGGTCGATCTCCGAATGTGTTTCTCCATGTGGGCTTTCCCAGGTCCATCGTCGGTTTGAAGGCTTCTTAAACATAGAATTTCCATGGTAGATACGGCACGCGGATAGGAAGTCTATCAGGCGCTCTCCGTTTTCGTTCCCTGAGGAAGTTCCATGTGGTCCTAGCCTCCATTCGTCGCGATCATTCGTACCGACGATGGCGTTAAAGTCACCAACGACAACTTTGTAGTAGCTCTTCTCGTCGTTGATAGTCCTTTCGAACAGCTTGTAGAATTCCTCCTTTTCTTCATCTGTGGCCGCAGATGTTGGAGCATATCCATTTATGATGGAGATGGTTCCTTGGTCTTTGGTTTCCAGACGAAGAACAGCTACTCACGGACTGATGATCTTGTAAGAGTCTACTAGGTGGTGCACTGTCGAATTGACGAGAAATCCAACTCCGCCAATATTCTTTCTGTCCACCTTTGCTCCGATAATGAGAAGCTCGTTGTGGTCGGTCCTTCTTATGGTTTCCGTTCTGCCTTTCGTTTCAGGGCGAAAACGTCGTATTTGATGTTGCGGCTTCTGCAAAGCAGTGTCCGAAGATCCTGCTCAGATGCGATCGAACGACAGTTATAAGTGAGGACGAATAGGCAGTTTCCGTGTCGTGGTGAGAGGGAGTTTCCGGTAGTCCGATTCCAATGACGTCCTGATAGTTTAACTCCGAGATTAGATGGCCCCTCGCTGGAGGTGGATGCAACCGACGTCGTAGAAGTCCACCTCCGGCGCCCGGAGGACTGGGGCGCGGGTTTAGTTGTTTGAGCCATAGCTGTGGTCTGGTTACTCACATGTTCCTGGCCAGGGATACAGGGATCCGCCCATACATGACAAAGCGTCGCGTACTGCGTGACCGTTTGTGCAGTTAGCTATTACAAAGTGATGTTCACCCCTTCACCGCGATGAGGTGGCACATTGTCTCAAGAGATAATTGCCTACTAGGGAGCTTGTACCTCTCGGCGACCGGCGGCTGCCTATTGGATTCTCCCTAGATGACAGAGCACTCTGGTGCTTTATCGTGTTGTTAAAAAAATGAAAAAAATGAAAAAATCAGAGTAAATTGTTTAAAAAAGCCATTTTGCAGTGCGATTTATTCGCCAGCCGTGAGGGGTATCTAGTATGTGTGTGATGGTACCTTATTCATATATATATATATATATATATATATATATATATATATATATATATATAATTCATATATATATGTTTTAATCTTCGATTTTTTCGGCTTTGCTGCTGACCAGTTTTTTGAAAGGAACTGTAGATTTGCACTTCCTATTTATATCCTCAACAGAACCGAAAAACACATCATAATAAGACAGATTACAATTTCAAGATTTGAGAAAGCGGTAAACCACTACGATAGACCGATTTTGATGGATCTCTAATTAAAGTGATTGATTTCCTTAAAATACTAGCCAGTTCCTCTGAATGCCGAAGAAAAACATCGTATCCCTCTTTTCCTGATCAGTAAATTTTTCAAATGAATTCTGAATGAGTGCCGATGATTGGCTGGTTTTCCTTTTCCTCTGCTTTCACATGATGAAAAAAGGAATAGGAGTTGATTCTCCCAAGGGTGTGCTACGTGATCCCTTCCATGTTGCGAAGAGCACAAACTACGCCCTCAGAGCTACTTCCAAGAAGAGAATTTTTCCGACGCTCATTTAGGAATCCAAGCCATGAAAAAGCCACCGGGCCGCATTCAGTGTTGTGTAATTTCCTTCTAGGCGACATTTGAGCTGCCCTTACCCTTCTCACTTTTACGCACATTTATTGGCTGTTTCTCTGAACTTACAGAGCTACAGTACATGGTGCAGACGTCTGGTGTCTTGTCCCATCTCAAGCATTTTGCAGCTTTTGACGGTCATTTTTCAAGCGAGATCTGCGTAAGAGAAAGAAACCGATTTTCGATTCGCGCCAATTTGCGACTTGAAACATGGAAGAAGACTTTTTGGACGAAATGCAAGTTCAGTGTTGTCCTCTTCTAGGAGTAGCCTTTTTCAAAACGGACACAAATAGAATGTAGGCCATTTTCACGTGAAACTGAACACTTTTCAAATCAAAAAGGACCCATTGAAAATCGATTTGAACTCTTTTGGGTTCAAATTGGACTGTACTATTCTAAGCAATAAGAGAATAGAGTTGTTTTGGGTGCGAAAAGCCATTTTAGAAGAAGATTTTAGTAGTAGTTATATCCTGTTTTACCTCTAAGTCCTATACAGGATATAATAACTAAAGCAAAGAAGCGAAAGAAATACGATCACTCCCGGAAGATCATCGGTAGGGCAGGGAGTGACTGCGATACTTGAATAGCAATGTGTTGTATTTTTATACGCAAAAAATCTCAGAGGGGGCGGGTATTGCCTATGACCTGGTTGCTGAGAGGCCGAGGTCGGCGGGAGAGACCTACAGGGAAGGTCAATGCCTGTAGCAATATATTTGTATGAGGTCACTGCTTAAAGAAGAGCAGGTAATAGATAGACATGGGTCAGAGGCAAAAGTTAAACCAGAAATAAAAAGATATGCATCACATAGACAGTTGGTCGATAAGTTGTTTAGCGAATCGATAAATATCTTTGAAAGAATCTACAAGTTCATATTTGCAAGCGATACCTTTGTGCTTAAGTAAACTTTTGACTATGGATTGAAGAATTAGATCTTTATTGTACTGTAATTGAAGCAAGGAGGTAATCAAACTGAAAAGTCTGTCAACAAAGTCTTCTTTTATAGAGCAGCATCGTAATATTTGTAGAGTTTCAGTTAAAATTATTTCTCTTTTAAGGGAATTGCTAATGTACGAACTACTGTGAGGAAATCTAACTAGTTTAAAAGAAAAATAATCGGTTTTATTGTAGTGCTTAGTGAAAATGCAATCGTTCGCTATCTTAATAGTAAGGTCTAGAAAATTGCATTGGTGTATATTAATGAGTTTTATTTACATCAAGGCAATTTTCATAAGTTTCGGAGTGATTTGGTCTGACCTAGTTTCTTCAAGATTATTCACAGTAAGAATATCATCCATATATCTGAATGGAGAAAAAACTTTGTTAATTAATATACTTTTGGTGGCGTATTTGTATTCGAAAAAGGAAAGGGTTAAATCAGCAACCATTGGGCTAGCGTTACAAGGGCGGCGTCCAAGCTAGCGAAAAAGCAGAGTTTTTTGTGATAAAAAAGAGATCGCGTCATTCCCTCGTCTATCTCAATAGATTTTCAGTTTTTATGTTTTATTGGACAACATTTTTTATTGAGCAGCTTACTTGAGAAAGAAAAGTGAAGATATGAGAGTTTTCTGCAATTCTAATTTCAAATTGGCGATGAGTTATGGCTTGAATAATTAGAAGCTGAAGGTGAGTCGAATAGGCTCAATCCCCAGCTTTCAATCATCTGTTAACCTCCCTCTACAAGGACTTTTTGAGGCCGCACCAGAAGACAATGTTTCAAGAGGGTCGTGGAGAGGAACCGGTCGAATTAAGCGGTCGGGCGTTCGGTATTGAGCAATCATTCGTTTTGTTGAGAGCAATGGTGGAAAAAACTTGAACAAGAAGAAGATTTATGACAGTCGTAGAGTCTACAATACGAAAAAAGCCGTATGGAGAATGAAAAAGAATTTTCTTCCTAAATCTGCGCTACAGCCTTCACAGCACGTGACTTTTACATTCTTCATTGGAAGGCTTTCCTTTTCTCTTCGCCATTTGGTTATATAAGATTTCCCTGAGCTTTCTCCTCTATTAATATGCAGCTAGAATGTGGGACCATTCTTTGGCTTCACAGAATTCCATCATTTACTGAAAAAAGGAGGTCACTCCTGAAGCGATATCGTTCGCGCACGCATTTAAACTTTATAACGTTTCCACCTGAAATTGGACCTTTTCAAATCCAATTGAACACTCCTCTAAGGAGGCTTCATCCTTTCAAAATCAAAGTTAACGTCTTCCACAACAAAGCGGACTTCTTCTTTACTAAAATGGAGACTCTCCAAGACGGTAAGAATTATCATTTTGTTCAAGGAAGGTTTAGTATGACTTCTCTAAGAAGTTTTAATTCATCTTCTTCAAAAGATGAGCACCCCTTTTGCAATTGTATAAAAATTTTATTCTTAATTAAAAATAAAGGTTCACAAGATATATTTAAACGCAGAAGAATAGGCAATTTTTAGTGCTAAAAGAAGCGATTATGCCATGCGCCCACCCAGGACGCTGATATTTCAATTCGATTGATACGACTATTTTTGTTCGCGAATTGCACACTTGCAAACGGTACAACAAGAACAATTGCGTAAAACTCACATATCTTCACCTTTCTTTTTCAAGTAAGCTGCTAAATAAAAGAGTGCTGTCTAATAGAACATGAAATAAGGAAAATCGCGATGAGATAGACGAGGGAATGGCGCGATCTCTTTTTTTAATACAAAAAAATTCTGCTTTTCGGTGAGTTTTGAACCACTGCTTGTTTAAAAAAATTGAAAAAAAAAATTAAACAGTGAGAGCACTTACTGGAGAGATGAGTTTAATATTTCAAAGGAAATCACACTAAAGTTTCCTTGCACAAAAATTGTTTTAATCTTTCCTTAGAGAGTGTTCGGTTTAAACTGTGATACGCACGTTTTAATTTGGAAGATTTTCTATTCGATTGCGTTAAGCTTGCTTAGAATAGAACAGTCCAATTTGAACTCAAAAAAGTTCAAATCGACTCTCAATTGGTTCTTTTTGATTTGAAAAGTGTTCAGTTTCACGTGAAAATGGCCTACATTCTATTTGTGTCCGTTTTGAAAAAGGCTACTCCTAGAAGAGGACAACACTGAACTTGCATTTCGTCCAAAAAGTCTTCTTCCATGTTTCAAGTCGCAAATTGGCGCGAATCGAAAATCGGTTTCTTTCTCTCACGCAGATCTCGCTTGAAAAATGACCGTCAAAAGCTGCAAAATGCTTGAGATGGGACAAGACACCAGACGTCTGCACCATGTACTGTAGCTCTGTAAGTTCAGAGAAACAGCCAATAAATGTGCCTAAAAGTGAGAAGGTAAGGGCAGCTCAAATGTCGCCTAGAAGGAAAGTACACAACACTGAATGCGGCCCGGTGGCTTTTTCATGGCTTGGATTCCTAAATGAGTGTCGGAAAAACTCACTTCTTGGAAGTAGCTTCGATGGCGTAGTTTGTGCTCCTTCGCAACATGGAAGGGATCACGTAGCACACCCTTGGGAGAATCAACTCCTATTCCTTTTTTCGTCACATCTTCTGATCAAAAGCGGAGGAAGTGGATACGGGGAAAGCAGCCAATCATCGGCACCAGTTCAGAATTGATGTGAAAAATTTACTGATCAAGAAAAAGAGGGATACGATGTTTTTCTTCCGCATTCAGAGGAACTGGCTAGTATTTTAAGGGAATCAATCACTTTAATTAGAGATCCATCAAAATCGGTCTATCGTAGCGGTTTACTGCCTTTTCATACGCTTCAGACCAAGGGTGCACCTTTAACGGTTAACGATTTAAGGAATTTAACGAGTTAACGGTATTTTTTGTTAAAATCTGGCTTAACGACTCAACGGAACTTTTTAGAAATTTAACGGATTTTTTAATGGACTTTTTTAAGTAAGTTGATAACTTCACCAATATTGTAGGCTTCATCCTCTCGATCAGGCCTGTTCCTGAAAAACTATGGAGTCAGCAACAATATTTTAATGCTTTCATGCTGTTTTCACATCTTCCATGGCACATTTGAATTTTTGGAAATAATGCGTTTTAGAGCTAGAAAAGTTCTTCGCTGAGCCGCCATGCATGTCAACAAATCAACAAACATACTGTTCTAACCCTCACGTAAAACACGCCTGTCTCCACATACCACTACTTCTCTCAAAATACTTCTGCTCGCCACCTGAAACAGCTGGGAAAGAGAGAATGTTTTCAGTCGATGGACGTGTTCTAAATGATTTGAGAAAAACGATAACAACAAAAAATAGGGAGCTATTTTTCCTGAACGTTAACACCTTGACGATCATGTCACGCCTTTCGGCCGTGGGACACTGTGTCACGATGCCGTGTCACGGTCCCGACGTTGCAAAAAATCGACTGTTCCCACGCACCAGGTACGCTACAATCGTACGTTCGTTTACGTGTTAACACTGTTCGGCTTTTTTGTTGTGTTTTTATTAATTCTTTCTGTACTAGCTGGCTCGTGGCCGCATCGAGATTGCACACGTTCGTAGAACACAAAACGGAATCCCAAAGAATTAAGAAAGAGGGGAATCCTGGGATCTGTCTGGTCTGACTCACACAGCCCTCTAAGTACCTTTCTCCTGAATGATAATTCCATACCTATTCTTCTTCCACACCCTGAAGTTAATTTGTTGCTGAGAGCCTGTTAATTTTGCTGTCCATACTTTGTGGACAGTGAATGGTTTTTTACAATGTAGTGTTACACTCTATTCCTTGAATTTAGTTGCTGACCCGTTGCAAAATATACAGTTTCTCTTGATTTTTTTTTCATTTCAGGCAGTAGTTTGTAGCTATTTGTATTTTTTAACGAAATTTAACGACTTACCGGAAAGTTAACGAAAAATTTTCGTCGAAAAACTTCGTTAAGAAAATATAACGTACAGAACTTCGTGTGCACTCCTGTATTGTACATAGCCATTAGACGCATCGCGCTTCGAAAACGACGGATACGCCTCCGAGCGCTGCGGGTCTGCAGCACAGTTTTGCGGCATCGGACAGCGATCTGCTCCTATCCTAGTGGGACCCATGCCTCATTGTGGTGTCTAGCCGTGCCGAGGAACAGTTGTCGCGATGCCGCCTGCTGCTCTGTGCCGCAAGTATGCTCGCAGTTCATTCTGCAGCAGTAAATTGCAGTGCGACTACTTTAACTTTAGCTATTAAAATTAACCATAAAAGTTCGAGATTTGCTCCCACTCAGAGGTTGGTCAACGCATCGCTGAGGCCACGCTGTTGTCGGCGACGTCGCCGAACTATGACATAGGCCATACTCCCGTCGCCGACAGTGCCGTCGACGCTTTCGCTGACAGCGCGCTGTCGGCGGCGGGTCGCACCGAAAGCGAAAGAAGTATAACATATGCCTAAAGCAGGAAGCAGATTTTGCGGCATATCACCATGCCACGGTGAAAGAGACGGCTTTTGATAACAGCGAGATGCCGCTAGTCGGCTGCTGTACGTAGTGCTGCGTGCATACTTGGGGCGGTGCGAACTATGCACAACTTCAATTCCATTGATTGATATGTAGCTTTCGATAGCGGTAGCGGTTTCTAATGCCTAAGTATAGATAGTGATAAAGGCCAGCGTTAGTCAGTCCCGGGTGATAGTCGTTAGTCCCGACTCGGATGCGCACTGACGATGCCGACAGTGCCTGCGGAGCCAATTAGCGTCGACTCGCACTGTGCCACCTACCGCTTCGCGACGATCTCGAAGGCAGCCCTCGCCGCCGTGCGATGGTGACCTAGCCGAGCACGGCAGCCTGCAGGTCGACCTCGACCCACTGAAGACGAACTTCACAGACCGACCAGATCTACATGTACAGTGGATAACTTATTTAGAGAGTCTACAGAGGCAGCGCAAAGAGTCGTACTGGTCTGAGACTTACACACTTTCATATCAGAATTTCGAGCTCTATCTGATGGGCTGCACAAGAACGCCTAAAAATTCCTCTGAAGAGATATTTTGACGCAGGCTTCGAGCTAAAGGCTTCACGTACAATTAGGCACCAATTTTGTACACTTTATTATAAAGGGCGCGTGGAGCGCAGTCGGAGGAGGCGCCGGCTGTCGCGTGCACCCGATACCAGGTTCCTGGTTCGGATTTCCCGCCCAGGCCAACCAAGCCTACCATCCCTCCGGGGTCGGTGAATTGGTACCAGACTTGTCTGGGAAGGATAAAGCGCTGACTTGTTCATCGGCTGGCCACCGCAAGTCATTGTATGGCCAAATACGCATTCATGTCGCCTCCACGACATCCCGTAGAAGTAGAATGCGCTGGCGCATCCCAGAAGGGATTGAGTAACGCCGTCCTTTATCCTTATCCTTATTATAAAAATTTTAAGCTCTATCTGGTGGGCTGTACAAGAATGCTTAAAAATTCTCCTGTGGAGATATTTTGACGCAGGCCTCCGGATAAAGACTACGCGAACAATACATTTAGTAGATAGACTTCCTAGCAGAATCCTGTTCTAGTTTTTTCATAATATTTCTCAGGTTTATCTAAATCCTCGACATCTTTATGAACTTTTATGATACCCAGCACGATAGTTCTCGAGACTAGGACTGAATAGGAAAGAGTAAAAATTCATGGTAGTTGAATTTTATCACACACATATCAAATTGTTCTTCTAGTGTCATGCCAGTAGAATAAAGTTGCATCCTTCATGAATGAAGAAAAACTTCTGAGGAGGAGCACCGTTATTTCAAGCATCAGCAAACATTCCGCCTCCAAGTCTATGTTCTGAAGAAGTTTTTTGGTACTGCTCGTGCAGTCTTTATCTGGAGGCTTGCAAAATATCTCAACGGGGAATTTTTAAGCAATCTTGTACAGCTCAACAGATAGAACTTAACATTTTGATAATAAACTATGGAAAATTTGTGCCTAAATGTTCGTAAGGGCTTTGGTTCGAAGCCGGCGTCAAGATATCTCTAAGAGGAATTTTTAAGTGTTCTTGTACAGCCCATCAGATAGAGCTCGAAATTCTGATATGAAAGTGTGTAGGTCTCGCACCAGTACGACTCTTTGAGCTGCCTCTGTAAATCCTCTAAATAAGTAATCTACTGTAATTGTAAATCTGGTCGATCTGTGAGGTTCGTCTTCAGTGGGTCGAGGTCGACCTGCAGGCAGCCGTGCTCGGCTAGGTCACCATCGCACGGCGGCGAGGGCTGCCTTGGAGATCGTCGCGAAGCGGCGGGTGGCACGGTGCGAGTCGACGCTAATTGGCTCCGTAGGCACTGTCGGCATCGTCAGTGCGCATCCGATTCGGGACTAACGACTGCCTCCCGCCATCCTCTCTGTGACGTCGTACAGTTGTTCTCAGACTTTCCTGATGAAGGCGGCCCTGTCCTAATTATCTGGCGCTTCAAATCATTAACCCATTGCAACATGCACCACACAAGAATGAGTTGTCCAGTGGTCGTTAAGCGGCTATAAACGACCCTGTGCAAAGAATTCACTCGACACATGGCAGAACAGATGCATGAAGCTACGTGACTATAAATAACCCCACAGTTTCAGGCATCTGCTCTGCTTTCAAGTTGGAGGCGGCCATTTTTCAGTCTCGAAAGCCAACAGATCTTTGAAATGCTGGTCACATCAGATAATCCTTCTCTTCCTTTGATTGAAGAAACAGGTGTCCTCTTGCGACGGAAGCATAAACGTGAACAAAAGGCCTCCGCACACTCTTGCGGCAAAGCGGCACTAAGCGGGCGGCAAATCTCGGCAGCGCGACAGGAGGTACACCCGCCCCCTACTGAGGGGCGTGGCGTCAGGAGGTACAGCCGTTATTCTGAGGACAGGAAACTTTTGTTTTGCGTGTCAAGGGTTTCGTAAGGCAGCCGGTAGACTCTCGGTGAAGCCTAGGGGGTTGGATGGGTGAGCAAGGGGGATGAGAGGAAGATCACACTCCCCTCAGCAGGAGGCGGGTGTACCTCCTGACCGTCCCTCGCAAATCTCGGATGGAGCCGTAAAATGAGGGCGTGGCGTGCTTTTTTCGCGATGCTCCTTCTCACACCATTCTTAAGGACAGCAGGCGGCAAGGATAGAGCGGCGAAGCGGCACACCCTTTCCTGTCGGAGCCTGCTGTTCTCTAACGAATGCCGCGCGCGATGTCGTACGAGCGATCTTCCGGACGAGTTCGCAGGTCTGCTCGTCACCCTCGGCGGTCATGGATGGATGCGTCGACGCTGCAAAATGACAGGTTAGCGCGACGACCACTGATACCAACTGCGATACCAACAACAGCGGCGTACGACAGTGACACTTCCGATTGAACGCTCGTCGCAGCCGGACGGAAGCGCTGGTCGAGCCGCGAAGTGCAATGCCATTTCTCACAGTTGACCGAATCGCGCTAAAAGGACGTGAAGAGATTGCGTGTCTTTAAAACGTCGGCCTTTCAATCAATTAGGTGCTCAATCGCATGCCCCAACGTTTAACATAAAGGATAGAACGTAAAGTGAACCTAGAGGCTGGACTTGGGTAGCAGCATGGAAAGATGATAGATCTCAAATCTACAGGGTGGGCCAAAATAACGGGTTGAGAGTTTGGTGTTTTCCTGTGCAAACGCATCAACCCGCAACACTTCGGCAGTGGCGCCAATTGTTTCGGCACAACCTTTTGTACTGGCCAGTTTCCTCCGAGTTCAATTTGGAGCCATCAACTGTATTCTTTATAATGTAAAACCAAAGAGCCGCAATTTTGGAATCCATCATCGAGGAATGCATCACAGTGACATCGTTCGTTTGATCTAGTCGATGTGAATTCACGTGTGAGTGCAGCTTGGTCCAAGTGGCGCTCCTTGACTGGCGTGCTCTGCGACAACCAGAGCGCTTGAAGTCGAAGATATACAGAGCAGTCAGCGATGTACGGCGCTGAGTGTTGGCCTGCGGCTAAGGAAGTTGAAACGCGCCTCGGCGTCATGGAGAAGAAGATGCAGCGCTGGACGGCCGGAGTCACGCGCATGGACCGCATCCGAAACGATGTCATACGGCAGAGGTTCGGTGTCGCGCCGATAGCCGACAAGAAGCGCGAAGCTCGCTTACGATGGTACGGCCATGTTCTGCGTGGAAAGGAAGACAGCGTCCGCAAGATAGGCCTTAATTTCGAGGTAATTGGAAAGCGGCCTAGAGGGCGTCCGAAGCAGCGCTGGTCCGATACGTTACATATGGACTTGAAAGTAGCTGGTGTCCATCCTGATCTAGCGCTGGATCGGGAAAGGTGGGGTCATGACACCAGAATAGTGGACTCCGCCACGAAGCGGGACAAACGCTGAAGAAGAAGAGGAAGACATCCTTCGTTTGATCGGTGTCGCACAAACGACTGTTTTTAAAAGCAATAATTTGGTACAAGGAGCTGGGCCATGAAGGTGAACATCCAGGCCGAGTACGTAAGCGCATCGTCAACACGTCCCGAATACGGAAAATTATCAAGAAGCGAGTTGACCGAAATCCGAAGACTTCCACGAGGAAAATCTCTCGAGGCATCGGTGTCAGCCCTCAATGCTTCGTCAAAAACGGTCTAGGTTTGAAGCCCTAGAAGACCCAAAAAAGTCCAGCTTCTAACGGACAAGAACAAGCACGGACGGTTCGTTTGATGTCGCCAACAAAGGGTGCGAGCCGCAGGTCAAAGATGGGAACGAATACTCTTCACAGATGAGAAGCTGTTCACCGTGGAGCAGACGTACTACCGTCAAAATGACAGAGTCTGGTCCAGAAAGGCTCCGGACAACTTCTCCATCGTTGAACACTGCAAAATCCACAATCGGTCATAGTAAGGGGTAGAACTTGCGTCGGCGGCAAAGCACCCCTGTAATTCGTGGACCGAGGAGTGAAAAGTGACCAAGATGTAAACCGGCGGAACATTCTTGAGGCTGTGGCCCCTCCTTGGGCTCGACAGTACTTCAGCAACACGCATTGCCGAAGTTTCAACAGGACTCGGCGCCAGCGCATAAAGCAAAGAACACGCAGGAGTGGTGCTAGGGCAACTTCCCCGACTTTATAACATCTGAGAAATGGCCCTAAACTCTCCAAACCTGAGCCCGGTGGACTGCAGCTTGTGGTCGATTTTGGAGTCCAGGGCCTGTGCGAAACGTCACCGAAGGGTCTCGAGTCCTTGAAGCAATCCTTGCGCCGAGAGTTGGACCGTTTGTCTCCTGATCTCCTGCGGCTCATAGCAGAAAACTTCACCGGGAAGGGAGGCCACTTCGAAACCGATCGGACATGATGTTGCTGTAAGTGTATGCTGTTGCTAATTGTTGATTGTTCATCGAAATTGTCAACCGTTTTTCAGTTATGATGAAAAAGCTTCAACCCGTTATTTTGGCGCACCCTATATTTATTTGCTTATTTATTTACTTACTGGATGCATAGACAAACGTTTCGATTGTGAGCTGTCATAACGATGTTTTGTTGCGATCAAAACTTCTAGCGCCAGGCGGGACTCGAACCCGCACCTCCCTTTAACCGGGCGGGAATGCTCTACCCCATTGCACCACCGGCGCCGTTTGATCGAACGCAATATCCACACCTCGTGGGACCGATCAGCACCCACCCGTATCCGGGATGAGCTGGCCGCTGATATCAGCATGGAACCAGTTAAGCTGATGGTCTTGATAGAAACGATTCAAATCAGTTTCGTTAAGCTTCAAGTGGCTGCTACAAACGTCTAGTATAAGAGAAAAGAAACGAAAGGAACATAAAGTGAGGTGAAACAAACAGGAGTTAAATGATGAATAACTCCTCTTACAACAATTCCTGATGTTTGAGTAAGAGTAGAAGGTCAGTGCTAATAAATCCCTTTTGGAATGCGCCACGACTTCTACTTTTACGCGGTATCATGGAAACGATATGAATGCGTATTTGGCCTATATAATGACTTCCAGTAGTCAGCCAATGGACAAGTCAGTGATTTGTCCTTCCCAGAGAGGTCTGGTACCAATCCACCGACCCCGGAGAGATGGAAAGCTTCGTTGGCCTGGGCGGGAAATCTGAACCACGAAACTGGCATCGGGTACAGGTGACTGTTGGCACCTCCTCCGAATGCGTTACACGCGCCCCTGACTAGTTTATCATTGGATAACTTTAGGATGTTGAATATAGAAGGGCGATATGAAGTTACCCAAATCATCTTAGAGCGTTTAGATTATAACAAAGTGACAATTAGATCTGAAAAACCTTCTCATCCCATGAAAGAAAGAGATTGAAGCGCATAAAAATTTTATAATTCAGCGATGTTGGGCTTGCGTCAATTTTCTAAACAGCACACCGACTCTTGCCATTTGATATCGTTTCATTCGATGAGGAACTCTGCTGCGATACGTGGCCTCGAACCGCTATCAAATCTCCCTGAATCCCTTCACTTCATCTCTTTTCGACGCCCTAGAACTAGTTTCTTAAAGTGGGTCTTCGAATACTCTGCTTCAAAAGGGGAGCGGAGCAGCAGTCGTTTCAATGCAAGCGCTTGCCGTTCATTCCAAAGCACTTGTAGGCACTTTTTCTGCTAACTGATTTCACCTTCATTCGTAGTTGAGGATGGGAGTTTCTAGGCCAATTTAAGCTCATAAAAATCAAAACTGCTAGAAGAAGGGGCGGCGAATAGTTTCGCCCTCAAAAACCGCATACTGTTAGTTCAAAATATTTGAAACTTCAAACAAAGTTGGTGAGTAGAAAAGTCTGCTTAATATGAATGGTACAGTGTTTGTTAATTCTTGTCCCGCATCTTAGGTGCGTGAAGAGCACTTGGATACGTTGCTGAACACACTGTATCGACTTCATATAGATTTATAAGGTATTCTTCTTCCATATTATAAAAGCGTTAACCTTGCTGCATCAAACTTACCAGGCAGTCAGACGTGCTTAGCAGTTATAATGTAACTGTGACTCTGCCTAACGGTTCATTTTTAGTGGTTTTCAAGATCTTGTCCGGTTAAGGGCGCGTGTAGCGCCCGAGTTCCTAGTTCGGACTTCCCGCAGAGGCCAACCAAGCCATCCATCCCTCAGGGGTAGATAAATTGGTACCAGACTTGTCTGGGAAGGATAAAGCGCTGACTTGTTCATCGGCTGGCCACCGCAAGTCATTGTATGGCCAAATACGCATTCAAATCGCCTCCATGATATACCGTAGAAGTAGAATGCGTGGCGCATCCCAAAAAGGATTAAATAACGCCGTCCTTTGTCCTTTTGTCCTTGTTTGTCCGGTTGAGAGAGAAGCAGGGGACCAATCGCTCTAGTCATCTAATCACTCCTCTACTGAATTTACTCAAGAGCTTAGCGGTTATGATTTCTACCTGTGTCCTCGGCAGTGTTGTGGTCGAATAAGGGCAACTTTCTTCGCAGCAAGCTGATAGATGGACACCTTTGAACTGGGAAAATTCTGCAGCAGATGGTCAAGATGCTTCGTAAAAGGTTTAGACATTGAATCTCTTTTATAACAAAGCAGTTGCTTTGCAAGGAGCGTGTAGAGCACTCGAAGAAGACGCCAGTTATCGCGTGCACCCGACTCTAGGTTCCTGGTTTGAATCTCCGCCCAGGCCAACCAAATCATTCCTTGCTCCGGAGTCGGGAAATTGGAAACACACTTGATTGGAAAGGACAAACTGCTGACTTATCCGCCGTCTGGCCATCGCAATTCATTGTAATGCATCTTTCCAGGCCACAGTCCACGTTGCGAGGGGACATTATATTCTTCGAATAGTTGCGTTCCGTACTTTCTGACGTACTCCATAAAGCTATATATTAGACGTCGTATCGTGGTTAAGAGGCGCGTATAGCGCAGTCGGAAGAGATTCCGACTGTTGCGTGCACCACACCAGGTTCCAGGTTCGGATTTCCCACCTATGAAGAAAAAACGCATTCAAATAGCCTCTACGATATGAAAGTATCGTGAAAAGTGAAAGTATGAAAGTATCGTAGAAGTAGAATGCGTGGCGCGTCCCAGAAAAGGTTGAGTAACGCCGTTCTTCATCCTTTATCCTTTATCGTGTTTAAATACTAGATTTAGGAAGTGCTAAGACGTCTCATGACTGGAAAGCGTCTGAACGTTAACCGAACGTGGAGCAAAGCCGGAAGAATTATGCCGATTAGGAGGTCCTGAAGATGAAGAAGGATGTGTGGCTCATCTCAACGAATGACCCACTGTCACTGATCTCCCACTTTTGATGACATGGAAAGTATTTTTGCTGAACTTTTGCTGAACGATCTGAAAACATCAGACTTCTGATGAATTAAAGAGCAAAGGCTCTTAGCAGGCAATATCTCCAAAACGATCCACTTGCTCCTCCTCCGCCGTAGACGTTCCCTGAACAATGCTGGCCAATAACTAGTAGTGCTCGTCCGACAGGAATGCTGCCCATTTCAAAATCTTTTCATTTCAGGTTACCGACTTCCGCCGCACGTTTACCTGGTCTAGAAGTGCGTGAGGTAGTCTAGAAGTCGTTGGTGAGACACTTTATGTGCGCGGAGCATCATCTTTCCTCTTTCCTGACATTTTCTAGAAATGAAGAGGCCAAAAGGAACTTGTTCTATTAGGTCGTTCTGAGAGCATTTATAGGAAAACTCGTGGAGGCCGATCGTCTCCTTCGTTCGCCCTCCTCACGCACACCAAGACGTATACACGCTTCTGCTGTTACTGCGTCGTTGTCGCACATTCTTCCGCTTCCTTGCATCGATTTCGATTAAACGGTAGAATTTCTATCTTATTTTTTCGCCCCTTTCATTGCCTGCTTTCTAACCCATTTCCCTTCTTGAAGGAAGTCACGATGCTACTGCGCTTATCTAGGACGTGGAGCCAGGTGTGGCCGTCACGACGTCTTGAAACTCCTACACTGGCCGAATTCATCAACGAGTTACGTAAGTTTAACGGCGAATTGTAAGCTTATCAAGCGATGTGGTGAGCGATATATCGCTTGATAAGCTACCAATTTTCCGTTAAGGTTACGTAAGTCGTTGATGAATCCGGCACCTGGTCTACTGCGGTTAAATGAGCTTGATCTCAGACAGTCGCCTCGGGCAGATCGGAGAGCGACTATGGTTTACCAGTGAAATTTCGATGGTAGGTGGAATTTCACCAGCAGAGGAACTAGCCACTTTGGGTGGAAACATCAAGCGGGCTCAAGCGTGCTAAAAAATACGACTAAAACCCCCGCCCTTAAAATCCCGTCATCTATTCCAGTCTTAGGGGCAATGGTTCTAAAGCGTGTGGCCTCTCCCGGCTAGGAAATTATAAAGAAAGTTCCTATTCAATGTCTCATCTTTGTAAAGTAGTTTGCTTTCAGTGAGTGTTGATAGGTGATTGATAAAAGAAGATGTCGTGGATGTTTTGTTCGATCAAGCAGCGCTGGTGGTGTAAGGCGTAACGTTGCTGCCCGGAAAGCAGAAGGGCGGGTTCGAGTCCCGCTGAGCGAAAGAGTTTTGATCGCAACTATCTAAGAGTTTGCGTTCAGCTTTGCCACTGCTGTCAGAAAGCCAGAGTGGAGTCCCCCCCTTAGCATAGGATGGACTAGGACAGATCCCGATCTTGTTGAATTTCAAGAGAAATGCTTTTCGTTCGTCGTTCAATTTTTGGTGAATTATAGTTGTCCTTCCAGTTGACCGCTGTGAGCGTCTGAGATGGCTGTATGCTAAAAACGTTAGAAGGCATACGGAATTCCGAGCTTCGGCTACGTTCGAAGATCAGAGACGCTGTCGCACGGGCTAAGTCGTCGAAAATTAGATGGGCCGAACGGTGCAGACACACGCTGGACAAAAGCTGGGACTTATGGAGAAAATGTGTGCTAAGCTGAAGCAGTAAAGTCGGATGCCTAGAGATGGCAGTGATTCAATAATTCTCGCATGACGGCTCGTCTGCACACGTTTTAAGGATCGCCATGTAAAAGTTGAACGAATCACAGATCAGTAGTCATTACCGTGCAATATATTCGCCATACCAAGCTCTAACCGAATGCTCTAGAACATCCGCATATCTCCATTAGAAAAACAATGCTTGTGAAGCAACACGATACCGAGTTCACTTACTGTGATTTAGAACGTCATATTTCGAAACATTTTTCAGAGAATGCTATCTAGTAAAATCCGGCACATCGATAGACTAACGGTGTAGACAACTGATTTTACGTTGTTTACGTTGAGTAAAAAGATACTTTCTGGGCCGGGTTGTGGCTTTTTGATGATGAGCCTTGAAAACAGACAGAATTTCACTTACAACCTGGTAGAATGACTGGCGCATCCCGCAAGGAGATGGATTAACGCTGACTTTTATCCATCACCTGCTATGCATATGCTGGAGAAAATCCATTTTAAAAGAAGAACTATGTAGGCTCTTTGACTGGGTTTGCTAAAATTTTATGGTCGCAAGAAACCACTGCTATATATGGGATCTAAGATCGTTTCCTTGGTTGTTCTCAGTGACAGTGGAAAGTATGAGGCTCCATATTCCTCTTGCACTGTTTGAGATAGCTGGTCTGGGCTCGCGTTTTCGTTGAGACAAAAGCGTCTGACAAGGAAATGGGCAGCGCCATCAGCTGATTGAGTGACTGATTGCAGTGTTACTCCATATCAGATGGCTTTTTGGAAATTTCGAGAAACTTCGCCTTGTACGGTCCTGTGGCTGAACGGCTCTCATTCCGGATTCATAGCACTGCGGTTGGAAGCGTGCTGCGATACGGCAACGGGCGTCGTCTCCGAAACGAAAAACTTTCTCACCGAGGATTTCTTGCGTTCCATAGCGAAAAAACCAGAAAACTGCAATGATAATCCGTGAGGGTGTTCGGAACCCTACCAGCGAACCGATGGGTTCAACGAGTTCCCTACTCGAGTAACGCTACGGGGACGGACTTCGTCACGCGGCTGGGGAACGCCGTTCGGCTGCCGTGTGGTCAGCGACGAGTACACGAGTTCGGCAGTAACGTCTTCATCTGTGGCTCCTGAATAGCGGCGCTATTTCGTCGTCACCTAGCCGGCTGCCGCGCGGTAGGCGGGCGGGATCTCGTTCGGGTGGGCGTCGACGGTCAGCTCGTCGCGCAGAAAAAATGACTACGTCACACCTGGCCGCTATAAAAGAGCTCTTCTTTCCCACAAAGAACCATAGCGATCTCAATCGCCTTCTTTCGGCTGCTTATCTGTCGAGAAATATCATCCAATCAACCTCAAATCCAATCCACCACCCCACCACCATCCGAGGATTCCGCCGCCGCCGGGCCGCCCGGCCGCCGCCGAGTCTCTGGCCGGAATGTTGTCGAGCCGCTTTTTTCGGCTCCTCGTCCCACTCGCACATTTCCCATTTCGATGTCGTCTCAGTGCAACTCTTCTCGGCGCCGATTGACTGACTGCTGTACCGTTACCGTTTACTGTGTGCTCCGTGTTACAGATGGAAGAGAAACTGAAGCTCGTCGAAGCCGAGTCGGTGAAGAAGTTCGCCTTCTTCGGTGTCGCCGTCTCAACTGTGGCCACACTGACAGCCATCGTGGCCGTGCCCATGCTCTGCATGTACATGCAGAACGTGCAGTCCGGACTTCAAGATGAGATCAACTTCTGTCGCACTCGAGCCGAAGGACTTCGCGGCGAGTACACCAAGGTAAGTAGCCTCCTTCGCACCTTCGCTTTGCTATCCTCCTTACCGAATGTCTCTGTCATTTTCCCAATCCTTCCTTTGCAGCTTGAGTCGTTCCGCAAGGTCGAGACCCGTGAGAAGAGGCAGACGTACCAGTGCTGCTCTTGCGGTATGGGACCAGCCGGCCCAGTCGGAAACCCAGGACAGGACGGTGCACCAGGAAACGACGGACGACCAGGAGCTCCAGGAGCCCCAGGACCCGACGCTCCCAACGATCACGTCGTTCCTAAAGCCGAAGACTTCTGCTTCGAGTGCCCACCCGGTCCAGCTGGAGCCGCAGGACAGCCCGGACCCAAGGGACCACCCGGAAACCCAGGAGCTCCTGGAGACCAGGGACCAAATGGACGACCAGGATCACCTGGAGCACCCGGTCCTCAGGGACCACCCGGACCAAACGGCAACGACGGTCAGCCAGGACAGCCCGGCGCACCCGGACAGATCCGCACCGTCCCATCGCCGCCCGGACCTCCCGGACAGCCCGGAGAGCCCGGACCACAAGGACCTCCCGGACCCGACGGACGCCCAGGAAACCCGGGCACCTCTGGCTCACCCGGACCTCAGGGAGACCCAGGACAGGACGGAGCCCCAGGAAACCCAGGAACACCCGGAGAGCCAGGAACACCAGGAAAAGACGGTCTCAAGGGAGCGTGCGATCACTGCCCACCACCTCGCACCGCCCCTGGATATTAAGCCGAACGACAACTCTCTGCTACGAATCTGTACCTCTGACCTCCTTTTGCCTCTTAATTTATTTTTTTTTTGTCGTCTTTTCATAAGGATGTAGGCATAATTGATGATCATGTACAATAAAAAGATTCAGCTATCCACTTCTTCCATGTGTACCAACCATAAGGAAGGCTTTTTTTTGAGTGGATCAGTTGCAAATCGGTGCAGAGATCGGTTTCGGGTTTTTGTAAGTGATCAGGTAAAAACGCCGAGTAGCCGTCAGCCGCACGTCGTCGAGTCCACTCGATTCGCAGCAAGTTCATTGGCCATTTTCGCTTTTTCGCCACGCTTTCGTCGTCAGGCGCCGACCGCCACACACACACACAGGCGGACGGACAACACCGCACTTAACTGCCTCGGAGATTTCAGTTTTCCGGTCATCAGCGGGATCTTCAGCGAATCCCCGTGAGAATGATAATAGGATATCGGCATCTTCTTAGCGACCGCCGAATCGTCGTGCACATGGTCCGGCGCCGCCAGTTTCACGGTCTCCATCCGGCTCGAAGGGCTTAATTTGCTCGGCGAAAGTCTGCGTAACATGGCTACGAAGCGTGCTATCACTCAACAAAAAGTGGGGGAAGGTTGATGGGCTGGGAGAAGGATTAGGATTCATTGCATTTCTCCACCTTAGACGACTTACCTTCTTACAATAAATATGACTTTAATCCATAGATGACATCGTTCAGCTGTTGACCGAGATTGTCATCAACTTTATTGCGGCTGACGTTTCGGCGTCGTTGACTTCCTCGGAGCGTGGAAAAGTCGGAGACACTTCTGGAACTATTCTCCCAAACACCATTTCTTCCTACAAAACACTCTTATATCCGGGATGCAACTGTGTAACCTTATGACCTGGCAGATATGACCTTAATTAGACACAGAAGATTGACACAATTGAGGCAAAAACTGATTGTCGCTAATAGAACCTGAACACAAGTAGGTTCAGATGGGGTTATTTTGTACTGCAGCTTTATACAACGAAATTAGAAATTTTATGCAGCACCGATGTGATCTACCCCATGATGAGTTCAGCAAGGTCATTTCTGATGAAATAAGACATAAATATGTTACCAAGGCAATTAATCAAAGAGTAGAAGTGTAGAAGGCTACCCCTCCGGGGAGACATAACTCCAATGCCGCGCGAACTCCCCTGGCGTCGCGCACGGTGCGCGACGAAATTGGACGAGTTGTCGCGGTCCGATGCTTCCGACGGGTAGAAACGCTTCCTACAGGGACATGCGGCACGCCTGTCACCTGTAGGAAGCACCTCATTTCAACGTTTCTTGGAGATGGTATATGAATGTGGTTTCAATGGGACGATCAGCGACAGTTTATACAGGAATCCTGGTCATGTAGATGGTGTCTAGCGTCAGTATTTGCCATCTACAACTTATTCGGTCAATTTTTATACGCGATTCTGGTTATGCTACGGAAATAGGTCACTATCACCCATTCTCGGATCAATTGTCCTACTGCAGACTGTTGCCTACCACATTCTGTGGGATCTTAAGTTCCCTGCTAGAAATGTGGCCTGGGAGCTTAAACATTGAGAACATTTCGTGCTCCGCGGCTAACCATGCGTCGCCGAGCGCATGTCCTCGTTTCAACGCCGCGACGTCGCACGCGGCTAGCGCGCGACGTCGCGTTGGAGTTAGGTCCTGGAGCCCTACCCCCTCCGAGCCCAATTGCGCCGAATCCTGGCTGCAAGTGTAAAGTGGGGTCCCTACTTTGAGGACTTATCTAAACCTAAACAAGCCTAGGTCTTCTTCTGAAGCTATAATGTGGGCGATTAGTGGTTTCCTTATGAAATATTTCGAAATAATCTGTTGAGGTTATGAAGGAGTGGGATAGTGGGCGCTAGGCTTGCACTGAATTGTGTACCTCACAAACTATGTTTTTGCTCATTAGCATTTGCGTGTGCGTTCCATGGCTTTTAATTGTTCGCTCTTTATCAGGGTCAAGTTCTGGCAAAGATTTGGGTATATACTAGTCGGGAGGGGGGGGGGGGGGGAGCACTACGAAGCGAAACAAAACACAAATGGGACAGGAATTCCAGAGGAATGTCCTCTCGAGGGCTAGCTCAGTGTATAGTCTTTGTTAAATAGTTAAGTTTCAATTATTTTACCGTGCTTATCAATAATACTCGGTGAAGTGCCCCTCCCCACTAGGATAGATTCAAAGAACGTTGTAACCCAGGAGCCTTCCATGAACATTTATCACAATAGAATATCTGACGGTGGGTATGTGCATAGATTCCGTGAATAAAGGACGGAATAAGCAACGGCGATAATCCGACCCTTAATGGGATCGATCACCGTATTACCTGTCGTCACGTTGATCATCGACTTGCTCGAGCAGGCGCTAGCAACGTCTCCATCCGTCCCTGTCGCGTGCCAGAGTGCTCCAACGGATCCTCCTCGCTCGAGAGATACGGGGAGCGTCATACCGGTCGTTCAGGGCTTTCACGAAGAAGTCTGACCAACGCGTTGGTGGAGGTCCTGGTGTTCTCTTGACAGCCGCGGAATCCAGTCGGTGACGGCTCTCGTACAGCGGGTGTCTGCGAAGCGCATTAAGTGGCTGGCTCACCTAATTTTCGACGACTTGGCCTATCCGACAGCGTTTCTGATCTTCGACTGTCAACGAAGATCTCATCTGGTTTCCTTTTAAAAAATCGACCTATTAGTAGTTCTGTAGTTGATTACTGAACCGACAACTCTTGCTCATTAACTGCATTCCAAACCATATATCTATCTCTTATCCACACTCCCCAAAACACCGCGAGGTATTTGGTAAGAGGCCCTGGACTTGGGTGGGAAAAAAGAAGAGTGATGATCCACTTTTGCTTACGCCTCCATGTTGTTTCTCACCCGATGATATAAAGATTCTAATGAAAAGATGAGAGCACATATAATATTGCCTTCTTAAACTTTACAGAAGTAACCTAGCCGAACATCTTGATGCCGTTCTTCAAATAGACGTACATATGGCCGCATTCATTGAAACTGCTTCCTTAATAACACATGGAAGAGATAACCAGAAAGGAGGTTACGCAAGTTTACGGTCATGAAAAGCGATGTACTATTGAATAGACCATTAACTCTTCACCAGTTCTTTTAGAATATTCTTAAAATAACTATTTGAAGTGAAACATGGATGAGAAGGGTACTTCATTTCATAGATAAAGAAGGTTTCGACTGCTGTCTTCGATGCAATGCCAAAGATTTGCGCATTAGGTTTTAAAGCGTTATATTCATCAAAATCATTGTCATCCTTGTTTATTTATCTATTTGTTTGTTATTCTATGCGTTAAAAAGATGTGCACTAAATTCGAAGAAGAAAGAAGCAGAAACAATCATGAGCAGAAAAAGGGAATGAAGAAAATAGCGCTAGTAAAAAAATGGCAATGACGACTCTTCAGTAACCAAAAAGAAGATGCGTTAGAGACTTACCTACGCAGATCCCTGGGGACATGTAACTTTAAGACGGGCTATGTTAGTCAGGAAAATGGGCGGATATTACTGCGTGCCAACGAGGTATGTTTGTCCGCGTCAGCCACCTATGACGCCCTTGTGGTAGTTGCCGAAACTTTGGCACATCGGTACTCTGGCCGTCCCATGGGACTGACAACTACGGCAAACTGCCTGTGGCACGCGAAACAAAAATTGTGAAGTATTTTTAGATAAAGTAGGATGTAAAACTAAAAATACAGCCTATGATGAAACGTACAAGGGAATGGTCTGAAGCGTATGTCTGAACGGGGGGAGCGAGTCATATAGGGAGAATCCTCACCCCTCAATTGGTTTGAAAATGTGTTTATTTTTTGCCAACTCCAAGGAGTAGGGGGTCACAATGGGATATGCGCAGCACTCGTTTGGAGGTCTTGTACCCCCGCGTGCGCCTGCAGCCGGAGGGCGGAGCGCCGGTGGGTAGAGGGTTGACTCGTGCGAGGAATGTCGGGGTTTGGTTCCTCTGCGGTGCTCCATTTTTGCATTTCAACTGATCGGTTGAGATTTGGGGGATTCTGACGTCTATACCATTTTCAGACGTTTTCTGCGCATTTTTCCAGCTGTGTGGTATTCAGCATGGTGATAAATGTTCAGCACCAGTGATACACAGGTACAAAGTGCCTGTGTAGTCAATCGCGGTGTCTTGCTCCATGGTTATGAGCACGCAACCGAAATCCAGTTGAAGACGTACCCTTTCCTCCGAAACAAGAGTTCCACCCGAAACTCATATGCCCCTGCTGATGAACGAACAGCTGGAAGTGGTGGAAGAAGAAGAGTGGTATGCCCCTGCTTGCTTGCCTCTCCACGTCCATCAGTTCATCTTGCGGACCCCAATCTTCCTCTTCTTCTTCCACCACTTCCAGCTGTTCGCCTTCGTCAACTTCAAGTTGACGTGCTTCGAAATCCTTGAGTATGCCGGCCATCCGTTCGGCCAGCTTGATTTCTTCCCTCGAAGATTCCTTGTCTAAACACACTTCAGCGTGAGCAGGTGGATCACCACTCGACCGTCGGCGGACATTGGTGGTGCTAGGTTCTAAAAAACCTTCAGCAGACCTCTGATTTCCGGCTGGTAGTACGACCATACAAGTTCTCGCCGCGCGCGCGGCGGCCTCTGCCCAAAGAACCCAAAATCGTTTCACAATAGCAGCAATTGTCTATTGCTTGGAATAGGTCATCCAATTCCCATCCAAAATAACCATTTCCTCTAACTAAGTGCACCGGAGGACCCTCAAATAGCTGTGCAGAGGTATCCAAAGCAGTTTATGCAGTTAAAAGAGCGTTAGACTTTGTAACTGCAGCAGCACACAACTATGTAGAGGGCGCGCTTGCCGCAGCAGTCACCGCGGCTGCCGCGCACTTTTGTATGTTCAGCTTGCTCCCCCTGATTTCCAGGTGACAGGCAGACATGAGGGAATGAGTGTATCGATGCCGTTGAGCTTAATTTGCTAGATCCGCAAACCTCGTTTCTCATTTTAACCACCTCCGACGTCACAAACTGGTCTCCTTTGAATGTCCGAGCAGGATGGTTTTTCTCGAGGCCTTTGGCCCATGTATGGAAACAGACTAAGATGAGCCTGTAGCTTTTATACGATACCCGTAAGGTGCTCAGTGGTGCTGCATGCACTTTGTACCTGTGTATCGCTGGTGTTGAACATTTAAACATCACCATGTTGAATACCACAACCGCTGGAAAAATGCGCAGAAACCTCGGAAAATGGTATAGACGTCAGAATCCCCAAAATCTCTACCAATCAGTTGAAAAGCAAAAGTGCAGCAAGGCGGAGGAGCCAAACCCCTGGTCTCTCTCGCGTGAGCCAACCTTCTACCCACCTCCGCCCCGAGCCACTGGCTGCATAAGCATCGCGGGCGTACAAGACCTCCAAACGCGTGCTGCGCCGTATCCCATTGCGACCCCCACTGACGCTACACTTACAGCGCTGAGCTTTTCACGGACGAGTTTTCGGGGGCGGGGCGATGGGCTTGGGGCGCGGAACTCATCATGGAGCGCACTCTAACTGATACGACATGCAGGGATTCGAGCAACCACCCGAATTGGAGGGAAATCGATGGCTTATTTCATCTTACACAGCTACCATTCGTTTTCTACGATACGCAGGACGCAGGACTCGTCCATTGAAGTGGGCGAGAGCTACTTATGTTGTCGAAATCTCACCTATTCGCGGTGCTAACTGGACTGGTGCCCGCTGTACACCGGGCAACTTTATTAACTATGATTTCAGGCTTCTTAAAACGGGTATGCTAGATCAGCCACATCCCGGAATTCCTTCCCTTGCCTAGTTCTGTGCTTATTTGAATGTTCCACGACCATTGTCTCATAATGGAGCGGGCACCAGCCCGCTTTGTACGCTATTCGCTTTTCAAAGCGGTGAATTAGGTTTGAGAACGAGGAAAAAATCGGTTTTCACGGCGCGTATTTGTCCTCTACTTCGCAGGAAAATGTCGTTTTGTACATTACCAGCCATAATGAGATTGCACTGAGCTGGACGTATTGTTAGAGCTGGATAGAGTAGCTATGACGATATACTAAGTCGTATACAAGGCGCACTCGTCAGGGTTGGTAAATCCTCTGAGTGTTTCGAGTTCATATGTTGTTGTTTTTTTCAGCGCGTTTTTCGATGTATGCACTGCTCCACATAATTCACAGATTAGCGTGGACTTTCCCGTGTTCTGCTTTTCAGCTAGTTTCGTCTGTTTTTTCATTTCTTCAACAGTTCTTGCAGAGGCGTCGTGTACATAGCGATGATCTACGAAAATATTCCTTCTCAGCAACATTTTTTCGCAAACGGAACACTTAACATCATTTGAGTCCATGTCGTAAAACACCTGATTTATTGACTATGATTTCATATTTGTTAACAAAAATAGAACTGTGATGGTAGGTTGAAAATATACTTCAAAAACAAATGGGTACAAAAAGAATGTGTTGAAGTGGGAAGAGCTGTGCAGAAAGTACGTTATCAAAGTTAGAAAGGTAGGTAAGGAGACGTACGTTATGTTTCCTCGTCGTAGCAGTCCTGTGTCAATTCAGCGAAGCGACAAAATGACAGAAAAGAGAGTGGAAACGTACAGCAAAACTTTTGCGTCCTTACGAAAGGTGCTATCAAAATGGCATTTCCTTGTATCATCAGTAGAGGATATTTTTCGAGATGAACGAATAATTGGTAAGAAAGCAAGCCACCTGTTTCTCCTTCGAAGTAACTCATTGTTGTGCAGCAGCACAGAAACGAGGTGAATGTGACAAATATTAACGTAAACACACATTAAAATCCCATAAGCGTATGTACAGGAAAACGGAATGAAAAAGTAACAATCAGCAAAGAAACTAGTCAAAATGGCATTCCACTTGCATTTCCTATCGGTACGATCACACCTCATTATGAATCTTCAAGTTGTTCACTTAAAAAATAGTCAAAATGTCATGTTCCCTGCATGTTGCACCAGTTAGAGCGCGCTCCACGGTGAGTTCCGCGCCCCAAACCCATCACTCCGCCCCAGACAACTCGTCCGTGAAAAGTTCAGCGTTGTAAGTGTAGCGTCGAGTGTGACCCCCTACTCTTTGGGTTCAGCGAATTGGCAAAAAATAAACACATTTTCAAACCAATTGAGGGATGAGGATTCTCCCTATATGAGTCGCATCCCCCGTTCAGACATACGCTTCAGACCCTTCCTTTGTTAGGGACCCACATGAATAAGTGACAAAAAACATATCAAAAAAAAAAGAAGGCTGAGGAGAATTCGCTGCCCGCACTACAGAAGAAAGGCTATACATAAAACTAATCATCTTGTCAGCACCGAGCAACCTTAAGCACCTTAAGATCACAGAGAAGCAGGAACCATAATATGCCTAAGCGGTTCAAAACAGCCGTTCCGAACAGCGAGAAAGCTTATCTCGTCATCCTCACCTCCATAACTTCTCCTCCATACCAAATTCACTGCATTCCATATTTGCCAATTAGGGCTTATTTTTGCTGCGGCGTTGCGATTCAGTAAATTTCGCAATGGAGAGAAAAGCCAAATCGAGAAACAATTAAGCCCATCAAATGCTATGTTCTTTCGTTTTTATGTCCCTTTGTGTAAAGCGCACAAACGAGGCAATAAGTTCATAAAGAAATAAATAAATAATCGAGCGTATTTGGCCATTCGATGACATGTGGTGGCTATGAACAGGTCAGCGCTCTACTTCTCAGCCATGTCTGGTACCAAATCACCAACCCAAGAGGTATGGAAGGCTTGGTTGACCTGGGTAGGAAGTCCGAACTAAGAACATGGTACCGGGTGAACGCGACAATCGTCACCTCTTCCCACTGCGCTACACGCGTCCAAATCGCCTCAATGACATCCAAGCGGATCTCGAACCCAGCTCCATTGCTCTCGGCTGTGACCAGGAGCAATATCTAACTTTTCGCTTTTCGTACTTCTAACCTGGAACTACGCTCTACTTATGTTAGCGAGGTTTGTGAATACTCCTAGGACCTCGAGAACCTCATCTCCGGCAAAACTATATATTCATTACTGGTTTGCATTGTCATTTGTCATATTTAAACCCTTCAGAGCTAGGTGTGGTCTTGAGAACCCTCTCTGACTTGTTCATTTGATTTGATTGTGAGTGTACAAATACAGTAAACAGTAGTAAATAGTAAATCAATATGTTTCTGTGCAAGAAGATCTTAAAAGAAACCGAGTAAGCGCTCTTAAGAGCATAGGAAAAGGAATGGTCAGCGTTCACCAGTCCATACTTGAGATGCGACATGCATCCTTCTTCCTTCACGGGATAGCGGAAGCTCTTTAATTAAGCAATCGCTCAGTACAAGGCCTTCAATCTTTTCTTTAAACCAAGTACGATGGGACCGCTTAGATATGGGAGGCGTTCACCACACGGCTAGAAACTGAACCGTAAATCCATTAGTGATGCCTCACGGAATCAGTCCTCCTGCCATGCCATCTGCATCATCTCTATTTGCGGCTCTGCTTCAAAAATTTTGCCGATTACCCTCACACCTAGTTTCCCTCTACCTGAATGCGTATAAAACTTCTAAAGAACATAGGAAAGGGCCCATAAACCTAAGCGAGAATCTAAAATGTTTCATGTCTTCTGCGATGAACTTCGTGTTGTTTCAATTTTCTGAAAGAAAGGGTTAAAACAGCTACAGCTACTAATCACTATTATAAATTACCAGACGTTTGGCAGCCTAGCGCCCAAAATGTATAGCGGCCGCCAAACGTCTGGTTGGGGGCTTCGCCCCCAAACCCCGAGAATAGAACAACCCCATCCCATCTGGTTGGGGCTTCGCCGCTAAACCCCGAGAATAGAACAATCCCAATCTTCCTCATTTCTTCTTTAAGCCTTCTTCCAGTAAAAAAACTTGTTATACTATATAGATTACTGCAGTGAGATATGATAGAGCAGAATTTTCACTGCGCATATGAAGCCCATCCTCCATTACAGCCCACCCTCCATCACATGCACGCGATTTATTCTCCGAAGCGCTCGTTCTCTACGTGTCGAGAAACAGGTAATGAGAGTCCCAATCTGGTGCTTAATCAGCAAAATCATAATTAAAATTAATCGGTATTGGTCGACACCGCTTACTGTTCGACGGCAAAGTAGTCCTCCGAACCCAATGTCACTGTCTACCCCTCCCCGATCCCGAAATACTTCCTTTCCTATGTGCTGGCAAAGAAATGGAGTGAGAGTCAAGCACGCACATGTGACACTGAGTACTGATTCACGTGTCACTACGTTGCCATGACGTCTATGGCACTCCCTCTGCACCCTGGCACACGTGCCAGGACTTCTGTAAGCAGTCTTCAGAAATCCGACACACACTGAACGATTTCACGCTCCCCCTGTAATGGTGCCCTTTGTTGGTCGTCTCCTATTGGTCGCCCTTACTCGGAATCCCTACGCAAGTTGGACGACGTCTTCAGCGCGTCTTCTGAATCCCTACGTACGTTGGAAGACGTCTTCAGCAAGTCTTTCGAATCCATACGCACGTTAGAAGACGTCTAGCGCAAATCTTCTGAATCCCTACGCACGTTGGAAGACGTCTTCAGCAAGTCTTTCGAATCCATACGCACGTTAGAAGACGTCTAGCGCAAATCTTCTGAATCCCTACGCACGTTAGACAACTTCTTCAGCACGTCTTCTGAATCCATACGCACGTTGAACGACGTCTAGCGCAGATCTTTTGAATCTCTACCCAAGTTGGACGACGTCTTCAATACGTATTCTAAATTCAGACGCACGCTGAACGACGCCTCCTGAATCCCGGCGCTCTGCAGTCGATCCCCATTCATAACCTGTTGCCTCTTGAATATCTCGTAAACTTGAACGATCCGCCGTCAAGGACATAGTTCGCTAGCAATCTCCCATGGTTAAGCTCAGAAAACTCGGCTGGCATACGCCGCACTGTCGTAGCATCTTTTGGCTTCAGTCTCCCCTCCCCGTGACGGACACGTGACATTAGCCGATTATATATAGTAGGATAGGATGTCGTCATTGCATCTCGTCTCTCACAACGTGTCCAAAGTCTCTTACTGATCGATCGAGTCCAGTGGCAACTCGAGAAAAAAATCGCTTCAAGTAGAACTGAAGAGTAACCTAATTCAATCCATAGATTATTTGGGCCGCTGCCTAAATTGTATGGTCACACATTCGGTTCCACATATTAGGTTTTTGGAAGAATTGCAGTTGAACTAGATGGCGACGACTGGTTGATACCCAAAGTCGTACTGATATTTCCGATATTCGCCTAGTTTCGTCGCGAAGAGGAAATGAAATCGGGACGCATCCCTTTAGAAATGCCAGTCAAGCCCTGCCAAGTCATTCGCTTATCTTTCTAAATCTCGCAGAACAGATGGATTACACACTTTCATCGTCGCTTTTCACGTAATTGTTACTGAACTGTATAAGAAGAAATGAACTGTTCACTAGCAAGGCACGTTTTGAGGAGTTTGCCGATCAGGTTTCTGCATAGTTTCCGTCAGCGCAGACGCTCTCCACTGTCGATATGTGACTAGAAACTTCTTTTGGATGACGTAGTAACGCACCTGCAGGAAGACAAGACAGCAGTAGGGTGGTAATGAGTCATCCTACACCAAGTTCATGCCTATTGCAGTTCAGGGCAAGACAACTTTCCAGAACAAAAAATCAGGTCAGCGCTAGGTGCACAAAGATTCAGCTATAAGGCTTGGTTGGTCTGGGTGGAACGCGAACCAACAACCTCGATTTGCTTGCACCCTACACCCCAGCGGTGCCTCCTCCCAACTGCACTACCAAGTACCCTTCCATGGTTAGTGCTGCAGCGACTGTGAACGTTTGAACTGAATGAGTTGAAAGAACCTCATTATGATTCCATATGGGTTAGTGACCCTTTATTAAATTACCTTTACTTTATAGATCAAATACACGTTCTATTTTTTGTACTTTTATTCTACCGTCACACATTACAATCACAATTTACTTGACATATACCATTACGCTGAACCATTATGCTCCTTTAATATATCTCTTTTCAAATTCTTACTCATTTCCATTTCTACTACCCAACCGGTATTTCCACGTCCCTAGCGGGTCCACCAGTTTGGTTTCAAGTTGTACTCTTCTGACGACCGCTAGCTAGGAAGGTCAGAGCCCTAACTCTGTTTTTATCTGCAACGAAGTGGACGGAATTACGGAATTATATCTGCAACGAAGTGGACGGAATTACGGATCAACGTGATCAGCGATGGCCACGACAATGACTCAAGGACACTTAGCGGTCAACTGCGGGTGATTGTGAATGATGACTGAGATGGTGATGTAGGGTAAGCCGCAATTTGCGCAAAAGTATAACGGCGTCAAACTACCGACGCTATGAGAGCAATTTTAGAGCGCTCTTTATTAAAAGATTATTGGACTACTTGAGAAAAATCGGTCACCAGCAGGAGAAAATCCAGCCAGCTATTAGGCTAATGCATAATTTTTGCCCATATTTGGACTTATTCGAAATTTCGGCACTATTGTACTTTCGCGACTCCAAAGGTCGAGGAGAGGACGAAAATTTTTTGGCCCAACCCTCGCCCAGAAAGGTTACTTGGAGTGTTGATCACGAATCTGACAGCCTTTTTGAAATGTCGGGCGATTACCTTAGGTTACGCTAGTACGGTGTGATTAAGGCTGTCTAGGTCATAATCACTGATTTCGTCCAAACCTCGCCCAGTGGGGGGTTGTTTCGGGATGCTGATCACAAATCTGACAACCGTTTTTGAAATTTGGGCCAAGCTGTCTAGCATAATCACCGATTTCGCCCAAACTTCGTCTTGGGGGGTATTTAGAGTATCGATCAGGATCTGACATCTGTTCTGCGTATTGCGCTGGAGTACGATAGGTGCGGGCGACTAAGGCCATGATGATGCATGCAATCTTAGTCACCCGTGCGTACCGTAATTGACCGAAATTTCGAAAACGGATGGCAGATTCGTGATCAGCATCCCAAATACCCTCTCCCGTGGGAAAAGTTTGGACGAAAATTTTTTTCGATCTCTCCTCGATAGGAGTCGTGGAACTACAATAGTGCCGAAATTTCTTGAGGCCACCTTGTGGAATTCTTGAGACGTCTGCAATATCGCGCAATCTAGAAGCTTCCAAGAGACGGCTACATGAGCGCACGTGAGTGAGCCTCCCGTGGGCAAATCTTGGATAAAATGGATCAGTGTGAATTCTAGCCATTTACCTCTACGAGCAAAAACTTGGCACCAGTTCGAAGGACCCGACCGATCGGATCAACACTGCATTTATGCCCGGAACGACTACCGAACGCACCGTCGACGAATCGAAACAAAAAATAAGAAAAATAAGAAAAAGGAATCGAAGATTCTCTCCTCCGTTTTCGGAAAGCGCGTGATCTACTGGTAGCTGTTGGGCTACAATCGCACCGCCAAGGTCCAAGTTTACACAAAACAGCTCCAGAAATCTATTATTTATTAATTTATTTATGGCGTAGATCAAAGTCTAGCATCAACTATATTTAAAAAACTAACCGCAAAATATTTCTAACACAAAACACAACATTCACTGTTAAATCATGCTTAAGCAGTAGCCTGTATTCGAGCACTTTATTCAGCATATGGTAGGTGTTCAACACGCTTGCCCAGACAGCCTTGCCATATCACCGTACTTGTCAAGCAACAAGTTGAATTCTTTGAGAATCTTGTAGGTTAGAAAATCTGACCTAGTCCGTGACTTAGCAATCCACACTCGAAGCTTAAGCTTTCTTCTTACGGATTTTGCCAGCACACCATCCAAAAAAAGTTGTCCGGTTCGATTGATAGCTTATGGGAGAGAATTTTATACATCATGATAATGTCGGAAATTTTTCTTCTGTTATTCAATGGTGGAAGGCCAAAAAACTGTGACCGTTGGAAAATGGATGACGCTTTAATGGAAAAACGACCGAAACGTCTCGAAGGGTCTCTCCTCCACGACAAAGCGAGACCGCACATAGCGAAATTAACTCTTGACTTTCATCGAGAAGATTGGCCGGACGACGGTGCCTCATTCAAAGCACAGCCCTGTCATGGCATCGCTAAAGCCCCCAAGCAGTATTTACGCGAGAAAAATCTCGATGATTACGACTAAACGAGATTCTCCCTTTTTTGACCCTCAGCTTCGTTCCTTCTGGAGCAAGGACATTGAAACCTTGCCTAAGAAATGGCTTACTAGTCGACACCAATGGTGATTATAGTGTTGATGGATGACTTGTTTTGTTAAAGAAAAAGGAGACTTTAAAATCACGTTGTTTTATGAACAAAAAATATGCAATAGTTGCTCAGTTGCTCATCCACTTCAGCGAAACATTTCACCATAGATTACGGAATCATCACCGACACGATTGTGCTCCGTCGACTTCCAGAAGCGGCGGGGATTGTAACTTTAATTTCATCACAAATGCATCGCCTTTATCCTTTTCTGTCTAGTGAACGATTGACCCTGAAATTGGCTGTACCATCTATCAGCAGTCTACCGTACAGCAGACGACCTTCTATGCGTCGGAATTGCTGCACTTCCGCTCACGTGTAGGAGAGAGCCAGAAATGCACGCAGCAGCCGTCATTTTTTCACGCCAACTGCATATGGGATTCTGGTAAATGAAATTAATGAGAAATTCTTGAGACGGCAACGACATTCTGCATTGTCCACTGTTTGTCTTACTAATTTGTTGTGTAGTATCTACTGATTCTAGGCACCCGGCGCTGTGCGGGTTTAGGGGGAGGTAATCTTTCGAAGTCGCAGATTTCTCAAATATCCAGCTCAAGGTAGGACAGAACGTTAAAATTTCTTTGGCTTAGCCCATCCCAGTTTTAGGATTACGTTGAATCATGAAACTATAAGGACAAGGATAAAGGACGGCGTAACTGGATCCCTCTAGGGATACGCCACGCATTCTACTTCTACGGTATGTCGCGGAGGCGAGATGAATGCGTTTGGCCATACAATGACTTACGGTGGCCAGCCGATGAACAATTCAGCGCCTTATCCTTCCCAGACACGTCTGGTACCAATCCGCCGATACCGGAGTAATGAAAGGGTTGGTTGGACTGGTGGCCTGGGCAGGAAATCCAAACGAAGCACCTGGTACCGGGTGTACGCAACAACTGGCACCTCCTCCAACTGCGCTACACCTGAGAATATTTAGAAAACTGACCAGGGAAGTGTCTCAGGAGTATGTCTGAACGGCAAAAATGAATACCACTGTGAGAGTCTCTACCCTTCACATAGTAGAAAAGTACATAGGCACGATTTTTGCAAAGTCCTTGAACCCTAGGAATTAGAGACCCTCGAAGTTTACAATGAGATCACGTGCACACGCACGTATGTTTGAGCGGTGAAACTGAATACGACTATGATAGTCTCCACCTTTCGAATAGTAGAAAAGTAGATTCCATTTTTGCAAGGACCTTAAACCCAAAGAGCAATGGGCCTTCAAAGTTTGGTTTAGTTTATGGAACCGCGTTCACAAGTGCTAAACTACCGTAATCGGCTGAAATTTCAAAAATGGATATCATACTCCTGATCAGCGCCCAGATAACCCCCTTAGGCAAACTTAGGTGAAAAAATTTTTCTACCCCTTCTCGGCCTCAACGAAGGGGCCAGAAGTTGTGAACGTTCAATAGTGCCGATTCAAATTTACCCATGGCAATCGCATAGTGAGGAGGGCGTACACTCATATCACGGCGAACTATTGTGATCAACTTTGTGGAAGGTATCTCTGCACCCCTATCTTCAATGAAAAATCTTTCTATATTTACCATTTTCTAATCGTTCGGTCCACCAGACGAGTTTCAAGACCAACGTGCCGCCGTCTAATATCCTAGATGACGGTGACCTATATTCGCTGACCTGCTGGGACTGAAGTAGTTACTTGCACGTCATCATCAATGTGTCTAGCTGTACACCTTCGACGGGCGGTAGGGTTCAACTGGACCTGTGCATCGATCGGCTGTCCTTCTCCGAACATATGGGGCACATGCTGGATGAGATCGACTGGACACCGATTCTCGACTTTTAGACTGATGCCATCATATACTCTCCTAATTGCTGTGCTTATGCCTACTTATGAAGGGTCATTCTTCACGTAGTCAACGGACCCATCAAAAATCTGTTTAATAAATACAGTTTAGTATAGCACGTACTTGGCAGCCTATGGTGGAATATATGGATAGGAAAAATATGGAAGGTGATAGATACCAAGCAAGGTATGAACATTTGAAAATGCAAAGATTCGGCAAGTAATGGGGCCTGAATACCTCCTGTGCCTTTCATTCACCGCCACTTCCCGCTGAGCCACCGAGCTGTTTGCACCAGCATCTTCCACTACCTCCCTTGTCTCCACGAAGCGCGCGCACAAAGGTGTTAGGTGCGCGTGACATGCAACTCAATACTAGACTTTCAGGGAGCCCGAACTCCTTGGGTTCCGGGACTTTGCAAAAATTAAAAATACTTTCCTACTGTTTCAAGGGCGGAGATTCTTGTGGTGGTATTCGTTTTCGCCATCCAAACATACGCCTGAGACAGTTTCCTGGTTAGTAAAGAAGGCGTAATCGCAACAGTGTATCCGCCTAACATGCATTGTGCCAGGGGCAAAAAACTCATTTAGAACGACCAGTTTTACCGCCGTTGGTAAGCGCCTATAGAGCAGATGAAGAACGAACACTCAATATAATTGAGATGAGCGCAGTGACGTAGTCGGGGTTCTTCCAAAACGACGGCGACGACGACGTTGCAAAGTGAAACGACGGCGACGACGACGTTGCAAAGAGAGTTGTCAAAACGGCTACTGATAGAAACCGGCGTCGACGGAACCGGTTTTCTACTACCCGCGATTTGGAGGACCTGATAAGTTTCGCCGAACTTCGCGCCTACTTAACAGATTGCAAATAAGGGGGGGGGGAGGGGAGCGCTTCGCGCGAGAGTTGCGGTACGTTCAATATTTCTGATTCCACTGCTGTTCAGAAGCTGCTAAACTGCTCTACACGACTCGACTAAACGCGAATAGAGCACTCAGGTAGTTTCGTTATGTCTTCTGTGGTTAGTGCTAAGGTTGTACGTTGTTATAACGATGTTTTGATGCGATCAAAACTCTAGCGGCAGGCGGGACTCGAGCTCGCACCTCTTGCTGACCGAGCGCGAATGCTCTACGCCATTACACCGCTGTCGCCGTTTCTACGAACGCAACATCCACACTTCACGGGACAAAGCACTCACCCGTATATCGGAAAGAGCTGGCCGCTGATTCGAAAAAATTCACTCTATTTCAAACCAGACTTCCCAAAAATGTTAGAAAAAAATTGTTCAAGAAAAACTTTAGTATCACTTTCTTTGATGTTTTAATATTCGCTTACCCAAAAAGTGAATACATTGTTTGAAATTTTATAAAATCCTTAGTTCTTGAAAAAATAATGATTTAGAGCTTCTTGTCAAAAGCATGACAGCAGCCATATTTTAACATAAAGAAAAGATTGCACCATGCTTTCGTCCAAGACGTTACGATTTTTATTCAATTGGAAGCAACATTTCTGTTTGCATGGAGTTTCACATCCGTAAACAATACAACAAATACAAATTTAAAAAACACACATAGCTTCATTTTTATGTAAACAGCATTTACACTATCAACCAAGTAAAATATTTATTCTTTATTTAATTGATAGTGTAAATGCTGCTCACCTTTTCGAGTGCATGGCACGATCTTCCACTAAGTGATTGTTGCCTGGTTGCAGTTTAAGACAAAATTCAATGTAGATTTTTTTCAAAGAAAAATTTTACAAAATTATTATACTCATCTGGGCAGCAGATGTAAAGAATTTCGAAGAAAGTGACCGAAATTTCCTTGAACAAAACGTTATTCCAAACATCTTGGAGATTCCGTAGCTTACTCTGTCGGACAAGGCCCCTACCAATTCATCGAGGTCAGAGTGAAAGGCTTGACTGGCTGGACTTCAACTTGAGCTATTCGGGCTGCTTCGACAATCAGAGATTGCCTGAACGGATTCCCGCAAAAACGGAATGCATGGCACACTTCAAATGGTACTGGGTAATGCCGTTCATTTTCCTTTCCCCTTATACCACGTGAGTCAAATCCAAACTCGACATGCTTGAGTTTTCGTGTTGACTATTACGCTGACGCAAAATTAATCTCCGTTTCGAGGAATGTATGAATAAATAAATTTTTTACCCTAAAATCATCCCGTCTCAGGGAAATCCACATAAAGCGGTTGTTAAGCTATTCCTGCTTTTTCAAAAAACATACGTGGACTTCGCTCTAATTTTTCTAGCCGACCTTTTCCAGGGCTCCGTAAAATCATGAGCCGACGCGACTATCGAGTCACCATGCTTTACGAATTTAAATTGAGACATTCTGCCGCAGAGGCATCCCCTAACCTTAGCAACAGTTTTGGCACAGACTGTCTTTGCGAACGAGTGATGAGGCTCTGCTTCAAAAAATCGCTTCTGGTGATTTTGATCTCGAAGAAAACCCGGGTCGCGAGCGCAAGTCGTCGCTTGATGGTGAAGTTTTGAGGAGAGCCGTCGAAGCAAATTCGGAGACGAGTACAAGTGCATTAGCAGAGGATCTTGGTGAACATCACAGTACGGTAGCAAAGCAATTGGAGAGAATCGGGAAGGTGAAGAAGAAGTCGACGAGGGTGCCTCATGAGCCGACCGACGAGCAGCATCTGGCACTTTTCGACACCTGCTATAACCTGCGAGTTCGCTTTCAAACTGAGCCTTTTGTAAGCCGTAGAGACTTACTGCTGTGAGTTAGACAAAACGTATGAGAAGTTGCGGACAGTGGACGAGTTCCTGATGCCCCATTCTCGCTCAACGGAATGAACATCTCCGAATGCTCCAGCTACGTCTATCTGAGTCGCGAAGTGAATATGGCCAACGACCTAGCGCCAGAGCTGAGCAGGAGAAAACGAGCGGCTTGGGGAGCTTTCAAGAGCGTCAAAGAAGTCGCGAAGAAGACGAAGAACGTCCGACTCTGTGCCCACCTATTCGATTCCACTGTTCTTCCTGCCCTAACATACGCCTCAGAGACCTGGGCGGGCACGAAAGCAGGAAGAACTCGCGATCAGCGTCGCGCAGCGTGGAATCGAGAGGACGATGCTCGGAGTGACACGCCTCACGCAAGTGAGAGAAGGCCTCCGGAGTTCCGAGCTTCGTCGACATTCGAAGATCAGAGACGCTGTCGCGTAGGCCAAGTTGTCGAAAATTAGGTGGGCCGGCCACGTAATGCGCTTCGTAGACACCCGCTGGACGAGAGCCGTTAGCGACCGGATTCCGCGGGATGTCAAGAGAACACCAGGACGCCCACCAACGCGTTGGTCGGACTTCTTTGTGAAAGCCCTGAACGACCGATACATCGCTCTTTGTGTCCCTCGAGCGAGGAGGATCCATTGGACTACTCTGGCACGCGACAGGGACGAATGGAGACGCTGCTGGCGCCCGCTCGAGCAAGTCGATGATCTACGGGACGACAGGTGATACAGGTGATGAGAAGTTGCAAAAATTGTGGCCGGAAGTGGTGAATAGAAGGGGACCGCTCCTGTTGCAGGACAACGTAAGGCCACACACCTCACAAATCACTCGGCGAAAATTTACCCATTTAGGTATCGAAGTTCTCCCTCACCCACCATATTCTCCCCACCTTTTTCTCACTGACTATCACTTTTTCCGAGCTTTTTACCTCATCTGCGTCAGAAACAATTCACTAATTTGATCGATGTTAAATGGGCCCGCCTTTATTTCGACTAATTCTTGTGATCTCAGTTTTTATTGTAAAGGATTAGGCTCACCAACTGTTGGTTGGCAAATGTAGATTGATTCTGGTTTTTTAATTCGACTAAGAAAGTTGTGCTTAGCTGTGTTATAGCAGTTTGAAGTAAGCGGTTCGTTTCGCGATTAATTTTGCGACAGCCCAACACTACAAGGAATATTTTGCAAAAACACGGAAGCAAAAATATCAGAATATGGATTTTGTTCTCACGTCATCTTTGCACATAGAAAGTATTACATTGTTAAAACTTTATTCGGAATCAAATTATTTATTGCATAGAACATGAAGCTATGTGAAATCTGCGAGCTGATCGAAGCACCATAGTCCGGTTCACTGATAAAACTCAAACCCGTGTATAAACAGACGAAAAACTAAGAAAAAAGCGGCCGTTTTGTTTAAACTTATTCCTATACTTATCAGCCAGGTGGCTTCGTTAACGAGCAGGTTTCTTAAGAGATGTAAAATCGTGATGTGCACGCCATTAGCGTGAAGTCTTCTGGGCCTTCTCAAAAAACACGCCACATAGTGCCGTAGTTTGGTATTTCAGTCAGTTGTTTTCCCATCCGAGTTTTCAACTTCTTCAGAATGTTCTGCGCTCTGAAAAGACACTCGATACATAAACCTATACACATCAAATCAACAAGCTCACCGGTAACAGTGTACCAAAAGAGAACTATATGGAGAAGCTTTTCCTACTATGACGACGATAAACATAGCATCGATGACAAAAGCACAACGGCGCGGGAATCGTGGGGAAAACAAGAGAACAAGCGAGAGGATCGTGGGTTTCCGCTCAGCAGAACGTCATAATTGCTAAGTAAAACCTCGGTATGAGAACACTAGAAAAGTCTTAATGTCGTGCATTATAAATCAGCAAAACACAGTTCACTTATTGCCACCTATAGCTGCACCACCGGCTTGCTGGCCGGCCTTAGCGATAGAGCACCCTGTCGTCGCCCATAGGTTGACCTTGCGATAGGTCTGACCCTGGCATCGTCATCAGGCACACCCAGTCGCCTACATTCGAGTAACGGTGAAGGGCTGGTCCGAGAGTACATCCCGTGAAGGTCGCACCCGTTGTGAGTTCTCCTCAAACTTCGTTGATGACTTGTTGGCCATCCGGAGCATCTCCTCGATGATCTCATGAATTTCCTTGCCCATTGTCTCTGGCAGATACAAATAGATGAATATCAGACAGACGCAAGACGGTATCGTGAAGAGCGGGATGAACACGATGGCACCGAATCTCTGAAAAGGAAGCCATTCACTCAATAGACAACGATTTATTGGGGTGCTGGAGATGAATCTTTGTGAAATACATCACAGCTTCCATCCTTAACGTCCATGAACGGTTACGTCCGTTCATGGCAGTTTCCCATGAATTAGGGTTGCCACGAAAAATAGAGAACTGCGCTCAAGCTGTTACCTCAAATAGAATGATAGCGAGAAAGTCAGTGATGGCGATGAATACGTTGTTCGCTCCAAAGCACAGAGAAAATACCAGCGACTTGTACTTGACAGGTACAAGTTCTGGAGCGACGAACCATGAGACTGGACCTAACACCATCCTGCAAACATTGCTTTGAAAACCCTTTCAAGGGCTATACGTCTGGATATACCATCTTCTTGCCAAACTGGGCACTTTTCACGTCAAATGGGACAGTCGTCTAAACAAGCCTAACGCTTTTGAAATCAAGCTGAATATAAAGCAATACCTTCCCTGTAAACTAGTAACTCACGGCACTGTCCAGAAGATCACAGTGGAGAAAGCTGAAGTTGCTCTGAGGAAAATGAGATCGGGCAAAGCAACTCGGTCCGTCGACGTGGCGGCTAATTTATGGAAGTCAAAGCGTTGGTACCCTGCTGAGTGGTTGGCGATGTTCTTTAATGAGGCTGTAGTGGAGAAGAAAGTCCCTGAGTGTTGGCGTCAAAGTACGACAATTCCGATTTGGAAGAAGAAGGGCTGTCCTGCAGACTGCCCCAATTACCGTCCGATTCGCTTGTTTTCGCACAGCATGAAGATCTTTGAGCGAATTGTCGACGGACGAATTCGTGACATCGTCCAGCTTTCCAGCAATCAGTGTGGCTTAGTAGCTAGCTGTGGCACCATCGATGCCAGTCACGCCGACCGCCTCCTGTTAGAGAAGAACCGCGAGAAACAGAAGCCAGTGCAGCCTTCCACGACTTGGAGAAGGCCCTTGACCGCGTACCACGTGAAGTGATATGGTACGCCTTGCGACATCACGGAGGTCCTAAAGAGCTCATAGAGCGGGTGCGAAATCTCTACTCTTCTCCAAAGAGTCGACTTCAAGCTGCAGCTGGAACCTCGATGGAGCTTCCCATCCCTGTCGGAGTGCAGCAGGGTTCTGCTCTTTCGCCACTCCTTTCTGTTGTCGTATTGGATGCCATCACACGGGATCTTCAGAAGCCCGTCCCTTGAACGTTGTAAAGATGAACTCGAGCGAGAACTGTAAACTCGGTGTGGAGCAGTTTGGACTCAAATTGAACGTGAAGAAGACCGAGTATCTAACAACGGACGTTACCGAGTGCAGCTCCAACAAGGCTAACGGCATCGAGGTTCCCCTACTTCGGTCTTTGAGAACATGGGATCAGAAATAGCGTCTGACGGCAAACGATGGTTGCTCACGCGTGAGCGCAGCTTGGTTCAAGTTGCGCTCGCTGACTGGCGTGCTCTACGGCAGGAAGATACAAGAGCGCTTGAAGTTGAAGATCTACAGAGCAGTCGTCCAACCGGTAGCGATGTACGGTGCTGAGTGTTGGCCTGCGACCAAGGAAGTTGAAACGCACCTCATGGAGACGAAGATGCTGCGCTGGACGGCTGGAGCCACCCGCATGGGCCGCATTCGAAGTGATGCTATCTGGCAGAAGTTTAGTGTCGCGCCGATAGCCGACAAGATGCGCGAAGCTCGCTTGCGGTGGTACGGCCACGTTCTGCGTGGAAAGGAAGACAGCGTCCGCAAGATAGGCCTTATGTTCGAGGTAGTAGGAAAGCGGCCTAGAGGGCGTCCGAAGCAGCGCTGGTCTGACACGTTACATATGGACTTGAAGGTTGCTGGTGTCCACCCTGATCTAGCGCTGGATCGGGAAAAGTAACGTCATGACATCTAAATAGCGACCCCGCTACAAAGCGGGACAAACGCTGAAGAAGAAGACTAAACTAAACCTTCCAAAAATTTTAGAATAATTTTTTGTTCAAGCGAAATTTTAGTATAACTTTCTTCCAAGTATTATTATTATACCTACCAATCAACGAGCACACTGTTTGAAATTTTATTAAATTTCCACTTTTAGGAAAAACAGTGGTTTAAATTTTTTTACAAAGCAGAAAGCAGCTATTTTTTTTTGCAAAAAGAAGAGATTGCGCTACATCCACGTCCAAGACGATAGAAAGATGCAAAAATACAACTGTAGGGAACACATACAATCTCACTATGATGCTTCATGTAAGGAGCATTTACACTATAAATCAGATAGGCGTCGTGACAAGCTCTTCAAGTGCATGGCGTGACATTGTGTTTTATTGCACCAAATGATTGCTAACTTGTCCCGCGTCTTGAAACAAAATTTATTTTATTACTTTCACTCAAAACAAAAATTTATAAAATTATTGCACTCGTCAGGGAAACAGAATTTTAAAAAATTCCAGAGAAAAATTTTCCTTAAAAGGAAATTTATTCTAACCATCTTGAAGAGTTTGTAGTTTAATGTGCAAGAAGCTCGCTTCGGTTTGGAGGACGTTCATTTTGGTATCAGATGCAACTAGTTTGTTTAGAAGAGTATCCAATTTAATGTGAAAAGTGTTCAATTTGATTTAAAAAATGGCTCATTATATAAGAAAATGGTGTACAAAAAGCAAGGACAGATGATGTTCACCGGACGACTTACCCAAAGGAGATGCAGTAGCACACAGCCGAAGCAATGCATGCGTACTTCACCCAGACAAACTTGTACGCCAACAAAGAGAACACCGCAAACATCACCAGAAAGATCTGAAGTTCGATTATTAGATCTTCCTACGCACTGCTCAATTTGAAGTCATGAAATCTTAGCACCAGCTTTATCATCAAGGTCTGTTTCTAATATCTAAGAAGAGGAGACCAATTAGGATCAACCTTTGCGTTTCCTCGACCATTTTTTCGGCTAGTTCAGTGAATTTTCCTCGTTTCCTCGACCATTTTTTTCGGCTAGTTCTGTGAATTTTCCTCGTTTCGTCGACCATTTCTATGTTTTCGTTCGTATTTTCGCGGTTATTCCCGCTGTGGTGCTTCCCATCGGTCTACTGTTGTAGGTTCTTTGTTGCAAAACGTATTTTTCCGAAGTCGTGTTCTTCTAGCGAGGGTTTTCCGTGCCTATGCTCATTCCGGCATTTTTTTATTATTCTTATTTTCCACGTAGGCATGGAGACCCACGTTTCTGTGCTCGGCACGCCACGAGGGGGGTCATGATGTGTCCAGCACAGAAATGTCCCAGATGAGGCCCTACGTTGTTAAAATGATATTTTGCTAGGAGGGTTTTCCGTGCCGGTGCACAGTTCAGCATTTCTTTCAATTCCTATTTTGTCCGCGGGCATGGAAACCAACGTTTCTGCGCCGACAAATCATGAGAGCGTTGTCGTGACGTGTCCAGCACAGAAATGTCCCAGATGGGGCCTACTAAGTTTCCCAATGGCAAATTTCTGTACCGGACATGTTAAGACCACCCCTGTGAGTTGATCGGCCCAGAAGTGAAATGACGCGAGGGATCTCATAAAAGAGAAATGCTGGAATAAGCGCAGGCACGAAGAACCCTCTAGGGGAATCACCTCATCAAAAACAAAACAAGCAAACGAAAACATCACTAAGACGAATGTTGAAATCAGTATAGAATAGTGAGAAACGAAAGAAGCGTCGAATTCTGTCGAAATAAGTGCAAAAATAGTGCACGACGAGCACTCCCCCTCCGCGACCGTCGCTTGTCGCTGTACACTGCACGACGACGAGCGACGGTCGTCGAGCGGGACTATGTTCCTCTCCCGTCACTCGGAGGTATAAGGCCCCGTGCATACTTCCCGTCGCCGCGATTCCATCGCGGCGATGAGTTTTGCAGAGCGACGCGAAAGAATTTGAATTTCTCTGTGCTCGGCGCATCGCCCATCGCTCTGCAATGGGGCGCGACGGCGATCCGTCCAGGACCAAACGCTAAACACCGCGCGCGGCGCGAAAAAGTATGCCATGCCCGCGATGGGCGCGGGAAGCCATCGCGCATGCCGACCGTTACTGTTGCGGCGGCCGCGGCGAGGTTTCCTTTGACTATTCGACCGCGTGCGGAGGAATGGTCATGAACTGAGCGCCGCGATGGCATCGCGGCGATGGAAGTATGCCCCCGGCCTAACAGCGCTGCGACGCGTCGCGGCAGCAACGGCCAGGCAACTGTTCCCGCGACATCCGCTGCCCCGTCCACCATTGCAGCGAAGGCGTCGTCCCGTGTGGAAATACAATACTGCTCGCTGGCGACTTAAGCGACAGCGGCGACAGCATTGCGTTGGAGAAGTATTGCCTATATTGTTGAGTATATTCTATTGTATGCTGCATAAAGAATAAAAAATAAAAACTTCAAACGGAGCAAGACATTCTGACCAACGTAATGCGAAAAAATGCTTGTCGCTAAATTGAGGTATTCTGTTGAGTGAAAGGCTGTTGTTGAGGGTTCCTCGTCAAACTTGCACTCCTGCCTCTTACGTCATACAGCTGCACGAAAGGTGCACGTCACGCGATTCTGTTTCTTTTTGTAGAGGTGATACGATGAGGCAAATGATAACACATTTAAGCATATACTTCCGCGGACACTCCCGTGACGAACAGGAATCGTGCCAGGACCCTACAACTGATCACTCATCGCAGACCGCCACTCCCACGTTGCGCGGACAACCTCTCGCGGTGCACTGCATCTCGCAAGTGCCGCGGAAGTGTCCACGGGAGTAGACGTCAGGCCTGAGGCCTATGTTATACTCCCGCGGGAGCATCCGCGGAAGAGCGGGAATCGCGCCGAGATCCCTCACCTGGCCAATCGCCGCGCCCCGCCACGCCCGCGGTCTGCGGTGCACCCTTAGTCCGCGGACGTCCCGCGAATGCTCCAGCAGGAGTATAACACAGGCCTCAGTCGCAGCACATGACAACTCGTCCGCGTGGGCGGGGCTGTTGGCGAGGCGGGCCTAGTCGAGGTATCTAACGACCGGACCCAAGGATATCGGAAGAAGCCCAGATAAGGTCCTCGATAAATCCAGACGAATAGTAAACGTGCATGCTCTCACGGCTGCACATTAAGATATTTGCTCTTAGCCATCATTATCAGAGAAACTTTCAAGATAAAGTACTTCATGGGACATATTGTGTCCACTTATGCGAGGCATAATCGGTATTTGTTTCGGGAAAAATAACTCACATTGCTTAGTATCCCTGAGAACATCACCAAAAAACGCCTAGGATACTTGTCGACGAACGATGCACCAATGGCAGAAGAGATCGTGAACACAACCATCAGCAGTGCTGATATAAGTTCTGCTGCAGCTCTAAATTTTGCGAAGCTTTCGAAGATATTGTAACAGAGACTGAAGAGAAAACCGTGAACGCTCACCAAAAACTAACCTGTGTATATTAGACTGTTTGAAGAATGCGGTAGATGATGTTAGCATGGGATAAAAAGACCACGTCAGGAAAAGTACCGAGATAGCCAGATAGACCGCTTGCCTCAGGTTCCACGTGACAGCTATCTCCTGAATTGAACGGTAAATTTTTATGCAGATGCAACGGTTGACATCTGCTTCATTTCTGTCACTACCATTTGTGGGTCAGGCATCTTTTTTGTTTGGATAGTCCAATTAGGAAAACCGGTGTAATTCGGCCTTCCTGGACTTGGAGAAGGCCTTCGACCGCGTTCCGCGGGAAGTGATATGGTACGCGTTCCGACGAAATGGTATCCCTGAAGAGCTTATTGAGTGGGTGCGCATCCTCTACTCGTGCCCAATAAGCCGAGTGCGAGCACCAGCGGGCACCTCGATGGAGTTTCCAATATCTGTCGGAGTGCACCAGGGATCCGCGCTCTCCCCACTGCTCTTCGTGATCGTCATGGATGCAATTACAAGCGCTGCTGTATGCCGATGACGTCATGCTTGCATTCGAGGACAAAGCAGAGCTCGAGCGACAGGCACAGGCGTGGTGCGATCGCTTAGCATTGTTCGGACTCAAAAAGACGGAATACTTGACGACGGATGTGAATGAGCATGGATCCATTAAGATCAATGGTACTGAGCTCTCACGAGTTACATCTTTCAAGTATCTTGGATCAACAGTCACGTCCGATGGCAGTCTAAAGTTGGAGGTGAACGTACGTGTGAGTGCAGCCTGGTCCAAATGGCGTTCGTTGACTGGGGTGCTTTGCGACAAGACAATATCTGAGTATCTCAAGTCAAAGGTGTATAGAGCAGTCGTCCGCCCAGTAGCGACGTACGGTGCTGAGTGCTGTGCCCGTGATGAAGGAAATTGAAAGTCGCCTCAGTGTAATGGAGACGAAAATGCTAAGGTGGACGGCTGGAGCAACGCGATTGGACCGCGTTCGCAATGAAACCATGCGACAAAGGTTCGGTGTCGTCTCGATAGCTGACAAGTTGCGCGAAGCACGTCTACGATGGTATGGTCACGTCCTTCGCGCTAACGACGATTGGCCTGAATCTTGAAGTCCCTGGAAAACGGCCCAGAGGACGCCCGAAACAACGTTGACTAGATACGTTGCATATGGACTTGAAGTTAGCTGGTGTCCATCCCGACCAAGCGTTTGATCGGAAGAAGTGGCGTCACAAGACCAGAAGAGCGGACCCCGCCACCAAGCGGGACAAACGCTATTGAAAATGATGATAATGATGATGATAGTCCTATTAGACCGGTGGCATACTTCCATCGCCGCGATGCCATCGCGATGCTCAGTTTACTGCCATTCCGCCGCACGCGGTTGAATAGTCAAAGGAAACTTCTCCGCGGACGCCGCAACAGCGGTGGTCGGCGTGAGGGATGGCTTCTCGCTCCAATCGAGGGCATAGCATACTTTTTCGCGCGGCGCGCGGTGTTTAGCGTTGGTCCTAGACGGATCGCCGTCGCGCTTCCTTGCAGAGCGATGGGCGATGCGGCAAGCACAGAGATGCTCAAATTCTTTCGCGTCGCTCTGCAAAACTATTCGCCGCGATTCGATCACGGCGACGGGAAGTATGCACGAGGCGCAGCTAACCCGGATCCGCCATGTCTGCTCTTAGGTGGTCGACATGTGTTGCTGAAGTTACCCACCATGTACAGAGGTAGAACGCTATCGTATACTCCCATTGGAGTGAACCGAAAGTCGTGTCGCTTTCTTATTGGAACTTTAAACATAATTTCACAACTGAAGGTAAACAGTTCCCAACTTCTCTCCTCTTGAAACCTCGGCAAGCCTAGAGGTCAGTAAAACTGTTGTTACAGATGGTCTGAAATGGTTTAGAATGGTGGAAAAGCGCGAGAAGTAAGTGCCCCACGACTTGAGTGATCGCCAGAAATTGTCGTGCCTCGAAATCTGTTATTCTTTGCTTCTCCGGAGACAAAACGACCCGTTTCTGGATCGAGTCGCCACATATGATGAAAAGTTGGTTCTGTACGATAACCGAAGACGATCAGGACAGTGGATTGATGTTGACGAACCTCCACGCACTTCCCAAAGCAGAAATCCCTCCAGAAAAAGACGATGGTAACTATGAAGTGGCCTGCGTCTGGCGTGATTCACTACAACCTTTTTGAACCAGGCCGGACCATCACAGCAAAGTCCTACTGTGGCGAAATCGACGAGATGTACTGAAGAATGCGTGAGCTGTAGCTGGCACTGGTCAACAGAAGAGGTCCCATTCCTTTGCAGGACCACGCCTGCCCACACGTTTCCCAAATCACCATGCAAAAATTGAACCAACTAGGAGTCAAAGTTCTGTCTCGCTCGCCATACTCACCAGACCTTGCATCAACCGATTACCACCTTTTTAGGCACTCTCACAATTTCACCTGTAGTAGAATTCAGGACCACGCAAAAGCAGCCTTTCTAGAATTTGTCACATCTCGACCACCCAGTTCTTTTGCTGATCGAATCAGTCAACTGGTCCTCGTTGGAAAAAGTGTGCTGATTCGAGTAGTGCTTATTTCGACTGAAACCTTTGAATATGAAGAAAGTTTTGAACGTTTGTCGCGGACCAGTGAAATATGCCAGAGCTTTTCGGCCAACCTAATACTACATAATTCTTCATAATAATTCCCATTCGCACGAATACACTAGGAAAATGTTGTACAAGTGCTCATTCGGAGAATAAACGTGGGTTTTCCTTCTTTTAATGGGATTTTCACATGTGGTTTTTCTTCGGAACCGCTACAGAGGGATTGTCTTGGTAGACTCGATTGCATTTCGATTACTTGCACAGGTTTAATTCTAGGAAGAAGACGTGTACGTAACAACGTTAGCACTGATAATGAAGGACCTACCACAAAAACCTCGAAGGCACACAAAGAAAAAACCAATTACTGGTGCTGGTATTCCTTCATTCGTGTTCCCGAAAGCCATTCAGATATACTCTTACGTTTACGGGATCTAGGTGTGACTGTTGCTTGCCTCGAAGGCTCCCAACTTAAGAATCCTTGTCCGGAGGAGTCCATAACGGTCCTAAGTGATTATTAAAAACATTCTCCGTACCTGAAGAGATGCTCGCTCCTGGTCCATAGCGTTGAATTTTTCACGCTCGTACTGATCTAGAACTTGTTCGTTTTCTTTTTCGTCACCACGGAAGAACTCCAGAGACTTCAGCGCACTTTCTCTGTCTCCTCTGATAGATTCACCTTCGATGATTTCAAACAAGAAATAATGCAGTGTACTGAACAGATTACTGTGGGAACACTCACCTCATGATCATCAGGAATTTAGGCGTTTCTGGTACATATAGCAGAAAGAGAAGTGATAGTAGTAATGGTACCACAGGTAGTAATACTAGGATATCAAGGTAGTTACCGAGTACTGCTGTCATTCCGAGTATCTGCAACAGAAGAGGGCATACTTTAAATCGTACTGCCCTACAACTGCCTCTATTGTTAAATAAGAAAGCGTCTTGGGATTACAGACGACAGATCTACCATAATTCTTCGGCGCACAGTGTTTATGTAGAATGATGGAACACAGCTCCGGTGAGGATGATTCTTTAAAGCTTAGCGTTTAACTGCAGACAAATTTCTTATGGAGAAGAGGGGCTGGGCTAGAATTCGTCACATGAAATCCGCATTTCAGCTTTTCGATAGCTACGCCAAATCAACGAGGAAAGCATCGAACTCCTCACAGTTAATCTTCTCGCCCTACACGAACGATCGTAGCGAAGACTCTCGAAGAGACTCCGAGCTTCTCAGTTAATTCTGTGTATTGGCTTTTGGAAGCAAGGAGCGGACTAAGTTAACTTCGCTGGAAACGATAACGGAGTAAGAGCATGTATATGGAGAAAAGCGACACTTCGATCGATCGATATCGATTTGTGAGGCGAAAGCGAGATCAATAACGATTCCAGCCCCTATTCCAGCTGTATTCTCCAACGCTTATAGCAAAGAGCAGTAACAAATGAACAACTCGCCATTCCAAGCACAACCATAGCGCCATAGCCAATCTCACACAGAAACGATGCAGCTCCTCGAATTGACAGCGGAGATATCTCCTAAATACCTCAACTATTACTTTAAAGATATCCTTACAGCTCTAGGAGACGTTAATTTCTCTAACATAGATTTCGTTTCAGACCTTAACTTGGAAAAACTGATCACATTGGTACGCGCCACGCATTAAACTTTTACATGTATTGCCGTTGTTGCTTTGATACCCAACTGCTCCAAACATTGTCATAAGACCTCCACACACTTCTGTGGCAACGCCGCTCGCCGCTATGGTGAAGGATAGGGCAGAGACGCCGCCGGAGGTGCGCTCTGCGTCCCCCTATGGTTAAGGATAGGGCTGAGGCGTTGCCGCAGAAGTGTGTAGGGCCTTTAATTGCCTACTGAAATGCAGTGCCGTTTCTGACACGCTCCAACGAGGCGCTGGGAAGAATGGGAGTAGGGTTCAGTTATGCTGAATCCATACGGAATCAATACCCTTTCCACGAAGCGCCAGCGGTTGCTGCCCTTTGTTGTATTTGTCTTACAAGGGAGGTCAATGAACTTCCCGTGGCAATTTTAAAAGTGACCTATATAGGGTTGTAGAGCGTTATCTGAGAAGCACAGCAGTGGTTTCCAAATTTCCTGCGGACATCTGGGTAGGTCAAAAATTGCAAAAAACCATTTAACTTCAATACCGGCCGATAAAGCAGAACTGACGCCTGGAACTGCCATGCTGTGGTTAGAATCTAACCTGCGAAAGGTTTGGGGCAGGAACAATAGCGGAATTACAGCGATTTCACAAGTTGCTTGTTAGCCGTACAGTGACCGAAGTGGAACATTGAGTTGCGCCGCTCACCACCAAAGGCGAAGCGACCGGATGGCCGAGTGGCTGTGGGGGGCGGGCTTGCGGGAAAAGCGTCGGGGGTTCGAATCTGGAGGTGCTGCTCCTGGATTGTTGGTCTTGCTCCATCAATTTTTGTCGATATAAAGTGTATCTTAACTGCGGTAGTGTGCCATACTGACATTATAACTTTATTTTAACCTCGATATAAACACAAAAATAAACACCCAAAGCAACAGCGTTCATAATACCTAATTCGATTGGCCATTGAGGTGGAGCAGGCGACTTTTCTTTGCCTACAAAATAGATAACTTCAGAACTCCAAAGATCGAGGAAAAATATTATTTATTATTTTATTATTATTTATTATTTATATTCTTTTTAATTAATTAATTAACTATATTTATGTTTGATTTTTTTCGACCCCTCTTCGACTTCTGGAGAGAAAGTATAACAGTACCAATCTGTCTTCTTCATCCTCAACCAACCATATTGCTAGTGATTTCACGGTCGTCACATACAGCAACCTCCTCACTACTACAGGAAGGCGTAATACCACCCACATCATTGTCATCGTCCGGCGACCAGTCTACATCCTGCGCTTCGTTCAAGTTAAGCTAACATCACAAACGAGAGAACAGGCGACTTTTCTTCGCAGTTCCTCGGTAGCATTCAAGGGCCTGTCCCCACTACAAAATAGATAATATTCTTTATCTTGACAGTCTTCGTTAGGCATTGACAGTGGGTCTGTTAGCACTACTTCATGACTCCAAAAGTGGAAGAGAGATTGAAAAATGGATAAAAAGGATTTATCTTTATTTTTCATTATTTATTTATTTATTTATGATGTATTAATTACGTATTATTGATTTATATTTATATTTATATTTTCAATTAATTAATTGATGTATATACTATTTATATTTGATCGGTTGTTGTGATCGTCCTTGGACACACTATACGACACCCCCCCCCCCCCGACTTAATATCAATTGTATAATACAATGTTTTCTCCGTGCTGAGTTATTGGTTGTCTTGCTAACTGCCTTCCTCCCGACTACTCTGCCCCTATTCGTAGGGAGATCGCCGTAACAGATGCCCTTCGGGGTATAATTCAAAATGCTATGTATGGGGATACTGATTGTGCTGATGAGGAGGAAACACTCCAGGTAGTTTATTTTTGTTTGATGTCTATTGCATTGACGTTCTCTCGTTCGTGATGTTAGCTTGACATGAAAGAAGCGCAGGATGTAGACTGGTCGCCGGACGATGACAATGATGTGGGTGGTATTACGCCTTCCTGCAGTAGTGAGGAGGTTGCTGTATGTGACGACCGTGAAATCACTGGCAATATGGTTGGTTGAGGATGAAGAAGTCAGATTGGTACCGTTATACTTTCTCTCCAAAAGTCGAAGAGGGGTCGAAAAAAATCAAAAATAAATATAGTTAATTAATTAATTAAAATAAGAATATAATTAATAAATAATAAATAATAATAAATAAATAAATAATATTTTTTCCTCGATCTTTGGAGTTCTGAAGTTATCTATTTTGTAGGCAAAGAAAAGTCGCCTGCTCCTCTTCAATTGCCAAACGAATTAGGTATTATGAACGCTGTTGCTTTGGGTGTTTATTTTTGTGTTTATATCGAGGTTAAAATAAAGTTATAATGTCAGTATGGTACACTACCGCGGTTAAGATACACTTTATATCGACAAAAATTGATGGAGCAAGACCAACAATCCAGGAGCAGCACCTCCAGATTCGAACCCCCAACGCTTTTCCCGCAAGCCCGCCCCCCACAGCCACTCGGCCATCCGGTCGCTTCGCCTTTGGTGGTGAGCGGCGCAACTCAATGTTCCACTTCGGTCACTGTACGGCTAACAAGCAAATTGTGAAATCGCTGTAATTCCGCTATTGTTCCTGCCCCAAACCTTTTGCAGGTTAGATTCTAACCACAGCATGGCAGTTCCAGGCGTCAGTTCTGCTTCATCGGCCCGTATTGAAGTGAAATGGTTTTTTGCCATTTTTGACCTACCCAGATGTCCGCAGGAAATTTGGAAACCACTGCGGTGCTTCTCAGACAACGCTCTGCAACCCTATATAAGTCACTTTTAAAATTGTCACGGGAAGTTCCTTGACCTCCCTTGTTAGAACAGCAATTATTTACAAGGTAAGGTTAAATCGGGAGCATGTAGCGCAGTCGGAGGAGGTGCAGGTCGTCGCGTGCACCAGATAAAAGGTTCCTGGTTGGGATTTCCCGCCCAGGCCAGCCAAGCCTTCCATCACCTCGGGGTCGGTGAATTGGTACCAGATTTGTTTGGTAAGGATAAAGCGCTGTGACTTGCTCATCGGCTAACCTTTGCAAGTCATTGTATGGCATGGCTAAATACGCATTCAAATCGCCTCCACGACATCCCGTAAAAGCAGAATGCGTGGCGCATCCCAAAAGAGCAACGCCGTCCTTTATTCTTGCATCGTTCAAAATTAAATCACAACTCCTCAACGTTCACCAAACTTAAGACTAGGTTACCATAAATTCGTGTAGTTGATGTCGAATCGGTGTCTTAAACCTAGGACTGAACACTACATGTAGTGAAGATAGGCTGCATTTGGAGGTGGGAACGGGCCAGCCAATCGGGCCGCATCGAATGGGCGTGCCAATCGGGGAGATCGTGTACGGTCAACACCCTGGTAGGCTGATGCGCGTTAGGTCGTAATTCTGCTTGGTTATGTTTGGCTGGCGCGTCACCTCCAGATGCTGCCCACTTTGGCGACAAGGTATGATTCAACAACCTCGACTTCAAGTGAAAAATGAAAACAGGACGTGAAAAATAAATGCACGACGTTAGCCAATCTCCTCTTGGGATGCGCCACGCATTCTACTTCTACAGTATGTCGCGGAGGCAGCTTGAATAAGAATTTGGCCTATACATTGACCCGCGGTGGCAATTAGAGGTATGGGACTTGGGAGGATTGGTTCGTCTTCGCAAAAAACCGAATTAAGGACCGGCGCCTCCTCGTAATGCGCCACCATGCGCACTATTAACGTGATGACTATTACTCTTTATTAAGAAATAAACGACCGATTATATCTTACAGTAAATCACTTTTTATTTAGAACTCGTAGGTAGTAGAAACTCTTCAAAGTCTTTTCTAAAATTGTCAAGTTCAAAGGAAGTAATACCATCTTTAAGATCGCTCGATAAACAACAGCTCCTCAAAACCCACCTGTAGATACAGAAGGAGACAAGCGTCAGCTAGTGGACTGCAGAAGGCGGTGCAAGATCGGCCAAACACGAACGTTTCAGGTATGTGAAATATGATCGACAAGTATTGAATGATCGAGGCGATAGCGGCGATAATTGTCGCTACGATATAACCTTCTGAAACATATGGAAGTTCAAGCAATGGAGGAAATATGGATTAAAAAACCGTATGAATAACAGGTACGGAAGAATGCAGTCAACAGGGGATTGGTCTCATGTCGTGAATGTGGGTAGCATTTGGAGGAGCCACCCAGCCAATCAAGGCGCCTACCAAACACGCGCCGGCCACTACACGTCAGCTCTAGCCGGAAGGAAATTCAGATGCGGCCGCGTTCCCACCCCCCAATGCTGCCCACATTCACGACTATGATTGGAAAATGCGCACTCACTCTTCCTTCCAAAGGTGTCCGTAATATAGGGCGTTATAATGGCGCCGAACACCATCATGATGAACCAGCAATTGATGATAACACCCTGAATGAGGCATTCTAATGTCACAGTCTCGGGGAATCAAAAATAGCTTCCGTAACAGCTCCTTACATCTTCAGTCATACCTTTACAACGGCAACCTCCCCATCAGTCGCGTTATAACCTCGAAGGAGAAACGACTCGCGAATATACCTGAACTTGACGGAAGTGAGATATCGTGCTTGTTAAGTGTGAAGGGCAGGCCTTCTTTATGTAACGAAGGACTGTTTGTAACATCTTCAAAGAAGTGCAGGTTTTTTATTAAATTTCAGTGCAGTTAAATAGAATAAATTAGGTTGGTGTAAAAGAAATGCAGGACTTTTTGTTTTATTGGTTCCAACACTATTTTTTTTATAAACTAAGACCTTTTTATAAGGTGTTATATATTGTTATGAAGCTTATTATATGCGCTTTTTAAATATTCATATGGAATTTGATTTAATTCGCTTACTTAAAAATAATTTGGTTTTTATTTCCAGATGTCCTAACGCGATTTTCGTCAAATTCGCTTTTAAACTGGTCCAAACTTCCGGTCAAATCGCTCGGAATATCAACGGAAGTATGGGACCAGGGAAGTATCAACGAATTTACAGTAGAACGTTGGTTCCAGGTCCGTCTTCGAGGCTGGCAACGCCAGCCTCGAAGACGAACCACATGGCAGCCGTTGATAATGATGCATTGAAGGCCTCTGTCGGAGCTAAATCTACGCGAGATATTGTCGAGGGCCTTGACATCGATCACACAACAATCGTTTGCCATTTGAAGCAGACTGGGAGGACCAAAACCAAGACCAAGAAGCTAAATCGATCGAAAGTCAAAAAAATCGTCGTTTTCAGATATCGTCGGCCCATCTTATGCGTAATGTCAACGATCCGTTTCTCGAACGGACTGTGATGAGAAATGGATACGCAATGATAGCAGGCGAAGTTTGCCTAGTGGCTGAACCAAACAGAAGCACCCCGACATCATCCACAGCCGGAAAATTTGATGAGAATCGCGTTTAGACATCTAAAAATAAGAACCAAATTATTTTTAAATAAGCGACTTGAATTAAATTCCATATAAATATTTAGAAAGCGCATATACTGAGCTTTCCAACAAGCAACAATGTATACTACTTTATAAAAAAATTCTTATCTTATTTGTAAACAAAAATAGTGTTGAAACCAATACAATAAAAAACCTGCATTTCTTTTGCACCAACCTTATAAAATAACTAAAGCAATAAAAAATTATTTATATGCATTTAGATAAAAATTCTACTAAAAATAGGTAAACGAATAGTGACGAGAATCATTATATTTCTGTTACAGTTATTATTTTTGTTTCGTTAGATTGAGAAGTGCGCCTATGAATGCAATAAATAAATAAATAGTCGAACATTGTATGCGTACATATCTACATCTATATATGACTATCTTCTAAATAAAAGCTTTTGAAAAAAACCCTCTCAATAAATAACACTGGATGCTTCCAACAGGTATGCGTTGACACTCATCATCTGGAGGCTATAAACATTACGACGGATAACGAATTGAAGACCTTTCGTGTAGACATCACTAAAAACCACCTTAGGTACGTCATCGCTTTGTTCACGTAACTTTTCCCGTCGTATGAGTTTGATCTCTTGCTGTGTTCACGTCTCTTTATGTACTAGCATGCCGAACAATAACCTTATGCGCTCATTGTTGAAGAGGCGGGAAACTCGTTCGTTGCAGGAACCGTTGACAATGCAGGAATATGAAATTCTAGAAAACATCGAAAGATACACAGGCATTCGTTAGCCAGATCCATGACATGTGCCCAGTTGACTTCTAGGCGTTTCAAAATTATCTCCACTACTGCACTTCTTCGCCCTACATCAACTTTTTCTATAAATTTCACCTTACCAAGTGTTGTCATGCACTTATGAATAAACAAGTGCTCCGTCACGCCTATCGGCGTGCCTCGTGCTTGCGCGCTTCGCGCGATGTTGCAGTATCACTAAGCTAAGGACAATCACATCGAGCTAGCTGCTCTACTTGTACAGCTTTTTCCCTACCTGGGAGAACAGAAGGCTTGCAGTATGTACAGTACATAGTATGATAGGGCGATCTATTGGTTCCTCAGTTCTGGTCCTCCCTTAGTGAAACGACCCCCCCCCCATTACTGGCAATGATCCCCCTTAGCGCACGACGTCTTCGGCACGCCTGCCGAATCCCAAGCACATTGGACGACGTCTTCGGCACGTCTTCTGAGTCCCATGCACGTCATGCGACGTATTCCGCACGTCTTCTGAATCCCCAGGCACGTAGAAGAAGTCTGGGTATTTTCCGCTATTTTCGCTTCACGTAATTTAATCAGTATCAAGCGGCGGTGATCGATACTTCAAAAACAAACTTCAGATTCGTGTTGAGCAACCTCGACTACCCCCAGGGCTAAGGGTTCGGACCGCCTGGACGACATTCACAAAACATCGATAGTTTGATCAGTATCGATTGATGGCGATCGATACTTTAAAAACGAACTTCTGATTCGTGTTGCGCAACCTTGACTACCCCCAGGGCTAAAGTTTCTAGGCAGGTAGAAGACGTCAAGTATTTTCCGCTATTTTCCCGCATCGTAACTTGATTAATGTCGATTGATGGCGATCGATATTTCAAAAATGAATTTCAGATTCGTGTTCAGCAACCTTGATTGCCCCAGGGCTAAAGTTCCCAGGTAGGGAGAGGACGTCTGGGTATTTTTCGCTATTTTCTTGTCGTAATTCCCCCCAATTTTCCCCCTATTTTGTGACTAATTTGTGTGGTAGCGCCGGTCGAAAGTATGACTCACTGCTTAGCGCGTTATCATATAGTATGATAAATTAATAAATTAATAATAAATTTCGTATGTGATTTGAAAGTGTTCGCCTAAGAGGGATGTAGGCCTCAACTAACATGAGCCCCTAATCTCAATGGAATTGCTATATTCACAAGACCTACAGCTTCAGATGAACAACTCGATCACTCACAGTTCAACGGACGTCACCGCAGTGTTAATTGTGGCGTTTGTGTAACCGGATGGGAAATTCGTGATTAGTGACAGAACTGTACATATCAATATCAGGCTGGCTGTCGATCGCCTCGCCATCTGAAATCGAAGCTCGGTCATTCATCTGCTGAGAAACGAAAGCGAAGTATAATTAGGTAGAACAAGTGCAGAGACTCCTTTACAACTGGCAAATGACAGCCCGCGAGAGGGGTGTAAACTAAGGAACGGCGAAAAAGCAATGAAGAACTTGAACATTTATCTCTCAGTGCCGCCAGAAAACCAAATCCACTATCGACCTGGGTATACTAAAGTGCTAACGAAGGAAAGAGCATGAGACGTATGTTTCTCGACGTCTTCTGAATCCAGACGATCGCGACACGACGGGTGACGCGTCTTTTGAACCCGGGCGCCTGTTCTGCAACATCTATATGTAGAAGGCCTCGAACAGGACAGCCGCTAATATGAAACCCTGCCACATCCAGCATATTCATATCCAGATTTGATCCCTATCGACTAGCATTTTTCAAGTATTTAGACCGCCATGTGAAGGATAAGAAAATCAGCAAAAGATCATGTCCAAAATGATCTGGTTTTTAAAAAGATGGAGTGCCTAGACTACTGCCGCGTTGGAAAATGTGTATCAATTGTAATGATGCATATTTCGATTAATAAAAATGCCTTCAAGCAAAGTCATGATCCGTCAAAATTTTCAGTCAAAATCGGACATTTCATATGCAACGACCTAATAGCGTAGGTTATCTTTGCCTAAGTAGTGGCATCTCCACTCCATTTCTAAAACACGCGACAACACGTGACGAGAAAATAATCCGTAGAACAATTTAACAATTTATTTTATATTTTATGTTTATTTGGAATCCAGGACTGTTTGAATATAGTATCGAAAATTCGGTCACTAATTGAAAAAAAATAAGAACAAAGCCTATTCACTATTTGGAAAAATAAAAGTAGAGAAGAAATTCCTCGTTACACGGACAAGGACAATAGTTGGTACTCTGCTGTTACGTGAACATTAACACATTCACGACAATCGTGTTTTGCTGCAGAAAGCCGCCTGGGACACGAGCGCATTTCTACGCGCGCGCTATGAGCCACCGGTGGCTCATAATGTCCCTCGCGGACCACTTTTTTGTCCTATGTGTTTTTTCCTATCAAACATCTACCAGAGAGGTTACTTAGGGTAAGATCACGAATCTGATATACGTTTATGAAATTTCGATAGGTTACGGTAGGTACGGGAGACTAAGACTGCCGAGGTCATGATCACCGTTTTTCCCCAAACATTGCCAAGAAGTTAGTTGGGGTGCTGATCATGAACCTGACATCCGTTTTTGGTATTACAGTGGAGCACAGTAGGTTACAGTAGGCACGAGTAACCGCCGACAGCCTCAGTCACCAGTACCTACCGTAACCTACCGTACTTCACCGTAATACCAAAAACGGATGTCGGATTCGTGATCAGCACCCCAAACAACCCCCAAAGGCGAAGATTGGGCGAAATCGATGACCATGACTCCGACAACCTTACTCACCCGTACCTACCGTAACCTACAGTAGTCGGCCCAAATTTTGAAAAAAAAAATGTCATATTTGTGATCAGCACCTCAAATAACCTTCTTGGGCAAAGCTTGGGTTAAAAATACCGACTTGAATTGATTTTATTGCAAATTCCTTCCTGGTAACATTTTTTAATTTGATATATTTAATGAAAGCTAAGACAATTTTCTTGCTTATTCTTGTTGGACGTTCTCCTATAACAAGTAATTAGGAAACAAAGAAAACCTTTATAAAGAGCCGACAGCAGGAGTACAAAAAATAGCGCGAAAATGTGTGAGCCACCGGTGGCTCATGTTTTCGTCAACGTGCTAAGGAAGCAGTTCTAGCCCAAAATTTTATGAACAATCCCATTTTATCACAACCACGGCCTATGCTCGTGGTAAACTTAGCAATCCATCGAGTGACGAATTTCTCAATCCATAATCGGGAACACATATGTCTGTGCAGATTTCATTGCAGAAAGCCGTATTAAAACTTCGATGACTCCATGCTCCGAAATGTTGATATACTACGTACACTATTGCGCTTCAATATAAATAAATAAATGCTTGTGCCTAAAACTTGAAAATTTTAATACCATTCGGAACGACATTTTCCCTTCCCTTGAAATGTGTATTGGCGAGGAATGTTTCCCGCAACTACTGGAGAAAGAGCTGGCCAGACAGGAGCACTTTTAATGAGCCCCAACAAAAAAAAAAACAATTGGATTAAACTTCGAAAAACTTCGCTAATGATTTTTGGCGTAACGATTAAAAAAGCTGAAAATGGAATCGAAATTAAAATGCGTTCCGTCTTCTTCAACACTAACGAAGATCCAATTATATTGTAAGCAGCCAAACGACAATGACGAGAAGTTCAAAAGAAAACGTCACCTTCGGGATGTTTTTCGAGGTCGTACGCTTAAAGGAAACATAATTGGCTGGAGGGTGACTTAATGCAGTTTTTAAGAAATGCAAGTGCTGATACATGCATCTCTTACTATAAATATCTAAGCTCAAAGATTAGTTCTATGTAGGTCGGCCATAGTTTAAATTTACATTCTTCTACAAACTCCTAAGTGCTGAACCGGGTTCACTTCAAAATCGTTCAAAAAATCTTATCCACCAAAAATGACTGTCGGTACTGAAAGCGACAAAGCATCAATGGAAAGAAAAGGTGACAGCTGACCAGGTTCTTTGCGGGATAAGCTACGCATTCAGCTTTAACGGCACATGGTGCAGAACAAGAGCTATTCGCTCTATACAAAGACTTCCCGGTAGCCACCCGATGAACGATTCAGTCTTTCGTCCTTGCCAGAGAATTCTCGTAAGACTTACCGGATATCGGAAGGATGAGAGGTTTTTGGTTGGCATGTGCGGGGCCCGAACCAGGAACCTTGAGTCACCACGCGTTAACCAACACTACTCCGACTGCGCTAACCATACCTATTAAAGACGTGCCTAAGGTAGCTCCACAAAACTGACTTAATCAATGCGTATCAACATTTACCCACCAAATTACTAACATATCTATCTATTTTTATTCTACGTCATTGAAAAATGAAGAGAAAATGTTGTAAAGAACAGTGGTAAAGGATGGATGTGATGAAATGGCAGTAGCCAGCAGTAGCACCCGCTGTAGCCACTTAAATCCTTGGCAGGAAATATGAATTGGAGTTTTTTATCGGAGTGCAACCAAGTCGCATCAGCGGAGTTGGAGATTGTTCCAAATAGAAATTTCAGTGATTGTACTATAGGTTAAGGAATTGGGACAGGTGAATGTCGGCGTAAATCAACCAGGCCACACATTCTACTTTTTCAGCGGGATGTCGTGAAGAGTTTAAGTGCGCATTTTGTCTGAACAATGGGTTATGGTGGCCTTCCAATCAACAAGTCAGTGCTTTGTCGTTCCCAGGTAAGTCTGGTACTAGCTCACTGCTCGGCATGATGAAAGGCTTAGCTGGCCTGGGCGGGATTCGCTCCATGAATGCTCTATTAGGAATGCGCGCGACAGCCAACGCCTCCTTCCACTCCGCTACCCCACCTCAGTGTTTTAGATTAAGACCAAAACTATAGAGCTATGAACGTTCGTAGAAAGTGAACCAATTGATTTTTTTTATTTCTGTTTTTCGCTTCCGGAAATCTATTTGCCAATACCTCGGCTTAATTCTTGCCTTGCTTTGTCCTCTAAAGGTTCTACTAGGTTTTTCTATTTTCATAAGGTTAGATTGCTTGCCTCGTAACTTTTCTTGCTTTAGCGAAAACTGTTGTGCATGAATAAATAAATAAATAAAAATTTCAAGGATGAAAGAGCATATGTAGTATACGCCATCTGCATGGTCAAGCAAACAATATTGTACACTGAACTTCTGTGTGGTGTAATATGTGACAGGTGTAGGCGTGTGGTGGTACTAATATGTGACATAACAACAATAAAAAACTATTTTTTCACTTCCGACAATCCGAGGAAGATTTGTGCATCTAATGCGACCCGAATATTACAAGATTCATGATCCTTTAAACAGCATCAGTATTAAAACGTGTGGCAAAGCCGTTGGAGGCGCCACTTGTAAGTGCGGCCAAGGTAGGATCCCCTGGCTCGGACTCTGCAGACATATCCGAGCCTTATATGTTTAGAGCATCAGTGAAGTGGTATCAGACTTTTTTAAAATTGATAGAGCACTGGCTTGTCTGTCAGCTCCTTAACACAATTCATTGTTCATATAGGCCAAATAGGCTGTTGAATAAACTTCACGATATTCCGTACATGTAGAAGAAATGGTACATCACACAGTTACTAGTTAGCGCCGAATTCATGCAATATTCTTATGATATTGGTCTCCTTTCTTGCTTACGCTATTAGTGGTAAGGCATTAGGGATAGTTTAGGAACCCTGAAGTCTACGTTTCGCAAAGAAAACTAAACTTCCTAGCAAGGAGATAGAGGTCGCTTTTCTGAAAGGCTTATCTACGGCAACACCAGAAATCTGATGAAAGAAACTTTCTCAAGGATCTATGACAAGAAACTAAGTAGGATGTAAAGGCCTGCCCCACATTGGGAAGGCAGCGGAAATCCACTTCTGCTTTTGCTAAGAATGAAGGATAAAGGACAAAGGACGGCGTTACTCAAATCCTCTTCGGATGCGCCACGCATTCTATTTCTACGGGATGTCGTGGAGGTCATTAGAATGCGTTTGGTCATACAATGACTTACGATGGCCAGCAGATCGACAAATCAGAGTTACAGCCTTCCCAGACAGGTCTTGTAAAAATTCACCGACCCCGGAGGGATGAAAGGTTTGGTTGGCCTGGGCTGGAAATGCGTACCAAGGGCCTGGTATCGGGTGCACGCGACAGCCGGCACTTCTTCCGACTGCGCTACATGCCTATTTGCTAGAAATAAGGCTACACATTAGTTAAAAATAAATTGCTCTTCAACAATTCGGTTTCACGAAGAAGCACATGAATCCAAACTCTGAACTGCATTAGAAGAGGCAAAAAAACCGAAACCCTATGAGCTGACCACCATCCAACCGCCACGATTCGCTGTCCTTGCCGCCCTGCGATCTACCAGCTAAAGGCAACGAATCCAGCGGCTGTTCTCGTGAAAGACAAATGAAATAGATTTTCGATTTATTCCCGTGAGCAGATAAAATTTCCATAGCACATTTATATGGAAAGAGATCTATTTAGCTTTTTAGTGGGTTCATATAATAATGGAGCACCCAAAGTACAAAAAACGGCAAGCTTCAGGCTAACTAAGGCTTTAGTTCAGTTGGTAGGAGACAACGCGACAGTTTAAAAAATCGTTTCGCTTCGAAACCGCGTCTAGGGACGAATGGTAGCGCAGTCGGGTGAGGAACCGATTGTCACGTGTACCCGATTTTAGATTCCTGGTCCGAATTCCGCAACGAGGTGAACCAAGACTCCCTCCTTCCGAAGTCGGTGTATTCGTACCAGACTTTTCTGGTTTGGATAAACCGCTTATTTGTTCATCGGCTGACCACCGCAAGTCATTGCATAGGCCAAATTAACATACAAAAGGCCTCCACAGCATTGCGCGGAAACAGAATGCGTGGCGCATCTCAACGGGAATTGCTTAACCCTTACTATCTATTGTTTTATCCTATTATCATTTTAGAACGTTTAGACTAACCCAGATTCCCACAGCGTCAGGAACACCTAAAACACACATACATCAGAGAGAAAGAAAATCATCTGGAGAATTCATATCTACTCCGCACCCTTTGTCATGTATAACCTACATGCCTTCCACTGATGCCGACTAAGCAGATAATTTGCTAGGCCTTCCCTGGGGCTTTGAAGAAAGCGGATACACCGAACAGAAAATTGGAGTAATTCGCAATTGAAAATTAGTTGAACAGGTAGTCCTGCGATCGGTTGTGCCCTCCGGCTGCTTTCTCAACAAAAAACTCAAATTTTAATGTATGGTTACTGACTACGCCCTGGTGGCGATGTCCGTTCCTCCACGTGGTGCCACTGGAAACTGTTCGCTCTGCGAGCTAAGCCGATCACGGACATTCGATTGCAGGCGACAGGCCCTTGTGACAGGCCGGCCTACGAAGACCCATGTCACATCACATGGTGTATGACTGTTCATGTTTATCGAGATGGTGCTACGGCGTCCGAGGGAGCCGACGCGCACTCGCAAAGCCCGGCGAGTGTGAAAAGTATGCGAGGGTCCCTGATGCGAGGACGGCATCGGGGGGCAACTGAGTTAGTCCGAAAGTCCCGTAACGTAAGCAGGACCCGCAGGGCTACGCTGAATGTGGGTACGTTGACGGGCCGCTCGTGCGAGTTGGTTGAAGCACTGGAAAGTAGAAGAGTTGATTTCTGTGCGGTGCAGGAGACGAGGTGGTCCTGCCGCAAGTCAAGGGACATACGACGTGGTTTCAAGGCCGTTCTATGTGGAAGTCCCAGGACCGCCAGTGGTGTCGGAATAATCGTCTCCGAACGATTTCGTGACTCGATTGTAAGCGTCGAGCGCTTTGACGATCGATTGATGAAGATCGTTGTCGCCGCGAAGGAGCGACTGTACCACTTCTTCTCTGCGTATGCTCCGCAGACTGGCTGCTCCGATCAAGCCAAGGATGAGTTTTGGAGCCTGCTTGATGAGAAGACAGCAGAGGTACCGTCGAAAGATGTGATCATAGTCGCTGGTGATCTCAACGGGCACGTCGGCGCGACGAAAGACGGGTACGGCTGTCATGGTAGGTTCGGTTACGGGTCGCGTAACGCAGATGGTGAGCGTATCCTTGAATATGCGGAATCGCACAACCTCAACATAGTGAACACCGTATTTCGCAAACGCGATTCCTACCTCATCTCGTTCTATAGCGGGAACACCAGGACTCAGATAGACTTTGTCCTTGTGAAGGATCGAGACCGAAGTCTTGTTACAGACGCGAAGGTCGTGCCGTATGAGACGGTCGCCTCACAGCATCGACCGCTGATCTGTACTTTAAAGATCGCCCCTCCGAGGCTGAAGCAGGTCGAGCGATGCGGTGCAGCAAGAATCAAGTGGTGGCGAATGAGAGAGAAGGAAGCAGCTGTGATTTCTCGCGTGCGGTTACCGACAGTGACAACTGTCGACGAAACTTGGGAGAAGGCCACCGACGCGATTCGTCACACTGCACGGTCGGAGCTCGGCATCACGAAGCCTGGACGACGGAAGGTCGACAAGCAGGCATGGCTGTGGATAGATGACGTGAAAGCCAAAGTTCGAGAGAAGAAGACGCTCTATCACGTGTTTCTCGGCGAAAAGACAGCGGATAACTGGCGGAAGTACCAAGAAGCGAAGAAAGCTGCAAAGAAGGCCGTGGCTGTTGCAAAAGCCATTCATTATGGAGATGTCAACGAGAAGCTCGAGTCGCGCGATGGTGAGCGGTATCCGTACCGACTCGCAAAGAATCGCCATCGCCAGACCGAGGACATCGAGAAGTTCTTCGGCATCAATGATGAGAACGGCCATCTTCTTATGGACCGCAAGAAGGCATTGAAGCGATGGCGCGATTACTTTGAGGAAATCTCTACAGTAGAATTTCCTCATCCAGCCATCCCTTCAACGGCTCCAACCCACGGCCCCGTTCAGAAGATCACCGTGGAGGAGATTGAAGCGGCTTTAGAAGATGAGGCCAGGCAAAGCGACTGGGCCCGACGACGTGGCAGCAGAACCGTGGAGGTCGAAGTTTTGGTACCCTGCTGAGTGGTTGGCGAAGTTCTTTAATCAGGTTGTGGCGGAGAAAAAAGTGCCTGAGTGTTGGCGCCAAAGTACGACGATTCCGATTTGGAAGAAGAAGGGCAGTTCTGCAGACTGCTCCAATTACCGTCCGATTCGCTTGCTTTCGCACAGCGTGAAGATCTTTGAGCGAATTGTCGACGGACGAATTCGTGATATCGTCCAGCTTTCCAGCAGTCAGTGCGGCTTCGTGGCTGGCTGTGGCACCATTGATGCCATACACGCCGCCCGCCTCCTGATAGAGCAGCATCGCGAGAAACAGAAGTCGGTGCATATCGCCTTCCTCGACTTAGAGAAGGCCTTTGACCGCGTACCGCGTGAAGTGATATGGTACGCCTTGCGACATCATGGAGTTCCTGAAGAGCCGATAGAGTGGGTGCGAATTCTCTACTCTTGTCCAAAGAGTCGAGTTCAAGCTGGAACCTCGATGGAGTTCCCCATCTCTGTCGGGGTACATCGGGTTCTGCGCTTTCCCCACTCCTCTTTGTTGTCGTCATGGATGCCATCACACGAGATCTTCAGAGCCCCGTCCCTTGGACGTTGCTTTATGCTGTTGACGTAATGCTCGCTAGCGAAGATAAAGATGAACTCGAGCGAGAGGTGCAAGCTTGGTGTGATCGCTTGGAGCGGTTTGGACTCAAATTGAACGTGAAGAAGACCGAATATCTAACGACGGACGTTACTGAGTCCAGCTCCATCAAGGTTAACGGCATCGAGCTCCCAAGCACTTCGGTCTTTAAGTACCTGGGATCAGCAGTCGCGTCTGACGGCAAACTAATGATTGAAGTGAATTCACGCGTGAGTGCAGCTTGGTCCAAGTGGCGCTCGTTGACTGGGGTGCTCTGCGATAGGAAGATACCGGAGCGCTTGAAGTCGAAGATCTACAGAGCAGTCGTCCGACCGGTAGCAATGTACGGCGCTGAGTGTTGGCCTGCGACCAAGGAAGTTGAAACGCGCCTCAGCGTCATGGAGACGAAGATGCTGCGCTGGACGGCTGGAGTCACGCGCATGGACCGCATTCGAAACGATGCTATTCGGCAGAAGTTCGGTGTCGCGCCAATAGCCGACAAGGTGCGCGAAGCTCGCTTGCGATGGTACGGCCACGTTCTGCGTGGAAAGGAAGACAGCGTCCGCAAGATAGGCCTTAACTTCGAGGTAATAGGAAAGCGGCCTAGAGGGCGCCCGAAGCAGCGCTGGGCTGATACGTTACATACGGACTTGAAAGTAGCTGGTGTCCACCCTGATCTAGCGCTGGATCGGGAAAGGTGGCGTCATGACACCAGAATAGCGGACCCCGCTACGATGCGGGACAAACGCTGAAGAAGAAGAAGAAGAAGAAGAAGAAGAAGAAGTTACTCTTATGCCATCCTGTTTATTTATGGGCGTTCCACGGATCTCTCATTATGTATTAAATATTTAATATTTACGGGCGTTATGTTGCCTTCACCTTATTTTAGTATTTTGTTGCGATTAGCTTCTGGCGCCAAGAGGGATTCAAACCTGCAACCCTACCATCGGTGCAGCATAGTAAGGCCACTACATGTGTCAGTTAAGCTGGAGGTTTTGATAGAAATGGTATGTTGCGATCAAAGCTGTAGCGCCAGGCAGGACGCCATCCGATGCCTCTGCTAACCGAGCAGGATTCTCTACGCCATTACATCACAGATGCCGTTTGAAATGGTTGAAATACTTGTATTTATTGGAAGTTGAAATTGGCCGAAAAGTTTTGAAAAAAGAAATTTTTCTATTCAACCATAAAAATAAAAGGATAAAGACGGCGTTATTCAATCCATTTTGGATGCGGCACGCATTCTACTTCTACGGAATGTCGTGGAGGCGAGTTGAATGCGTATTTGGCCATACAATAACTTGCGGTGGCCAGTCGATGAAAAAGTCAGTGCTTTATCCTTTCCAGACAAGTCTGGTACCAATTCACCGACTCCGGAGGGATGGAAGGCTTGGTTGGCCTGGGCGGGGAATCCGAACCAGGAACCTGGTATGGGTGCAGTCGACAGGCGGCGCCTCCTCCGACTGCGCTCCACACGTCCATTCAACCATAGGAATCAACAATATACTCTCCATAGAGCGACATAAATTCCTCCCAGCTACTCGGCACAACTCCCTTCTTACAGCAATCGGCGTGTTGCGGCTTGAAGAAGTTGTCTACTGTCATTTTAGGTCATAACAGCTTTCAAAATTTCCCCTCTTAAATAATGCTTCAGCGGTTCAAACAGGTGGTAGTCCAATGGCGTGAGATCCGGCGAATACGGCGGATGGGCTACCGGATGCCGGCCAAGTTGGCTAATCGAGGTCGTGGAGATGCAGCTCGATGTTGGAGCGGGTGCAGCCGACGGTTGTTGCCAGTTTCCACGCAGTTGGATCTGGACTGGATTTGATAGGGAGCTGTAATCCATCACCATCGATAACAGAATGTCGTCCACTGCGCTCTCCGCATTCAAGGTTCATACCACCTGAATTAAAACGAGTGAATCAACGATGCACTGTGCGCGGCTTACAGTCCGTTCCAAATGCATCGGTGATATTAGAGACCGTTGTGCCTGGGTTGGAGCCTCGGCACCACTCGTAGAAGATTACCACTTGAAGCTGTTCTCCGCCAGTCATGTCAGCAAAATTACCTGCGGGGGACCTTGTACACTCATACAGCGAAAGCTGGAATCTTCCTCACGATATTCACCGACCCAGGATTCTTGAATTTTTACAGAAAATTCTGAAGTATTCAAAACGTTGTTTCAAGACTTTTCGGCCAGCTTAATAGATCCGAATCGACTGAATGTGCTTTATCAAGTAGGTCTTTTGCGAACTAGGCTCTAGTTCAAGGAGGAGCTCAGGCTCGAACATCCTGCATCCCGACCTGAACCGCTACACCATTACACCAAATTGGTTTAAACCCTTTGACACTGAGATGCCCATAACATCAGCTCCGAAACCAACGAACATTCACTGTTGATGTCAGAAACATCTGTCCAAATTGTCTTTCGCCCTCAAATTGCCGCCCAAATCCCCAGACCCTGACGTCATGGAATATCTCGAGTTGAGTGCATGAGAACGTGAGGAATTTGACAAGGAACGCCGAAGCTTCGATAGCCTGACTAGTGCTCTAAAAAGGCATGTATTCGATATACCAAGCACCATTCAGCTTTGCAATGGTGTCCTAAGCTGTGCTACTGACTAGTGAGAACCGAAAGTCTGAGGATGTCTCGGCTCTCGTGTACATCTCGCATCGATCTTAAGTTCGGCCCAAGCCGTAGATACTTGCTGAGCTTTCATGGTCGTTGAGCTAGCTGCAACCACAGTGAACTGGGAAGGTGTAAAGGACGGCGTTACAGGATGCGCCACGCGTTCCACTTCTACGGGATTTCGTGATGCCAATTTGAATGCGTATTTGCCCTATGCAATGACTTAAGGTGGCCAACCGATGAACAAGATAGTGCTTTATCCTTCCAGACAAGTCTGGCACCAATTTAAAACCCCGGAGGTATGGAAGGTTCCGTTGGCATGAGCGGGGAGAACCGAGAACCTGGAATCGGATGCTCGCGACGGCTTACGCCTTCCACGTCTGCACTACCTTGTGGCCCTTCGAGATAGTTCTAGAAATGGTATACGTTCCGCATCTCTAAAATCGACTGATCCCTAGCTCTGTCGCTTATGCTAACAGCAACTATACTAGTCAGCTCATTTACTAATGACCTATGGTTAGTGAATTTTCCACAACTGTACCGGTCACGTGGTAGCGCGGGCGGAGAAGGCGCCGGCTGTCGCCTGCACTCTGATTTCAGGTTCTTGGTTCTCATTTCATGCCTTCCGAACTTTTCACCCTCTGGGCCGCATTCCAGCCACATCAGAGTTAAGAGCAGCCTTTTGGACGTTGCCACCTTTTGCGGGAAGGGCACGTACCATCGCAGACTAGCTTCGTGCATCTTCTCAAATACCTCCGGCGTCTTTGAATTGGTAGCAGACTAGTCTGAGCAAGAGGAAACACTGATTTGTTTATTGGTTGGTCACCACAAGCCATTAAATAGGCCAAATACGCATTCAAACTGCCTCCATGATATGCCGCAGAAGTAGAGTGCGAGGCGCATCTCGATAGAGATTGCTTGACGTGGTCACTATCTTCTATCCTTGCAAAATTCGTAGACCTTCCAATGGATCTTTACTATTCTAGAATGGATCAGGGTTTCAAAATTTAGACCATCACGTCCTCATACAAAAACCTGGATTACAAGAAACAGGCTCCACATCTATTTCTCATGCTTTGTTTTGCCTCCATAAGAAGCGTTTCGGCACCCAAATATATATGGAAATTGGCGGACGTCATCTCTTAGAACGTCAATCCATGAAGTACTGTAGTCCATTCCTCGTGGAAAAAGCGCTGCTTTCTGGCTATTCATAATTTTGGGCTGGATGGTCAACAACGCTGAAGAAGTTCGCTGAATCTTCCAGGCTCATCATTCAAACTGCTTTTGTGGTGGAATCCGAAGCGATGAAGATAACGAACAAAGCCAGAAAGTTGAATTTGGTTAACCAACATTTTGACTAAACTGTAGCATGGTGGAGCTCTCTCTCTCTCTGCTAGATTTTATTACATGGTTTAGAAGAGAATGTTCACGGCGCAATTTGTCATCCGTACCAAATATTACTATTAATATTACTATTAATATTACATAGTTACGCAACTACTTTCGTGGACTCTCAAGCATCTTCAACGAAAGTACTTATTAACAAATAATTAATAACAATCTTCAATCAAAATATGATTTCTTGGAACGCAGGCCTGCTTCCCGAATCAGGCGCATCAAAAAATCGAAGAGCTTGGCTGGGAGCGTCCAACTCATTCACCTTGCAGTCCACACTGTGTGCCGAGTAATTATGGTACCATCTTTTTAGTTCGCTGCAGCACTTCTTGGTTGGAAGACGATTTATTACTGTGGACCAGGTCAAAATGCGCCTCCAAGGATACGTGGCCTTAAAGCATAATACTTCTACAGCCGTGTAATAGGTTAGCTACCTGATAAATTAGAGGCAGCCCAGCGTTCCAAGGGATCTTACTTTTGTTGAAAATTATTATTTATTATTTGTTAAAAAAGCACTTTTGTTGAAGGTGCTTGAGAGTCCACGAAATTTGGCATTAGGTTGCAATACTTAGTTGGCAATCTAATACATATGCATTGCTTGCCGCAGGGTTGATTTCGTTAAAGTTTTTTTGTGCAGTTCAGCCAGAGGAGGTGCCGACTGCAGTGTGCACCCGATTCTAGGTGCCTGGTTCGGTTTTACCGACGAGGATAACAAAGTCTTCCATCCATCTGGGCTCGGCGAATCGTATCAACTTTTCTGGCAAAGATAAAACACTTCCTTTTCATCTGCTGGCCACGGTAAGTTATTGTATAGACCAAATACGCATTCAAATTATCTCCACGATAAAACGCGTAGGTAATAGAATTCGTAGCGCAGCCCAAAAAAAGGTTGATTAACTCCGTCCCATATACTTCACCTTTTATCCTATCTGACAGTTGATTTTTTATTAGTTTATGAGCAGAAAAAGGGGGCTGCCGTTTGCAGCTCAAAGGCCATCGGATGATCGGATCTAAATATCATACCCAAACACCGACATATCGTACTAATGGTCAGGCTCTAAAAAAGGTCAGTGAAGCTGTGATTTGGGCTATATTATAACGACTAACTTATCGTTTTCAAGGCATAGCAAACATTTGGTAAAGAAGGCTGGTTTCATCCATGACCTGTTCAGGGCTCTGGAACCCTGTGTACTCTAGATCTATCTAAATTCGGGTCTTCGAAAAATATGTGCGACCTGTCGCTGCAACTGTGACAACTGTGTTCAATCCATCTAGGGAGAGGGATATTCACTATAGATGTGCTCGAACAAGTATATTCGAAAGTAGTCGAGAATTCGACATTTCTAGATTTTTTCAAATATCGATGGTTTTAAATATCGATGGTGGCGATGTCCGTTCCTCCACGTGGTGCCACTGGAAACTGCCTGCTCTGCGAGCTAAGCCAAACACGGACATTCGATTGCAGGCGACAGGCCCTTGTGACAGGCCGGCCTACGAACACCCATGTCACATCACATGGTGCATGTCAGTTCACGTATATCGAGATAGTGCTACGGCGTCCGCGGGAGCCGACGCGCACTCGCAGAGCCCGGCGAGTGTGAGAAGTATGCGAGGGTCCCTGATGCGAGGACGGCATCGGGGGGCAACTGAACTAGTCCGAAAGTCCCGTAACGTAAGCAGGACCCGCGTGGCTACGCTGAATGTGGGTACGTTGACGGGCCGCTCGTGCGAGTTGGTTGAAGTACTGGAGCGTAGAAGAGTTGATTTCTGTGCGGTGCAGGAGACGAGGTGGTCCTGCCGCAAGTCAAGGGACATAGGACGAGGCTTCAAGGCCGTCCTATGTGGAAGTCCCAGGACCACCAGTGGTGTCGGAATAATCGTCTCCGAACGATTTCGTGACTCGATTGTAAGCGTCGAGCGCTTTGACGATCGATTGATGAAGATCGTTGTCGCCGCGAAGGAGCGACTGTACCACTTCTTCTCTGCGTATGCTCCGCAGACTGGCTGCTCCGATCAAGCCAAGGATGAGTTTTGGAGCCTGCTTGATGAGAAGACAGCAGAGGTACCGTCGAAAGATGTGATCATAGTCGCTGGTGATCTCAACGGGCACGTCGGCGCGACGAAAGACGGGTACGGCTGTCATGGTAGGTTCGGTTACGGGTCGCGTAACGCAGATGGTGAGCGTATCCTTGAATATGCGGAATCGCACAACCTCAACATAGTGAACACCGTATTTCGCAAACGCGACTCCCACCTCATCTCTTATTATAGTGGGAGTTCCAAATCTCAGATAGACTTTGTGCTTGTGAAGGATCGTGACCGGAGTCTTGTCACAGACGCGAAGGTCGTGCCGTATGAGACGCTCGCCCCACAGCACCGACCGCTGATCTGCACTTTGAAGATCGCCCCTCCGAGGGTGAAGCAGGTCGAGCGATGCGGTGCAGCAAGAATCAAGTGGTGGCGAATGAGAGAGAAGGAAGCAGCTGTGATTTCTCGCGTGCGGTTACCGACAGTCACGACTGTCGACGAAACTTGGAAGAAGGCGACCGACGCGATTCGTCAAGCTGCACAGTCGGAACTCGGCATTACGAAGCCTGGGCGACGGAAGATAGACAAGCAGGCATGGCTGTGGACAGATGACGTGAAAGCAAAAGTGCGAGAGAAGAAGTCGCTCTATCACGTGTCTCTCGGCGAAAAGACAGCGGATAACTGGCGGGTGTACCAAGAAGCGAAGAAAGCTGCAAGGAAGGCCGTGGCTGTTGCAAAAGCCACTCATTATGGAGATGTCAACGAGAAGCTCGAGCCGCGCGATGGTGAGCGGTATCTGTACCGACTCGCAAAGAATCGCCATCGCCAGACCGAGGACATCGAGAAGTTCTTCGGCATCAATGATGAGAACGGCCATCTTCTTATGGACCGCAAGAAGGCATTGAAGCGATGGCGCGATTACTTTGAGGAAATCTCCTCGGTGGAATTTCCTCATCCAGCCATCCCTTCAACGGCTCCAACCCACGGCCCCGTTCAGAAGATCACCGTGGAGGAGATTGAAGCGGCTTTGAAGAAGATGAGGCCAGGCAAGGCAACTGGGCCTGACGACGTGGCGGCTGATTTATGGAAATCCAAGTGCTGGTACCCTGCTGAGTGGTTGGCGAAGTTCTTTAATCAGGTTGTGGCGGAGAAGAAGGTGCCTGAGTGCTGGCGCCAAAGTACGACGATTCCCATTTGGAAGAAGAAGGGCAGTCCTGCTGACTGCTCCAATTACCGTCCGATTCGCTTGCTTTCGCATAGCATGAAGATCTTTGAGCGAATTGTCGATGGACGAATTCGGGACATCGTCCAGCTTTCCAGCAATCAGTGCGGCTTCGTGGCTGGCTGTAGCACCGTTGATGCAATTCACACCGCCCGCCTCCTGATAGAGAAGCATCGCGAGAAACAGAGGCCAGTGCATATCGCCTTTCTCAACTTGGAGAAGGCCTTCGACCGCGTACCGCGTGACGTTATATGATACGCCTTGCGACAACACAACGTACCTGAGGAACTTATAGAGTGGGTGCGGATGCTCTACTCTTGTCCAAAGAGTCGAGTTAAGCTGCAGCTGGAATCTCGGTGGAGTTTCCCATCTCTGTCGGGGTACATCGGGTTCTGCGCTTTCCCACTCCTTTTTGTTGTCGTCATGGATGCCATCACACGAGATCTTCAGAAGCCCGTCCCTTGGACGTTGCTTTATGCCGATGCCGTGATGCACGCTAGCGAAGATAAAGGAGAACTCGAGCGAGAGTTGCAAGCTTGGTGTGATCGCTTGGAGCGGTTTGGACTCAGATTGAACGTGAAGAAGACCGAATATCTAACGACAGACGTTACTGAGTCCAGCTCCATCAAGGTTAGCGGCATCGAGCTTCCACGCACTGCGGTCTTTAAGTATCTGGGATCAGCAGTCGCGTCTGACGGCAAACTGATGGTCGAAGTGAATTCACGCGTGAGTGCAGCTTGGTCCAAGTGGCGCTCGTTGACTGGCGTGCTCTGCGACAAGAAGATACCAGAGCGCTTTAAGTCGAAGATCTACAGGGCAGTCGTCCGGCCGGTAGCAATGTACGGCGCTGAGTGTTGGCCTGCGACCAGGGAAGTTGAAACGCGCCTCAGCGTCATGGAGACGAAGATGCTTCGCTGGACGGCTGGAGTCACGCGCATGGACCGCATTCGAAACGATGCTATTCGGCAGAAGTTCGGTGTGGCGCCGATAGCGGACAAGATGCGTGAAGCTCGCTTACGATGGTACGGCCACGTTCTGCGTGGAAAGGAAGACAGCGTCCGCAAGATAGGCCTTAACTTCGAGGTAATAGGAAAGCGGCCTAGAGGGCGCCCGAAGCAGCGCTGGGCTGATACGTTACATACGGACTTGAAAGTAGCTGGTGTCCACCCTGATCTAGCGCTGGATCGGGAAAGGTGGCGTCATGACACCAGGATAGCGGACCCCGCCACGGAGCGGGACAAACGCTGAAGAAGAAGAAGAAGAAGAAGATGGTTTTAAAAAGTCGAATATTCGTTCGAATTCAAACATCGAAAAAAGGCATATTCGAATATTGTTCGAAACTCGAATATTTCAACATTATTCGAACATCGAACGATTTTATTCGAATACCGAAAAAAATTTCAATCCTTAAGCACGGGAACTGATTAGAACAAATTGCACGACTATTCGAATATTCAAATAAGCGAGAAATGGGCCTTATTCGATTTTCGATCATTCGAAGAAATTGTTGAGCGAATAAATTCGCTCCATAATTTTTCGACAATTCGCGAATTTTTGAACATCGAATTCATTAATTAATTCATTCATTCAATAAAATTTCTCAAGAGCAATACTGCAATATTCGTCTCTGAAAAGCGTCTATAAAAAACTTATTCGAGGAAGTTCATCATAAGATATCTTTCAGTGGATTATAGCCTGATTCCAAATGGTTACTAACAATCTGAATTCTTTAGCCTTCCGTCATTGAAGAACGTAGGAAAATTGCCGATATTATTATAATGTATAAAATTCTTTCCAAAAAGTTATCAATTAATCCAGCCGATTCCCTTGACGGGATGCTGACAAAACCCGTCAGAGAAAAGCTTAAACTTCGAGTGGTGGATGCTAAGTCACGATTAGATCAGATTTCTTAACCTATAGAATTTGCAAGGAATTCATCTTGTTGCCTGGCAAGAACGAGAATTTGGCGAGACTGTCTGCTAAAGTGTGTAGAATGTTGAATACCGTGAAGTGCTCGAAGACAGCTACTACTCATGCATCCTCTAACAGTGACAGCTGCGTTTTCTGCGAGCAATGTTTAGGGTTCGTTTTGTTAACATCGTTGCTGCTAGACTTTGAGCTAGCCCATGAATAAATAAATAAAATAAAAATATTGGGCCTGACAACATAACCATTGAAAAGGAATTTGGATGGCAGGCGAAGCTTTGGGAATCTCAAGGAGCATCAGTAAGAACAAATAAGAATTTTTCGAGCTGAGAACTCCCCTTTCTAGCCCCTCGGGCCGTCTATTCCATGCTGTGATCCCATTTGCGCGGCGAGTCATTACAGAGGCTATTTAGGCCCCTTCTACGAGACAAAGACAGTGCTATTAAAGGCGAAAAATTGCACTATTTAAAGCTTGAATGAGGAGGCATCTAATGGAAAGTGCATGGCGTGCTGATTGATGCAGTACCGAACCAGCACAAAATACGGCCAAGTTTCCATGGAGTCAATAGTATTCCTAGCACGATTAGCATGCGATTATCCGCCAACTCGTGCAGTGTTCGTCTTCTTTTTGTCTTGTCTGTTTGTGTGGGATTCACAGAACGACTTGCTGATGGCCATGTGACGAAGTGGAGCGAGATACGCGATAGAGTAGACGACTATACCCAAGACAGTCTGACGCTTGAGTGAAGGAGGTGGTGCAACACTAAGGCAGAAGCGGTGGCATGACCCGTTTTTAGTAGACGAATCACTTCCGTATTCACCGCCTAACTCCGAAATGTATTCTAGCAACGAAACGCGAAATGAACGCAACCGCGTAGAATTATAAATGGGCTAAATTTAACCACACATGGCGAACACCTGACATTGCTTCTCCTTTTTCAGTGTAGAATTTGGTCGCTCTTGAAGTCGGACCAGAAAGATGTTTGGCTAGGATCAAAATTCTTGCCCCAGGTCGACACCGGAAGGAAATTTATAAAATCTACGTTCCTCTTAGTTAAATGGCTGTCACATAGCACTTACAGCACAGTCGGAGGAAGCGTCGGCTGTCGCGAGAATTCTGGGTCATAGTTCTTGCGTCGAATTCCGCCCAGGCCAATAAAGCCTTATATTCCTTCGGGCTTCGCGAGTCGGTACCAAGCCTATCTGTTGAGGGAAAACACTGGCATACCCATAGAGCGGCTCCCGCGGCTCATTTCATGAGCCAAATACGCACTCAAATCACCTTCACTTTCTCTCGAAAAAGACTATAATAAATAGCGCATCCCACCAAGAGATGGACTAGCGCCGACCTTTACGTTTTATCCTTGTGGGTGCAATCCCTATCGGGGGGGGGGGGGGGGCAGTCCATTATGAACTGTTAACAATAGCTACGCATCTATACATACAACATGCAATGCAACATATCATAGCAATACCTTAACTTACCTGGTACCCTCCCTTGGAAATGTCCGAGCGTTACGCTGAAACATTAAAAAGATTTCATTATGGGACTATGCACGGTGCAGGGGGGGGGGGGGGGGTACTACGCACGGCAGCACGGTTGCGGCCCAAAACTCTGTTTGCTTTGGAAAGAAGCAAAACGCTATCCACTAAACGATTAGGGTAATAAGGTTGCTTTAACGAGTTTTCGCGGTTTTATAGTACTGTAATTGTTCCAGGGTTCTGTTCAATTTACTGTGTTTCCATTACTTCCCCCCCCCCCCCCCTGATAAGGAAAGCAAATTAGAAAGCCCATTTTGGTATTGGAAGGACAGCATTTTATACGATTAGCATATTTATACATACTGATATGTTGCCGTGCATGTTGCATTACTTTAAAAATTTAAATGGACTGCCCCCCCCCCCCCCGATAGGGATTGCACCTCCTTGTGTTCTTCCAATTGATCGTGCTTGCTTGTTTTGAATCCCATTCAAAGAATAACATATTCTTCTGAAGACCTATCTCAAACAGTCAACTCCAGAAAGAGATCTTTTGATAAAGCCGACTGATAATGGTCACCTAACTGCTTGCTTGGCGGGGTTTGGTTCATCGGCTAGCATATTCACGTCACGGTTAAACTCAGCAGTGGTCCATAATGTTGGCCGAGATCTGAAGAACACTCGGAGGATGGTAGCCTCGGTCCGTCGGACGGGCTTAATGAAAGAGGTGCTTGGGGACAGAGGATAGCTCGTTTATAGCCCTCGTTTATACTTCCATCGCCGGGCTACGCGATTCGAACGGAGCACCGCTTCCCATCGCGTCGCGCTGTTTTGGACAGCGACGAGCACGCCGAACAGCCGGCGACACGGTCATTGATTACGATTACGCACAACTATGTACTTGCGCACACATAATTGAGCACATATTTCCGGGTCCACCTCGACTTCCTCAGATTTCCTCAGTATGCAGTGCTTCAATCCACCGCGATCACCCACGTCTTAAAGATTTCGAGAGCGACGCAATCCGACGCAGAGCGGTGCGATGTACTTTGCCCGGGTGTCGGCGACGCTGAGCGACGCGACCAATCAATTCGGGCCCGGATGGCGTCGCGCGGAGATGGAAGTATAAGGCCCCGTTTATACTTCCATCGTCGGGCGACGCGATGCGAACATAGTGATGCGTTCCGTCGCGTCGCGTTGTTTCGGAGGACGACAAGCACTCCGAACAGTACCCGACTTGGTCACGCGATTTCTCACAATTGCGTACCTCCACAAAGGTGATTGTGCACACATTTCCGAGTCCACTGCAAAGGACAACTGGATCAGCAATACCGTGCCTCAATCCACCGCGATCAATCTCATCGCGCAGATTCGAGAGCGACGCGATCCGACGCTGAAAGGCGCGATTGGTAGTGGGTTCACCCCGGCCGGGTGGCGTCGACGCTGGAGAGCGACGTGATCAATCAATTTGGCCCCTATACGTGGGATAGCTCCGCGCGGCGAAGGAAGTATAAACGGGTCATATGATATGATGATAAGATTCTGTCTACCACGTCATAGAAAGCACTTGTGTTGGCAAATTCTTGTAAGCAGTACATAAGGCCTATGTCATACCACCGCTCACCTTGAGTGAAGCCTAATGATAAGCTCCCATATTGATCGCGCGAAGCGATGAGTCGATATGGGAGCCTATCATTAGGCTTCGCTCGGGGTGAGCGGTGGTATGACATAGGCCTAAAAAGCAGGGATAGCGATTGACGTCAGTGAATGCTTGTTTGGAATGCGTCATGCATTCTAGTTTTACAAGATATCGTGTAGGCAGTTTGAACGCAGCTTTGGCCTATACAACAACCTGCACAGCCAACCGATTAACAAGTCATTGTTTTACCCCTCCCAAACCGTTATGACACCATGTCACTGACGTTATGAAAGCGATAGGCAATTAGTTAGCCTGGGCAAACCCGAACCATGAACCGCTACGGAGTGGACATGGGAGCTTGCGCCTTCTTCGCTTCTCGCTCCTCTGAGCAACACAGCAAGAAAATTCTAAAAACAAAGTTGGTTCAGCACTTCCCCCACCCCCCCCCCCCCCCCCAGCTGAGGATACCACTGAGCTTGCACCGGCGGCAAAGTGAAAAAAAAAACTTAATCGTCTTCTACGAACAGAGGCTATCCTTAGTTTACGCCGATCGAAAACTGCACTGACGAATGAAGACGGATGGACTTTACCAGGGCTTTCGTAGCCGTGAAAAAGTCCGACCTGCTAACAGCGTATCGATCCAGCTGTGCCACGGAAACACTACGCCTCAGATTTACAGATAACCTTGAGATGTCAAAGAAATTGAAAAAGCCTAAATGTGGAACCTGTTGAGCACCTACTCGAGCTCTTTCGGTAATCGACACTCGAATGAATAATGAAGAGATATGCTTTGAGAGGCTCTTGACCTTAACAGCCTGCAGAAGAGCCCCATGCTTTTTCTTGAAGGACTCGAGCGCGCCTTCCATCAAGGTGGAGTCGGGAGATGCCCGCTGGTCTGCACAGACAATCTGCGAGCTTCTCTAGGGAAGTCCTTTCCATGCGGCGCTTCATCAGCTGCCAAAAGAGATTTTGCAAAGGCTTGGAACGGACGAAACTGCATAAAAAGCAAACGGCAAAGGTCTCGTTTTCAGAATCTAGATGACCATTGCCGCCAGGGGTGGGCATCGGTGGAACACTGCTCGTCAACTTTTTCAGGCAAATATTTGGCGAAAAAATTTCGGTACACTTCCTTTAAATCTCTCGAAAATCAACCTCTTTCCCTGAATTCTATGAGTACCAGATTTTGGTCGCACACTTATTAATTCATTGATTTGTCCGCTTTTCTAAATAAGCTAGGTTTTTATTTGTCCGTTGGAATGTTATAGTGACGCAACATTGCGTTTAAATAAATAAACAATCAAATAAAATGCTAAATTTCGTTAAGAAATGCAGTTGACTGTATATTGCTACTTTATTTGCTGAAAAGGAAAGCCTTATATGCTACTTTCACGTCAAAATAGATGCTTTTCAAAGTAAACTCGATATTTTTCAAAGCGAATTGCTGGCTTTTGAAACCAAACTGCACACCCTTCAAATCAACGCTGATATCTTCTAAATTGAGCAGACCATTAGTAGTCGTTATAAAGGACAAGATTTAAAAAAAAAAACTAAAACAAGCTATGGCTTTCTTCGAAACCCTACCCTAATCTGTGAGTACGGCGTTTGAATTCTTAGAGAATTTTTTTTAAGCTACAAACTTCATTTTGTACTCATTTAAAAACAACGAGAAAGGCAGACTTTCAGCGCGCGGAAAAAAAGAGATCGCGCCATTCACTCGCCTAACACGCTGCGATTCTCATTGATTAACAGCAAAAGCTCCCGTTGCGAGGAGCTAGGCATTTCTCAAAGGTGCAGAAAAAACAATTCAGCAAAATGCGTATATCTCCACATAGCGGTTCATACAGCACTTGCGCTATCAGCCAGATGCACAGGGTGACGTAATACGCTCAAAATAGCCATTTTCTTGCACATTCAAACAAGTATGAAATATTTTTTTATAATTTCCTTCGTTTGCTTTGTGAAAATAAAACGGTATATGTCGCGTAGGTGAACAGCATTGGTAGGTGGGAACACCTAAACCGATCAAACCGCATTCAATGGGCATGCCATTCAGAGAGCGCGTATTCAGTCGGTACCCTAAGGGGCTGGCATGTGTTTGGCCCGTGCTCTATTATCACCTTCTCAAAGAACGTGCGGTTTAATTTAAGAAGCCTCTGTTTCGATTTGGAAGGTGTTCAGTTTTGTTTTGAGTGTTTCTAGTTTGCTTCGAAAGATGGCAAACTTGACATGGCATGCCCTTTCCCTTCCCACCCTCTTCTGGGGCCGGATTCATCAACGACTTACGTAAATTTAACGGAGAATTGTAAGCGAAAAGTTCAGATAACACGGCTTATCGCTCACCATATCGCTTGATAAGCTGCGTTATTTGAGCTTTTGGCTTACAATTCTCCGTTAAAGTTACGTAAGTCGTTGATGAATCCGGCCCCTGAATTCACTCGGGATCGCCAGTGACTACCAAAAGATATGAGGGCTGTAGACCAAGTTAAGGAGATGAATAACGGGGAATGGGAGGGGACACAGCTGCTCTCCTCACCACAACGTTTATGAGAGTCCTAAATTCCTTTCTAGCATTGAAAATTCCAACCGCTTTTCCTAGTTTATGATGATTTTGTTTTCTTAACAAACTCCTTCAACATAATACAAAGCATAGAAAACCAAAGCTATCGTTAGATCTTCAATCCAGTGCAAGTTTTAGCAAGCTAGCGGATAAGAGCACCAACTGTTCTGAATGAGAGCACTGGTAGGTGAATTCTTGCCGAAAGTTGTCGCTGTGCTAGACTCTACCGTTCAATAGCATTCTTGCTGAATATGAAAGTTTTCAAACAATTTTCGAACCGGGAACACGCGGGGGATGGGAATATTAATGAAGGCAGACAAGGAACAGTGGTAATCTTACTGAAAGAACCTCATTAGAATTCCCACCAAATATCAGAAAAACTCCATTAAGCTTTAGAATTACCAAGAAAATGCCACTAATTCGTTAAAATCGTTGGATTGTTAACCGTTAAGTGTACAGCTCTGACTGCACCCACTTCGTCTATGTAAGAACTTATCTGCAACGTGGCCCGCATGGGTAGCGGGAACGCGCCAACCAATCACAGCACGGACGGTAAAGGTCTCCGCTCAGAATCACTCCCGTTCGACTCGTCAACACCTGCTCTGATTAGCTTGTGCGTTCCGCCCTTCATACAGGCCACACTTCCGACATGGACCAAGTTCTACAGCAATGAAGGGCATCTGACAGCAAGAACCATCAGCAGTTTCAGCTGCTCGACGAATAATCAGAAGGACAACTGTACAATGTGAGACTATACAGGTTAGAGCAGGAACATGGAAAAAGCCCACGTGTTGCGGCACTACATATATAGGTAGTCTAGGTTTTTGTCTGCGCGTGTAGTGCAGTCAGAGGAGGTGCCGGCTGTCGTGTGCATCCGACACCAGGTTCCTGGTTCCGATTTCCCGCCCAGGCCAACCAACTCTTTCACCCCACCGGGGTCGGTGAATTGGTACCAGACTTGTCTGGGAAGGATAGAGTGCCGATTTGTTCATCGGCTGGCTACCGTAGGTATGCAATCAAATCCACGACATCCTGTAGAAATAGAATGCGTGGCGCATCCCAAAAAGGGATTGAGTAACGCCGTCCTCTATCTGTTATCCTAGGTTTTTCAAGGAGACATTTTCTCAAAACATGATACCACAAAACTATTTGCATAACCATATCCAGATGCTTATGACCAGCGTCTTAAAAGCTATTAGGTTGAGTCATAAATTGTGCACCATTTCTGTTTTTTCTGGAATTCAAAGTAAATCTGCTGCAGTATTGTAACCTGTATGAAGCATGTTTCCTAGCGATCATATTGTGCTATGAGTCGTTAATTTTCCTTGCGCCGTTGAAATATTTTACTCACTAGAACGAAGTGTGTGACTTCAGTGTGTCATTTTCTATTAGTTCGAGCTCGGCTTCAGAACAGTGACGGGGTTCAAGCAAATTCAGGAAGTCACCGGCAAGTTCACTTCTAACCGAATAAATTATTGGAGCTGGTATCAGCCGTTCGTTTCCGCACAGAAGGGCAACAAAGACAAACCACCCTCGGGAACATCAGCTGCTGTAAACAAAGGGCGCCTGCGCCAATCCATCAAGTCGAATTCTTCTCAAACCACACTAGAACTGACCGCTGGTCTCCACTTCTCCCACCGAACTACCGCTCGTCGGCTGCAGAAGGTCGCCAAAATCGCCTTCGTCCCAGTGTCTCATGCGGTGCCGGAAACCTAAGTAAATCGTTGTGCTTCCGACAGCCGAGGTCTCCTTCACCTGTTCAAGCAAGGGGCCTCGATCGAATTTTTACCAGCGGTGAAAAGCCAATGCTATACGACAACCGCGAAGCCGGAAAGCAATGGGTGGAACGCAATGAGCCGGGGTTCTGACATCAAAATTGGAGCTCCACCGAAAGAAGGTCCTGCTGTGCTTTTCGTGGATGTGTAGTGGTCAGTACACCGGGAGCTACTCCACTTACGATTAGTCAAGTTCCTGACGCTCGCTTTTGCCAACATCTCGACTAGTTCCAGTAAAAATTAGTGGAAAATAAGTCGATATGAGCCAACATTTCTTCCACCAGGGCAACGGCCGACCGCTTACGGCACTTCAGACGCTAGCAAAAATCTAGGAATTGGACTGGACCAAAACAAGCAACCACCATGCACCCCAGACATTGCGTCGTCTGACTGCCACCTGCTTCGATCGACGAGTCACTTCCTCCATGGTAGGCGCTTAGTCGAAGTCGATGACGTCACCGCGGTGGTAGACAACTTCTTCAGGTCGAAACCGACAATATTCTACAGAGATGTAATCCACTCAGTGCATGGAAAGCGGAAGAAACTCATTGAGAATAGCGGCAGCTACTTCGTTCGGGTCAATGATTTTTCTTTAGTGGTGTAGTCTTATTTTTGCTGGAAGACAAATTTTGTTGCAAAATTTATGACTCAACCTAATGGAGTACGTGGCGCATCCCAAAAAGGAATGAATAACGTCAACCTCTATCCTTTATCCTAGGTTTTTCAAAGAAACACTCTTTCGAAGCCTGTTCCCTTAAAACTATTTGCACAACCATAGCCAAATGCTTATGGCCAACGTATTAAAAGCTACAATTTAAAAAACTTTGATGTAAGCCACCAGAAGAATGTTATGTAAACAATCAATTAATCAACGAGCAGTTTCATAGTGAATTGAGGCCGCTGAGATGAAAGCAGGGAGCTTGACACTGAGAATGATGTTCTCAACAAGACGTTGCCCTCGAGCCGACATGTGAAAAGTGCACACAGCGGGCGCAGTAGCAGCAGCGGCTGCAGGAGCAGGGCGGCCGGCCCTCCGCCTCCGCAAGTCAAACCGCCGATGCCCGAAAATAATTCGTTGAAGCGTTCGGCGAGCAGATGGACAGCACGCATGTCATCGGCAGACCTAACGGCTTACACTAGGCAGCTTCGCTGAACAGTCCATAGGGAGTCTCCACTGTTAATTCAATGGGCATTTTTCACACAGACACGGACATTAGAAAGATGAGAGGATGAGAACAAAGCTCTGCTCTAGATGGAATCTCTGCCAAGTGAGCCATGCATCCGACTTCCACAGAATCCAGGGTCATTTTTGTATGTGTTCGGGCTGAGGTGGCCAGCCCTCAGGTTAGTCACTGTTTTATCCACCTCGTGAAAGTTCTTGGGCGGCAATTTATTTATAGACACCGAAAGCATAGAACGCTTGGGTGGCATCGGCGGAAGTCGACCCGTCAACCAATGCGTGTACGCGAGAACCAGAGCTCCAGCGAAGGCAATATGATTGAAAGACATTGAAACTATTATCAAACGGTATGAGCTACACACCAGACTTCCTCATGATATCTCACTGGAGCACATGTCCAAGAGGACACATGTAGCGCAATCAACTAGAGATGGTTCCCCTTCTCGGAGCATAACGGACCGACTCAGGTTCGATTCGCATCTGGCCCAACCAGTCTTGCCATCTTTTTGGTGGGTAAGGAAGGGCGCGTGGAGCGCAGTCGGAGGAGGCGCCAGCTGTCGCCTGCACCCGATCCCAGGTTCCGGGTTCGGATTTCCCACCTAGGCCAACGAAGCCTTCCATCCCTCCGGGGTCAGTGAATTAGTACCAGACTTGTCTGGGAAAGATAACGCACTGGCTTCTACATCGGCTGCCACCGCAAGTCATTGTATGGCCAAATACGCATTCAACACGCCTCCACGACATCCCGCACAAGTATAATGCGTGGCGCATCCCAAAGAGGATTGAATAACACCGTTCTTTATCCTTTATCCTAAGGAAGAACTGATGCTGTAATTGTAATGTAATTCCTCAGACGACTCTTCTCAAAAGAACGAAACTTCACCTTCATCTATGAGCCGGCTGTCTTAAGTTAGCTCTTTGAGCAGGCTAGTCTGAACAAATAGCTTGTCTCCGTCACATTATGTAGAAGTAGAGTGCATGGCGCACCTCAAAAACACATTCATTACAGCAGACTTTGCGGTACATGTCGCGAAGGTGCACAGCGTTGAGAACGCGCCAGCCAATCATTACCAAGCACAGCACCGACCGTACCCACACCAGATAATCAGGGTAGCACTGGGTACGCTCCCTATGAATGGGACTTCTGTTCGAGGCGGTCCAATTGTACCAACTTTTCTCCTGTTAAAACAGCGGTAACCAAAGGTTGAGAACAGGTGGAAATAAAAAATTTCTCCCAAACATCGCCCAGTACTGTTATTTTGGGAGCCAAGAACGAATATAGTATTTGTTTCTAAAAATTCAGCTGAATACGGTAGATTACTGTGGGTGTTCGTGAGTGAGGATGACGGGGTCCTGGTCACTGATTTCGCTCTTTCCTCGCCTACAGAAACTATTTAAGCTGCCGATCACGAATCTGTCATTTCTTTTCTAATTTATCTATTTTTCGTGCACTACTTTCCATCTCAAAGTAAAAGTTTAGAAAAGCGATTCCATGCAGTGACATTGTTAATCTTGATCACTCATGAAAATACGGAATCACGCTATCACGCGAAAACGTTTCCCAGATTTGTGGTCAGCGCCTCAATTAGCTCAAAATATGAAGTTTGGGCGAAACTTGCTATCGATCTCCGGATCCTTGATAGCACAACCCGCTACCCTTTCGATTAGCGAGAATGGCGGGAGTATGGGCAGCATTGTTTCTAAGTCGTATCATCCCAATCAAACAGATGTTCTAATGTCAATATGGTACACTATGGTGATCACGATACATCGAAAAAAGGAGAGCAAGCAATCCCGGCAGTGCAGAATTCCAACCCCGGATCCGAACCACCGACCCCATTCCTGCAAGCCCGCCCTCGCACCCACTCGGCCATCCACTCGCTTCGGCCCTTCTCCACTTTGGTTACTGTACTGCTAACAAGCGAATTGTGAGCTCGCTTTACGCTACTGTTCCAGCCCCAAACCTCTTGCAGGATAGATTAATCCACCATACGGCAGTTCCGAGCGCGTGTAGCGCAGTCGGAGGAGGCGCTGGCTGTCGCGTGCACCCGATACCAGGTTCCTGGTTCATTTCCCGCCCAGACCAACCAAGCCGTCCATCCCTCCGGGGTCGGTGAATTGGTACCAGACTTCTCTGGGAAGGATAGAGCGCTGACTTGTTCATCGGCTGGCCACCGCAAATCATTGTATGGCCAAATACGCATTCAAGTCGCCTCCATGACATTCCGTAGAAGTAGAATACGTGGCGCATCCCAAAAGGGTTTGAGTAACGCCGCCCTTTATCCTTTTTATCCTAACGGTAGTTCCAGACCTCAGTTTTGCCTTATCGGCCCGCACTGAAGTGATTCGGTTTTCTGCAATTTTTGCCTTACCCAGGTGTTCGCAAGAAATTTGGAACCAATACGGTTCTTCTCAGACAATCACCTAAGACCCTCAATAGGTCACTTTAAAAATTGCCACGCGAAGTTCATTGACCTCCCTTGTCAGATTTAATCGGCGGAGAGGCTTAAGGGTTGGGGATGATGTTTCGATCACCCAATCAATATCAATCGATATTAACGGTCTTTTGAACGGTGATAATCGGTTTTCGCTCAGACTTAGCCGATGGTGGTGGCTGCTGCGTGATTATGGTGGTCGACGGAAGCCTCGCAGCAGAGGAGAGAATTTCGATCAGGGAGTCAATAGCAATTGATGTTATCGATCTTTTGAGCGGCGATATCGGTTTTCTCTCGACTTAATCGATCGGGATGGCGGATAAGTTAGCGTGCCATTTCACAGTTAACCAAGCGGCTGGTTTAGGGAGACTTTGCACGAGATGCTATAACCGTTGATGAATGGACGCTTCGATTCAATGAATAGTGTTTGAAGCAACTTCACAGATCCGTCACATCCGTCGAACAAGTCGGTCAACATGAGAAAATGGGTACGAATACAAGCGAGCGCCTTTCCGGAAAGTATCTGAAGCCTATACGGTACGAATCTCCCATAAGGGTTCCTCGACTTTTAAGCAGAATCGTTGAACTAACAGAACACGCGCAGCTGAACTTTTGGGAGAGCGGGTAACGCTGAACGCTGAAGATGTTAGAGGTTCTGAACAGCGGGAGCACTGAGAAGTCCCAACGGAACGGTGGTATTGAATACTCGTGTATGGTCGAGTTGCGTGAAGCAGCAACAGCATGGCGGCTCGAAAGATGCTGAACAACATGAAACAGTGACAGCACAGCGCTTAAGAGTCGGCAATGTTATAAGGAACAGGCAGCTGTACAGGTTTTGTGAACCCTAGAAGCGGAGAAGTGTGAGACACCTTTGCATCGAATAAAAGAGTGAGAATTCAGTTAGCTGACATGGCACAGAATCGAACTATGTAGACAGTTCGATTCTGTGCCATGTCAGCTAACTGACAGAGGTATGTAGATAGGGTCCTTTTCAGCAAGCACATCTGACTTCGCCCCGCTCTAATATTTGTGGTCTACACGAATTTGAGCACGATTCCCCTCCACAAAATTTGCAAAAAAAAACACACTCAGTGACAGCTAAGCAAATTTTTCCATGAAAACCTTAATGGTTCGGATGGCATACAGAGCACTGTGCGTGGGCAGATGTGTTTCGCACTTATTTCACTCAACAACAAGGAGTTTGGAAGTTCATCTAAGTGTGAACTCGCTTTGTGGCTCCACTTTCATGTGAAATAGGAAAAATAGGATCTATCCCAATCGGAGGGGGGGATGGGGGACATGCAGTGATTTGCAGCACTGATGATCCATCCCTTGCTTGGCTTTATACGAAACCTTCAGCAGCTCTCCCACCATGCGAAGGCTTTTGTTTAAATTCAGGGAATCAGGTTGCGTGCTATAGGATGACGCACGCATCAGACACTTTGCGGCTGCCCCTCCCGTCTAGGACAGATCCAAAAGAGATTACAGGCGATAACAGAGAGCTTTCAGGCAGCAGGTGCATTGACACACCTTCTAACAAATTTCCATAGGCATATATCTACATTCAAACGCCGTGTGGTGACCGCTCTAGAGGAATTATTCATTATACTTCTCGAAATCTGCTTAAGTATTCATCAGCGGCTCAATCCTGACAAGGAAAAGGAGCACTCGTTGCTTCGACCTGTGCGAATGGCTTTAAGTAGACAATAGAGAGGGTAACGGTTAAGAATCAAGGGATATTAATCAACTCCTTGATGGTATGCGCCACGCATTCAATTGCTACGAGATGCCATGTAGCCGACGAGAATCCGCATTTACCCTATGCAACCAGCCGATGGGCAAGCCAGTATTTCATCTTTCCCAGAAACGCCTCTAGTTCATCAACATGCAGGTGTAGAAGGCTGGTACGCATAGGGGAAGAAGAGTCGAACTTTAAACTGTGGTGCGGATGCTTGTGAGAGTCAGCGCCAGCCCCATTTGCGCTGCTCTGGAAGCTTCTAGCAAATTTACATCAAGCAAACCATCCTATCCTTCCATCCTCCCCCTAGTAGCGATTCACGATGGTGCCTGACAGTCTGCCTAGAAATTAGTTTTGAGAAACTGAACTAGCTAGCACAGAAGCTATGTTGTATACAATACAAAAAAGGATGAAAGGAGGACAGTGTTCACTACTCCCTGTTTAGGACACGTCACCAAGTCTAGCTCTACGTGATAAAATTAACGCAATTTGTGTGTCTATTCAATGACTACCAGTGCAAGGATGAGTCGGAGGGGGGGGGGGGGGCGACTGTCAGGGACGCCAGACGAACAATCCTGGGCTCGGGAAACCAATCCTAGATGGGACAAATGTCTTTCTTAGTAGGCTCTCGCGAAGCGAAGCGTAGGCTCTAGCGCGCAGTCCATATGAGGGTCCTGGTTCGGGTCTTGCACAAACTACTGAAGCCTTTCATTCCCTCATTAAAGAAATAGACCCTGATTTGTCAATCGGCTGGCTATAGCAAATTGTTGTGTAGGAGGGATACGAATTCTAATCGCCTTCCCGATATAGGCTCGAGCACACTTCGCTGTTTTTGCTGCGGCAGCAATGATAAAGGATATCAGAGGCAGCAGATCGATGATATCCTTCATCATTGCTGCCGCAGCAAAGACAGCGAAGTGTGCTCGAGCCTTATGCCGTAGAAGTAGTGTGGCGTATTCTGAGCAGGGATTGATTAACGCCGTCTTTTATCCCTTATCTCGTACGCCTTACCACCCCTTATTCGGAATTAGCCGAACTCTCTTGTTAAGAATGAACTCAGCTTTCGAGCAAGTTTATGAGGACCATTTTGGCCTGGGAGATTAAGGATTAACATCTAAATTAGGATTGCATCAATATCCTACCTTACCACATTAACTTAGTGTGCCGCCTTATGGTTAGTATAGTTGTTTATTTTTATGATGGGGCATTCCCTTCTAGACATTAACATTTTATTTATTTTTGATCTTTCTTTTTCATAAATAAATTTACAATATGTGGTCCGTTGTAGGAACCTTCCGCTTTCCTGGACGAGGTGTGCCCTCTCCCGAATTAGGAATACGTTTGAATAGGGAACTTGAACAAGTCTCGAGAGTGGGATCCACCACGTAACCTTTCCACATACGGTAGAGTTACCCTACCCAAAGCCTGCTTTGATGACCTGCTACAGTTATAATGTACAAGCATCTGCGCTAGGACCTCATTTTGAAAGTTTCCTTCAAATATCCCAGATTTAATGGAAGCGATGCAGGGTGGACTCCATTTTTAGACGTGCGCCGAGAACTAGTAAAAGGAAGGGTACGTAGGCTTATGCTTGCATCGAGATTTCACATACACGTAGAACAATGACACAACACGGTTTCTGCGCTCTCCTATTCGCCTACATATTCTGAAGGTTGGTAATGAAAGGATTGCCGCGGTTCGACTGGGCGCAAAAGGCTTGCGGGGAGGACGTCACCCTCCTCGCGAGCCTATTTGATGGATCTTCGCCTTGGTAGCGAGGCACATACACGTCTATTTACATTACAAATGGCCTAGCTCAGTTCACAATAGGTGTAGTGCACACCAGGGGTGCACAAAGTTCTGTGCGTTATTTTTTTTCTCGAATTTTTTTAACGAAAAATTTTCGTTAAATTTCCGGTAAATCGTTAAATTTCAATTAAAAAAATATTAGGTTGTCCAAAAATTGATGAGCGTTTTGCAATTGTTATTATTGGAGTACATTTTTTCAATAAAATATGTTCTATGTCTCATACAAATTTTCTTCTACAAATCCAAACTTGTTATCAGTGCAGCTGAAACGACCCGTAACATCAACGCAGCATTTGGGAAGGATTTCGCTATGGAACGCACAACTCGTTACTGGTTCGAAGGGTTTCGATCTGAAGATGAAAGTCTCGAACATGAATACCGAGATAGGCCACATCGCTCCTTAACGACGGACAACTCAAAGCCATGGAGGAAGCGGTTCCGCGTCAAACTGTGAGAGAGCCAGCACAGCATGTCGACGTTGACGGCAGCACTACCACTCGCCATTTAAATGCGATCGGAAAAGTAAGGAAGTTGGGTAAACGGATCCCACACGAATGACCGCCGGGCAGATGCTGAAGCGCCACAACACCTGTGCTTTGTTAAGGACAGTTTTGCGCGGGCTGCTACGCAGTGCGTAGCAGCCCGCGTAACTCTGTCGCTGACGTCGCCGGCAACAGCGTCGCCGAAGTATAACATAGGCCTGAGGGAGTCTTATTTGGACAGGATCGTGACGTGACAAAAACGGATCCCTTATGACTATCGTTGTCGCTCTGCACAGTGGCTGGACGAGAATGGGCGTCCCAAGGAGATGCCGAGACCCAGTCTCCATCCAAAGAAGACCATGGTGACCGTATGGTGGACAATAGCTGGTACAGTCCATCACAAGTTCTTGAAGACTGGAGAGACTATAACAGCGGAGAAGTACTGTGACCATACTGAAGCGATGCACCAGAAGTTGATTGAAAAACAGCCGGCTTTGGTCAGTCGAAGAGGTCCTACCGCAACCTACCGCATGACAACGTGCATCCATGCGTTTTTTTGTTGTCCAAAAACTGGGTGAATTGGGCTACGAGACTCTACTTCACCCACCATACTCGCCGGACCTCTCGCCCACCGTCTACCACTTTTTCTAGCATTTGGACAATTTTTAAATGAGAAAAAAAATTTGCTTCCAAAACCAAGACGACGCTAAAAATGCCTTCGTTTTCATCGCCTCTAGAACTCTAGATTTCTAAGCTACCGACATAATTAAACTTGCTTCTCGTTGGCAAAGTTGCACTGATTCTAATGGTTGTTATTTCGGTTGACAAAGTTTTTCTGAGCTGAGTTATAATATGTTGTTATAGGATGTTTTATTCCAATCAAAACTCTTGCGCCAGGCGGGACTAGAACCCGCATCTTCTGCTTTCCGGGCAGCGATGTTCGCCTTACACCACCGGCGCTGTTTGACCGCACGTAACATCCGCGATATTCTCCAGGTCTGTCAGCCACGATACGGGAATGAGTTATAATAATTTGAATATTCGAGTTGAAAACGCTCATTTATTTTTGGACAACCTAATATTTACAATTAGCTGCAAATATTACTTCAAGTGAAAAAATCAAAGAAAACGTTATGGGCTTCAACTTCAATGGGTAAGCAGCTAAGTTCAAGGAATGGAGTATAACACTGCAATGTAGAATAAACAAATCCATATCAACAGTGGACAGAAAAATAAACAAGCGTCAGCAACAAATTCTCTACAGAGTGTGGAATAAGAACAGCTATGGAATTATCATTCAGGATAACGGTGCTTGTGGTTAGTGGGCATTTAGTACAGAAAGAATTAACAAAAATACAATTAAAAGCCTATCAGCGGTTTGCTAACACGTCGTCGATCGCACGATTTTCAAGCGTGTGTTGTGAATATTCGAATATTCATTCAGGCGCTTTTGGGTGGGAAGATCATTTCATCAAAGCAAATACAGAGCTATATGTAGCATTGTTAGTTCGCTTTCTTTACTACCAATGTGCCACCGTTTCTTTTTCGGTGTTAGTGACCCTTTTTATGGTGTGCCCCCCCCCCCCCCGAGTCGCTTTGCGCCCGAATTCGAATACATTCGAAAATCGCATTTTTTCGAACGCTCGAATACGAATATTCGAACTCGAATAGAATTATTCGAATTCGAATGCTCGAGTGTTCATTCGGGCACAACTATAGAACGCAGGGGCCAAACGCCGCATTCCCCTTCCAACTAGGATAGATCCGAAGACGGACCTCTATAAGGGCGACTCATTCTGCATCTGTTAGCTTTAATTTTGACCATCGTTGTTGCATGCATGTACCTCTACAGACTAGGATTGCAGGACACTACCTCTCGATATTTAAAAGACACGGTAATCTGTCCGTTATTACTCAAAACGGAAGAGATCCGAAAGATTGTCTTCGTCTGCAAATTGTGGTGTCGGCCATCGACAGGCTAACAATAAAGTGAAAAGGTTGAGAAACGAAAATACATATAACGCACTCCCACTAGAAAGGAACAGAGCGAAACCCGAATGTAATGCTAAAATATCATTAGAGTGAGAAACTGGAGGAAAATTTTGAATAAAGCGGCGAGCACCCACAAAATCATCAGCGTGGTCAGTGTCGAACGGCGATCCGATTCGATTAGTAGACGATTAGTAGATCGAGAAGGCGGCGGAGTTGGTTAGTTGGACTGCGAGAAGGTGCCACCTCTCAGAGAGACATACGATAGAAAATGACGAGTTGCTGCTCCTGCTGAAGGGATGCTATCAACGGTGAAAAATTCAGCAGCAACAACTAGTAGATCCAAGCCCACCAAATGATGTGGTCACTGTTCTTCTTCCCTTCAAGAAGTTGATCTACAATTCGAGAAGATGTGAATGTTTTAGCACAATTGGATACTTCATTAAGTGTGAATTTTTCCAAAGTCCGGAATTTTTTGACGGCAAGTAGTAAATGGAGGCACTGAGCCTGGTGACAGGAGATCTCCATTCCTGTGAACTGATGTTTCGTCTCTCCTCGCGAGATCTACCGAATCTCCTATACATTCGCAGGGTCAACATGAAGTGGTAATGACCTCATAAAGAGGGAGGTGACAAGAAAATGACCTTAGGGATGCTCCTGTGGGTCATTTTCTGCACAAAACGCCCTGTTTCTACGATTTGGCGCAGACTTTGACCACATGGCGCAACCAACATCGTTACCGAAATCAGCTTCTAAAATGTACTGTACTTTTGAAGATGCCTACAGCGATAATAGTACCTGTACACAGTTAGAATAAGGTTAACGATCGGCATTAGTCAAATTCCTTTGCTGGACGTGTCATGCACTCAATTTTAACGGGGCGGCGTCCAGCTGATGAGCAAGTCGGTGATTTATCCCTCCCAAATAATTCTGGTACAAGATCACCAACCCCGGAATGACGGTCAGCTTGGTTTACCTGTGCGGAAACCCGGACCAAGCACATCGATTCGGTTCGGGTGCGTGCGACAGCAGTAAACAGTAGATCTCTAATTTTGTTAATTATACTGCTATCCTTCTAGATATAGGGAGCTAGCGGCTGCTCGTGTGTCGGTCTGTCCGAGGCCTTTCAGAGACGTCGCTTTATGGGGGTCTGGGTTCGGAAGACGTATGACCGATGTTGCGGAGGGGGAAGCGGGACTCAAAAGGCGTGTCACTGACGTCGAGTTGTTATGGTGTGAGGGAGGGGGCTCAGGACGGAAAATCCAGTAAGGAGAGATCGCTGAGGGGAGTGGGGTTCAAAAGGAGGAACGAGGACGTGCAAGTGGGACCAGCGACGGGGAACCAGTAATAAATTCCCGTTAAAAGGTGGATCAATAAGAGAAACAAGGAAAGGATCCATGAAGTAGAACCAGGAATAGGGGACCAGCAAGGGAAGCCAGAGAGAGCGGTTCAGTAAGGCGGACTAGCCGTCCGGACTGGGTTCAGAAGTCGTGTCGTAGACGTCGTGCTATAAGCGTAAGAGTTCAGAAAACCTGTCGCCGACGAGCGTTCGTGGTAATAAGATGTATCTCTAATGTTTTGGATTGAAGTTCCCCACCCAGACGTTTGCCGGCCGCTAGGCCGATAAACGACTGGACCTACCATATAGAGTTAGCGGTTGTCCGTCCGCCAGTTCGACCGTCCCGTCTATCCGTCCATCCGTCTGTTCCTCCGTCCATATGTCCATGTGTGTCTGCCCTTCCATAGACGTCAGAAGACGGGTCACTGATGTCGACCGACATGCATCCTGCGTCAGAAGAGGTGTCAACGACGCCGTTCATCAGGCGCCCGAGTTCCATCACAAGACATCCATCACAAGACATGTCACCGATGTCGTGCCATGGATGTCAGGGTTCAATAGAGGTATCACCGATGTCGCGTAATGGGTGTCGGGTTCAGAAGAGGTGTCACCGATTTTGTGCAGGAGTGTCTGAATTCTGAATGTAATGAGGGACCACTAAAGGGAAGACCAGTAAGGGGGGACCGGTGAAGGAGGGGGGAGGGGGCAGTGAAGAGAGACCAGGGAAACAATGAAGAGGGGACCAGTAAAGGTGTGGTTCAGTGAAGATGAGACCAGTAACGGGGGACCTGTGAAAATTGGGGGGAGGGGGCGGAAAGAAGGTAAGGAGGCACCGGTAAATGGGATCATTAAAGGGAGGACCAGTGAAGAGGAGAGCAGTAAGGAGGGGGGGGGGACCAGTGAAGGGGTGGTACAGTGAAAGGGGACCAATAATGGAGCAATAGTGAAGGGGATCAGTATTTGTTCTCAGTATCGTCCAACGTGCATGGGGTTTCAGAAGACGAGCTACATACCTTGCTGCAGAAGACGTGTCATAGCCGTCGTGACACGCCCGGCCTCTGGTTGGAACTATAATATAACAGTCAGAAGAGATTCAATTCGCTGTTTTGCAGGAAGTACCACGGGAATACCACCTCTGAATAGAAGCTATATGTAGATAGGAGATGCGATAGGCGTTAAACGCGATATCGTCGTGTCCTCTAAAATATGTTCACTTTATAATGCTTGACCAGTTTCTGGCGGCTGTAAGTGAGTTGAAAATACCATGCGGATGAAGATTCGACACTATGTGGGGGTTTTCCTATGCATGTACCGGGAAGATGTCAACGTTGTTCACTTCGGGAAAAAGCGCACATAGTGCCGAAAACATTCCATTATTCCCCCAACCAGACGTTCAACGGCCTACCAGCCGCCAAACGTCTGGTTGGGGCTTCGCCCCAATCCCGAAGAATAGAACACCCCGAACGTCTTCTTCTCCTCTTTAGACCTCTCATTCATTACAGTAAAAAAACAGATTTTGCTATATAGAATGGTATAGCGGAATAGGGCAAAACAGGTCCATCACCTTCACTGGACCCCCCTTAACTGGTCCTTATCACTGGTCCCCTTTATTGTCAACCCTTTTCCGGTTCACCCTTCACTGGTCCCCCTCCCCCTTCGTCGGTCCCTACTACTGCTCCCACCTTCACTGGACCTCCCTTTACTGGTCCCCTCCTCGCTGGTCATCCTATCCTTCACCGAACCCCATTACTGGTCCCACCCTCACTGGTCCCCCTTTTATTCATCAACCCTTTTCCGGTCCCCCCTCACTGGACCCCTTCCCCCCATTCACCGGTCCCTATTACTGGTACCTTCCTCACCGGCCCCTCCTTCACCTGGTTCCTTCTTTCACTGGTCAACCTTCTATCGGGCCCCCTTCACTGGACACCTCCCCCACCTCACCGGTTCCCCTTCACTGGATCCCCCCCCCCCCCCCCCCACACCGGTCCCCATTGCTGGTCCACCTTCACTGGTCCCTCCTTTATTGATCAATCCCTTTACGGGTCCCCCTTACTGGAACCCCATCCTTCACCGGTCGCCCATTACTGGTTCCACCTTCACTGGTAACACGTCGTCTGAACCCAAACCCCCACTGCGCGACATGGATGACACGACTTATGAACCCGGACGCCTGTTGAATGACGTCGGTAACATGTCTTCTCCACCCGGACGCCCTTTGCGCGACATCCGTGACACGTCGTGTGAATCTGGAACCCCTTGCGCGACATCATTGACACCTCTTCTGAACCCAAACACCCACCGCGCGACATGGGTGACACGAATTATGAAGCCGGACGCCTGTTGAATGATGTCGGTGACACCTCTTCTGAACTCGGACATCCTTTGCGTGACATCGGCGACACGTCTTCTGACCCCACTCTCAACACGACATAGGTGACATCTCTTCTGAACCCGGATGGCTGTTACTCGATGTTTACGAAAGGTCAGATGAACAGACGGACGGACAGACCGACGGACAGACGGAAGGACAGACACAACCACTTACTCTTTTATTTATAGTGGGATTAGGAAATTTTGTATCACATAGAACAACATACTAGCCGTTGTGCATATCCTTACAAGTGTTATAGCCCTTGCAATTATTATGGTAGTAACTATTCCTATTAAAAGTTAGTGCGCTCATACGTGAAACTACCCACTGCCTTCCTCAGATACACGTGGAGTATTCCCCTTCCGATGTTGCTAAATTTCTGAAGATTAGGGGTTGAACATTCAGTACTCTCAAAGCTTGTAGGACACTTTAGGACTTTCTACAGTGTGAAAATTAGATCATTGGATCTGAGTTACAACTGAAGAACGCTATTAATAAGTTGATAATGTTTGCAGCAACGAGTTGGAACAGATCTGTTCTAATCGGTAGGAGGCACTCAATTGCGCAGGTGATGCCACACAATCATATCCACTAAATTTAAATCGAAGTCCTTGTATAATGGGACAGCTGAATAGCTTGAGCAAAGTCAAGAGAGGGAATGGAGGTGCAAATTACTACATGCTCCTTCCGGTTAGGATAGATTCGCCGGAAGAAATATTCTGCCGTGCACAACCTATTATTGTGCAGTGTCCAGTTTTTAAAAAGCTACAAGTACAGCTCCTTAATATAATAATATCTAATATCGCGAGTGAGTCGACGACTCAGCTATAAGGGGAAGAGAGTGGAAAGAAAAATGTGTTAGTGTAGCTGGATTCTATATTCAGCGACCGCTTCATTTAATGAAAAATTTTAAAAGCGGAGGTGTTTTAGGAAGGCGAAAACAACAGTGTAACATTGCGTCTGAAAAACCTGATGGTGTGCAAAACAATGGCTTCAGATAGCAGTTGTTCATCTTCTACGATTTTCTAAATATTTGTCCCAACACGTCCTATGTTTTCGTGTAAAAAAGAGAGAAATCAGTAAAAACCTTTCTCTTATAGCTACAAAAATATGGCACCTATTTTTTAAACCCTACCACAATATATAAAAACAAAAAGGACACTCTTGTAGATCGGATGATTCTATTAACAAAGGAAAAGGACGTGGTAGCAGTTTCCCATTCACCTGTTCAACTTCGCTCCTGCAAAAGGCTAGCTACGAAATTCATACATATTTAGATTTTTGATTTTCCCTTACCTATTTTTTTAAAGGAAAATATGCTCTTACAGCCTAGAGAAAGTATACACCAATATCGTCTTTGTAACGAGTGAGAAACAAAAATCTGTAAGAGATGCTGCGATGCAGCCTGCAAACTACACGATCTGACGGCTCTTCTAACGCCAGGAGCGGTTCTTTTTAAATGATCCTGCACCACCATAATCTACAATGCGTTTTCAAGCAGCGTTTTAAACTGAACCAAATTTGGTCCATTCTTGCCTTCTTCGCATGTGTTGTTGTTACATTACTTTTGGGCTAGCCTGTATATCTCAAGCCAGCGTCAACAGATTAGTTGAGGGCGACAATAAAATTTGATGAGATTTACAAAAATCGACTACAGGTCAAGAATTTTATGAGAATAAAAAATTTTAAAAGACGGCGAGTATTTAGGAGGCTGTGGACAAAACCTTAAAGAAGGAGCACAAGAATTGAGGAAGTCTGCTGGTTAGTGATTCTTAATAATCTAATAATATACGGGCTCATGTAGTACAGTAGCAGGAGACGCTGGCTCTCACAAAGATATTGAATCGACTCAGGGTTCGGGTCTCATCCATGCCAAGCAAACTTTCCACCCATCCTCAGTCGGAGCGTTAATATCTGAAGTGGTTAGGGGGGATAAAACAGTGATTTGGCCATCGTTTGGTTACCACCTGTCACTTTATAGGAGGAATACGCATTCTAATCGACTATACGAAGATAGATAGCGTGACGTATCGCACAAAAGAATTGATTAACATCCTTCTTTCTTCCAATTTTATTCCAAGGGGCCTTCAAAAGCATCGTGCATCGCCAACATACCGAGTAGAGAGAACGAAAAGCGACACATCGAACTTTGAGAAAATCGTGATCTTTCTAGAGGATGTGAAGGATTACGCCAAAGAGAAAGCGCCCGATGTGAAGGGCAGTATGGGTAAGCTTGTAAAGCTTTACGTACGTGCACTGTTCTCTATGACAAAGACAATAATTTAGCGATTGTCAACAAATTTGTTTGAAAAATAATCGAAGTGAGAAAAAATTTCTGGAAAATATGCTACAGGGTGGCCCAGTCGAGGGAAGTAACGGCTGTCACGTGCACCCGATTACAGGTTCTCGGTTCGGTTCTCTCCACCAGGTCGACCAACTCATCTATCTCACTAATGTTGGTAGATTAGTACCGGACCTACATATCGTGAAGATAGAAACACTAGAAACACTGACTTGTTTATCAGTTGGCCACCGCAAGTGATTGTAGAGGCCGGATAAAGGATAAAGGATAAAGGATAAAGGACGGCGTTACTCAATCCCTTCTGGGATGCACCAGCGCATTCTACTTCTACGGGATGTCGTGGAGGCGACATGGATGCGTATTTGGCCATACAATGACTTGCGGTGGCCAGCCGATGAACAAGTCAGCGCTCTATCCTTCCCAGACAAGTCTGGTACCAATTCACCAACCCGAGGGATGGAAGGCTTGGTTGGCCTGGGCGGGAAATCCGAACCAGGAACCTGGTGTCGGGTGCACGCGACAGTCGCGCCTCCTCCGACTGCGCTACACGCGCTCTAGAGGCCGAATATGCATTCAAATTGCTTCCGGGACCTGGCAAGTAAGATGTGTGACTCATCCCAGAAAGAGTTTGTTCAACACCGTCCTTTACTCTTTTATTTTACTGCATAGCCCAAATATTCTTTCGTGGTTATACATAAGCATTTGAATTTTTGCACACAAACAATTGTACCGTAGAAAAATATTTCAATATTATTTCATTATTACACACACTTCAGCGCCGAATATCAATGACGATATAAAGCACCATCATCTCCATATTTTTTTTTTGTTGGTCGTCAATCAACTAATCTACATCAAAGTAGGAGTGACTACTGGAAGAGGCTTGGCACCAGAAATCCGTATAAGCCGTCCAGCCTCGTCAACTTGTTGTGAAATCCGTTCTTCGCCCATCCTGTTCACCTGAATTCTACGTGTTACGGGTAGCTGTCAAAAAAATCGATAACATCAACTGATATGTTTGATCGATCGATGGATTTTTTAATACGTTGAAAACCCCATACGAACGTAACTGCAAAAAAGCTGTTTACTTTGGACAAAAAAGAAAATCCATCACATAGGTACTGTCCAAGTACTGGCTATCATATCTAACTGTATGTAGGAACGTCGGACTGCAGCTGAATTTTACGAAGACGATGTCCATGAAGAACGAACGAGTTTCTGATGCCCATTCTCGCTCAACGGAACGAGCATTTGCGATTGCTCCAGCTTCCTGGGTCGCGAAGTCAAGGCCAACGACATAGCGCCGGAGCTGGCCAGGAGTAAACGAGCGAGTTCGGGAGCTTTCAAGAGCTTCGAAAAAGTCGTGAACATGACCAACAACTTTCGGCTCATTACCCACCTATTCGACTCCTCTGTTCTTTATCCTTCCTAACATAGGCCTCAGAGACCTGGCCCATACGAAAGCAGGATGAACAGCGTCGCGCAGCGTGGAATCGAGAGGACGATGCTCGGAGTGACACAATTCATTCAAGTGGGAGAAGGCCTGCGGAGTTCCGAGCTTCGTCAGCGTTCAGAGATCAGAGACGCTGTCACATGGGCCAAGTTGTCGGAAATTAGGTGGGCCGGCCACGTAAACCGCTTCGCAGACACCCGTTAGACACGAAGCGTCACCGACTGGATTCCGCGCGTTGTCAAGAGAACACCAAGATGCCCGCCAACGCATCGTTCGGACTTCTTCTTGAGGGCTATGGACAGACGATATGACGCCCTTCTGTCCCTCGAGCGAGGACGATCCATTGGAGCACTCTGGCACGCGACAGGGACGAATGGAGAAGCTGCTGGCGTCCGCTCCAGCAACTCGATGATCAACTAAACGACAGATAAAGTGCCATACTCCTTGTATTGTTCACAAAGATAGATATGCGAGGCGTTTCTTTGGGCCATTGTGTGAACGGGCAGATGGACTGACAAACAGACAAAGAGACGGACAGGCCGGCAAGCAGAGAAACAGACGGACAGATGCAATAACTCATTTGTATTCAGTACGATGTGCCTAATTGCAAATTTAAAAGAAGAATATGACTAGCTGAAGTATCAACAGATAACTTTTTGGTTTCAATTAATCGCAAGAATATGCGAGAATTTGGTTTAATTTTCAAATTTGGTTTAATTTTTCATCTTCTAAGATATTTTCTGATTAACTCTTTGTTTTTTAATAAATTATTTAAATTTTGAATTTTTCCTATTTATCTTAATTAATTTATTTAATTATTTTAGCAGAAGTTGGTCAGCAGATGAAGAGCGGTGCTATGATGGCGAAGGAAATCATTGTCGCAAATTATGGTTGGTGATCACAATACCATACCGGCCTCGTTTCTTAGGCCGTAAACTTTAAGACAGTTTGCTAGGTAGAATCGATTTTTCTGTCATCCTTTTAAGGAATAATCTGGGACCGATTCCCATATTGTGAACTCTGAGTGGCTATCATGGAAAGTTCGTAACCTAGAAATGTAATCCCAATAATTTCAGAGATCGCCAAGGATTACGTGAAAGCAAAGGCACCAGAAGTCAAGGAATGCTTAAGTATGCTACTCCAAACCCTTCATGTTTTTTCTTGTTGCTTTTCGGCTTCTTGTCAAGCCGTAGGCTTTGACTTCATTCCAGGAGACTCAGCACAGCAAACGAAGGAAGCTGCTGGTAAGCCCAGAAGTGCTATTCTATTTGTCTTTTTTCTTTAAAACAAGTCACTTTTCTGTTTATATGAGCGTTATAAACTGCTTACGCTTGAGTATATCTCGCGAATATCTGCCGAAACAAACGATTGGGGTATTATGTCGAACTGCAGGTTTGCTTGTTGACGCGGTGCAGCTGTAGACTAACACCAGCTAGTAGTGCTAGTAGTAACATTGGAAACCACACAGCTTCATTCAAGTGGTTACGCTTAGAAGGACTTGTCCACCTGGATTGTTTTCTGTCTTGCTCCTTCTATATAGAGTTTTAGATGCCTTCGCTGACATAGTTAGTTTAGTTGCCGGCTAATTGTTTATTAGCTTAGCTTATTCAGTTGTTTTTAAGGTATAGTTGCTTATTTGATACGCGTAAGAATGTCGCTGCCGACCGAGAAACCAATATTGCCGTGTTGTCCTTTTATTCGTTTCCCTTTCTATGCATGGCTGCCATTTTCATTTCCTTCATATCGCAGAGCACGTCCTCTTGGATGTGTAAATAATTAAATAAATAAATAAATATTCTTTCGACAACCTTTTAATCGGCTCGCGAAGTTGGAGGAGTAGAAGTCTGTCGCTTTTAACCCCGGTTCTTGGATCAGGTCCTGCCCAAGCCAACCAAGCCTTCGATCCCTTTCGAGAGAATTTGTTCGAAAAGTGTCTTCTTCTTCAGCATTTGTCCCGCTTGGTCACAGGCTTTAGCACTGCATTGGCGCCACGTTTCTTGATCCAGCGCATGATCAGGGTGGACACCAGCTGCTTTCAAGTCCACAGGTAGCCTGTCGAGCCAATGCAATTTGAGGCTCCCTCTGAGCAAATTTTCCGACACATCGAAATCAAGGCATATTCTACGCATGCCGTCTTCCTCCGACGCAGAACCCTAACCCTTAGGGTGACGTTTGGGTTACGGGATGTCGTGTCGTGAGGGGCTTGGTCTCACACGACAGACGCGCGAAAATCGCTCTGGTCGTCAACGTGTTAACAATTATCGGCGAGACATCGAACTTCTGATATCGCGGATGTTACGTGCAATCAAACAGGGCTGACGGTGTAAGGCGAACATCGCTGCCCGGAAAGCAGAAGATGCGGGTTCGAGTCCCGCCTGGTACACGAGTTTTGATCTCAACAAAATATCCTGCAACAACATATAGTCTCTGTGCCAGCTGCTCCAGGCCTAAGCAGATGTGTTGTAACATTTCTAACAGTCGTTCTAGGCCGACAAGCATTGAAAGCTGAATTGTCCATTCCATGATCGATAAATTTAGAGGTTGAAAAATGCTAGCAACCTTGCTGATAACATCTACTCGGCCGACCTTTCAACCGCCTGCTTCTTTGGCTATCTCTTTCTCCTTCTGAAATCGTACAGGTCATATCATATTAATGCTTGTAATATTTTCCAGTCGAGACCACGGAGTACCTAAAGGAAAGAGCACCAGAAGTGAAAGAGCACATAAGTTCGTCTTACATTGGTTTTTCATGAACTCAGCTTTCTTTTATGCTCTTTCAGCAGTAATAGGAGTCAAATTTCAGAAAGTACAACTGAGCAAACAACAGAGGCAGTAGGTGGGCGTCTTCCAAAATTGTTGAGTTTTTTCTCCTCTTCCAACTCCGTGTTTTTCTGAATAATTCAGCACACTCTTCGAATGCAGTCGGACTGTGCTGAGCAGTTTTCGGCATTATTGCTCGATTACGCTTTCAGTTTGTCCTAGAACAAAAAATGCTGCTACGGCCGTACAAATTCAACTTACTTATCTTACCTTTGGCTGTACTTGTGCCTCCATATTATCAGTTTGTATGTGCAATGGTAGCAATGCACTTGGAAGAGACGCCGAGGGCCCTGTGCACTAGATTCCAGGTTCTGGATTCAGATTTTCCCCCAAAACCTATGGTAACCAAGCCTTCTGTCTCTCTAGGGTCGGTGGATCTGGTGTCAGACTTGTGTAGGAGGAACAAACCGCCTGCTCATCCACCGGCTGGCCACCTTACTTATTTGTATGAGCCAAATTCGCATAAAAATAGCCCCCTCGGCAGAAGTAGCTCATCCAAAAAACGGTTGAGTAACGCCGTCCTTTTTCCTTTTATTCTTTTTGTAGAAAAATAGGTGTGAACAAAACATGGTTTCATTTCTACGGATTGTCCCAACACCCTCTTCTATTGTTGTTAGCTTTCCAGTTTACAGCATACCTTCTACAGCTGTGCTCGAATGACCTACTCGAGTAGGTATTCGAATAATCCTCATTCGAATTTGAGTACTCGAATTCGAATATTTAAAAATCGTTATTTTCAATCGTACTCCGATTCGTTTATGAAAAATTCGCATTTTTCAAAGTATTCGAATGCGAGTATTCAAAAAATCGCAATTTTTGAAAGCATTCGAATTGGAATATTCAAAAAATCGGGTTATTCAAACGTGTTCACAGTCGTATATCCAGAAAAACTGCAGTTTCCGAAAATATCCGAATTCGGATATTCAAAATTTGTGTGCATTCAAAAAGTGTCGAATAATCGAAAAAATTTCCACAACGATAATACCTTTCGACCTGCACCGGTTCTTGGGATGCCTGTAGAACAATTTTAGTCTCCGCACAAAAAACAAAATAGGCAGTTCCTGCAAGCCGGGCCCCTGCTTCCCGTTTTCACTTGACTTCTCGTCTTCATTCTTCTAGTTCTTCCTTCAACGCTTCGGTTCCTGAAATCAGTTGAGTCGAGTAGAGGAACTCGTAGCGTATCTACGCTTCGGCAGTTCAGATTTACGATGTTATACACATATCTTTTGCTGCGCACTGTTTGCTGTGGATCGTTGAACGTTTATATTTGGCAAGCACTAAGAACAGCTAAAAATAGGTACAAATAAACATGAAGTTTCCCGATTTCACTTTACTTCACATCTTCATTCCTCTAGCTTCAACAAGTTCTTTTCCAGTGCAAATTACGTCGTAACAACGACTGAGCAACCATAGTACAAATTGTTTGTAATTACTTTTCATTACGACAATATTCATATCTCTTGAGGAACTGGAGTTGCGACGATGAGACGTAGATGGGAGATGCTGAACCAACAGTGTGCGTCTAACTGCAACGCGGACCACCTCCATCACGAGAACCATGACGAACACGGCGACGGGAGGGCTGACTACGAGAGGAGGCTGAACCATGACGATCATCAATAGAAAAATATAAATTTTAAAGATACAGGTTTCAACCGAATGCATAACTGTTAACGTAAGAAATAAACGGAACATTGTTGGACTGTTCATCTCGTAGTTCGTTGGAGATTGCGACGGCAGCTTGGTTAATGGAGAAACACTGGGCAGTAGCAGTGCTCTCCACGTCGGATTTGCTGACGGCTTCGTTAGCACGCAATGTTCGGATGGTCACCAATCGGCTCAGACTGGTGTGAATTTCTTAAAGGGTCCTCGTGCGTATAGCCCCTGACTTCGCATGTTCCGGAAAAAAAACCTGTACCTGTCTGAAACCAAGGCGTCGTATCGCCCCAGCAATATTAAGCTTTCACCTGTATTACCTGTCGACCCGTTGATCATCGACTTGCTCGAGCGGGCGCCAGCATCGTTTCCATTCGTCCCTGTCGCGTGCCAGAGTGGTCCAATGGATCCTCCTCGCTCGAGGGACACGAAGAGCGTCATATCGGTCGTTCAGGGCTTTCACGAAGAAGTCCGACCAACGCATTGGTGGGCGTCCTGGTGTTCTGTTAAGCTGTTAAGCTTTACTAGTACAATTGTTGAATACCAGGGGCCGGATTCATCAATGACTTACAGCAATTCAGCAAAGAAAATACAGCCGAAATCCCTGACAGCGATATGGTGAAACATTTTGCCGCGCTATCGGGGATTTCGGCTGTATCTTCTCTGTTAAATTGCAGTAAGTCGTTGATGAATTAGACCCCAGATCATTCGCAAGGCACACCTCTAATCACTGTCATTACTGATTACTTCACAAACAGAATGGGATGACAACAGCGACAAAATTGAAATTGAACTGATTTACAAAAGCGGGAAATGCAATCCCAATTGGTGGTGGCCGCTCTTAAACGGCTTCATAAGAGCTGAGTGTTTTTAGTATTGCAACGTGTTGAACTCAGTAATTTAATATAAAACAACTACATTAACGAAATCAAAATAAATAACGCAGAAATTACGAGAATATATTAGGTTCTCCTGAAAGCTCAGCGTTTTGAGTGCATCACTTTGAACCACCACAACTTTCTCAAATCTTATCGGAATTAGTCGAAATAAGCACCGTTCAAATCAACACACCGCTGGCAACGGGCCAACAGACGAACTAATCCATCATCAGCGAAAAAATTAAGTGGTCGAGATTCGACAAAGTCAATGGGAGCTGTTTTGGATTGGTCCTGATTGGTGAAGGTTTTACCAGCGAGAAAGTTCTGAAAGTGTGTGAAAAGATGGTAGTCGGTTGGCGAGAGGTCTGTAGAATATGGCAGGTGAGGCAGAACTTCAACCTTCAATTCGTTCAATTTTCGAATAGCGGTTTGTGAAACGTGTAGAGGGGCATTATCGTGCAACAAAATCGGGCCTTTTCTGTTGCCCAATGCTGGCTTAAGTTGATGCAATTTCCGATGAATTTCGTCGATTTCCTTACAGCAGGACTTTGCTGTGATAGCCTGGCCTGGTGTCAAAAAGTTGTAAGGGATCACACCAGCCACCGACCACCACACAGTGACCACTATCTTTTTTGGTAGAGGTTCGTCTTTGGAAAATGGCTAGGGGTTCGTCGGCGTTCGACCACTGTCCAGAACGTTTCCTATTATCACACAAAAGCCAACTCTCATCACAAGTGATGATTCGATAAAAACGGTTAGTTTTGTTGCGTAAAAGTAGAGAAGAACACATCTCGGAACGTGACAATTTTTGCCTCTCACTCAACTCGTCGGGCACCCACTTTTCGGGCTTTTTCACCTTCCCAAGGCGTTCCAAAACATCCGCAACAGCAGCTTTACTGACGTCTAGCTCTTCCGCGATCCTGCGAACTGCTTGAGATGGCTCAGCTACCATCAATTTCTTCAACTCGTCGTCCAGGGTTGCTCTAGATCGACCACTGCGGGTGTCACCTTCGAGGCTGAAGTCTCCGGTCCGAAATTTACTGAACCACTGGCGGACAGTGCTTTCTCCAACAGTATTAGGCTCCACACTTGATTGATTCGTCGAGCTGTCTCGGCTGCGGATTAATCCAATATGAAGTCAAAATAAGATGTCGTCCGGAATTGCTTGTCGGTCGACATATGTCAATAAGCCCTTCAAGAATAGAAATATAGAACACCGTTGAAACGTATTATATTTATTCAGATAGAACGAAAAATTCTGTACAGAATGTAGCATTAATGCGCAACACACGTTAAATTTATCACCATCACCACCTATATATAAAAGAGTTTGTCCGTGGAGTGATCTAACCTAAGTGAGATACGCCGCATCATCCACAGCGAGGGCGGTCGATGATCTAACCTGAATGAGGTACGCCTCATCATCTAAAAGGCGGGCAAAATTTGCCATTGAACGTGGAATGTTGCTGCAGCAGAGGAAACGCAGCCCTTTACTGCTTAGCACAACAGCACATAAGCGCATTTCTAAGCGTCCACATTCTGGAGCCGACTTCGTGCCATTAGCATGAGAAGACCACTAAAGGGGTAAGGGCAGAAGGAGGAGTTTGAGGGTGGGAAACCGACAGCGATCAGGAGGCTGCGACCAGGAGGAGCATCGGGATGGTGCGGGGAACAAGGAAGTAGGTTTCACCAAGAAGAGTTCAGGCAATGTGTAGGGATCATTAGGGAATTACCAATCAGGGGGGACAGTAAGGAGGATCAGCAAGGGGATCCATTACCATTAAGAGAGACCGGATTTAGAGGATGTGACACCGATGTCACACAATGGGCGTTCGCTCGCCGTCGTCGTGAAGGAGTATCCCGAGGGGGAGGAGGGCAGGAATCTACCTGGAAGAGGGGACCTGGAGGCGGGACCAGGACGGGGAATCAACAAGAAGGGAGCCGTAAGGGAAGTCATACGGAGAACAAGGAATCTGATATATGCATAGCCTCTTCATGCTCGACTCAGCGGCGACTGTGCGCGCTTCTGAGCTTTTTGATCCAGAAAACGGGTCCCCTTCGTCGCGAGGAAGCATCCTGATTCTGAATACGTGTCACCGACCGTGCCGTGAGCATTCGGGACCACTAGGGGGAGGGGGGGGGGGGTTGTGGAGAAGGGCGGTAAGAGGATCTCTATGGTGGACCAGGAGAGCGACCAGGAAGGAAAGGAATAACCTGGAGGAGGTGCCAGGACGGGGAAACCAGCGAGAAGAGACCAGTAGGTGTCAATAGTGGAAACAAAGAAGTGGGCCAGTAGTTGGGACTAGGAAGGTGGCGGACTAAAGAGAGGGAGGAAATACCATTAAAGGCAGACCAGCAATTAGATCCAGTAAGAAGAATCGAGAGAGGGGAACCTGGCTTCGGAAGACATGTCAACGACAGCTTGAAACGCTTGCTGTTGAGCATGAGAACGATTGCGGAGGAACAACCTGAGGGGCAGAGGTACAGCGCAGCACAAACCAATGACATTACTGGCCGGTCAGGAAAGAATGTCTATGGTAAAGGTACCGAAGTGGTGAAGGGCTTGATGCCGATAACGTGCGCACCAAGTTCCTAGATGCTAGCGAATTTTATGTTTTACAAAAACTACCTTCCATATGTCAGTGATGCTACAAAGTCGCGCGAAGCGCGCAAGTGCGAGACACGCCGTTAGGCATGTCTCGCACTTGTACTTAATAATAGACGAATAAAAAATAGTAACACAAATCAATGAGACTTTCCGCACAACCTAATATAAGAATTGTGAGCTAGGTTGGGACGTTTGCAAACGATAAGGACGTGAAGTACATTGCCTTGCCTGTGTCTGGGGACCGTAAAGGTGCCCACTTGTAGAGGACGATTATTCATTACACTCTTGTTCTAGGCACCTACTGTGTATTCTGGGATCGTTTTTGTTTACTTATGAGATTGATAGGCATTGTTTGTTGTTACAGTCTTTAATGATTCTATGCTTGTTTGAATAAATAATTAATTTTAGGTCTTCCTCCCAAATTCGAACTAGGAAACAGAGTCCATCTGGGAAACCAACTTGGTTTAGTTTACTTATTTATTCATACATGCTGTCGCTTATTTATTGCGCCTCGCAATGTTGTGAGATCGTTTAAGAGCGGCCACCACTAACTAGCATTATACTAAGCCACACAATAAATTGGCCTACGGGTGGACCTTTCTTTGCATTTCCCGTGCCGGGAGAGATAACGCTACTTTATTTGTTTTAATTCTCAACCCCCCCCCCTCAGCCCCCCAAATAAGATAGATCTACAGAATGAGCGTCTAAAACTATTTCTAAACTGCAACTCTGCTCGAAGGAAGCCATTGCAGTGTCGACGGGAAGGTACGTCTTATGTTCGAAGAATACTAGCGACACAGTACATACCTGAAGCAATGACTATTTCTGGCACAATAACGTAACGACGAGTTGGCTTCTCCATAGCTTCCCAGATTCTTCTCTGGTTCGCAGGATCTGAACAAAAGTGGAGACTGCTGCTCATATAGATGTTTTACGTGAACTATTGGAAAGACTTGTAGTTTCAGTTTGGGATGCAGACGCATTGCAACGACATTGTCTAGAACAGATGGTATCTAAATGGAAATATGTAAACCATGACAGTTTGGCAATCAATAAAACCTCACATTAACGACATCATCACCAAATAATACCAACATTATAACCTCATATCACAAACGAACAATAAATATTCCAGCACTTTTCTTTTATTTTGTGTTGTTTGCTGAATGGTCTGCTGCAGAACAATCGACTTATATTTCGTCGAGTAGTTTGATTGCTAGCACTCATTATATCAAAAGAGGAGATATTAGGCTTTCCAGTATTATTAGGGGGTGCGAAAGTAATGAGACACCCAATGCCATGTCCATACGTCTCGTGGCTGGAGTCTGAATTCGTACTTGTCGTACTTGTATGTTTGTATGCTACTTACTGAAGCCCATCTGAGAAGTTACCACTTCCGCCCTTTCCAGAAGCATGCCAAAAACCCCAGCCTGTCTCATGCCGAAACCCCAGTCTGACGAGTCGACCTGTGTCGCGCAAATCTCCCCCAATTCCCAACCCCGAGCATCCTGGGCTCAATATTCACGCAGGATGAGAAGTTCGTCTTCTACGTTAACCCTGCCAAGCAGCGAGTCTGGGTGAGGCCTGGTGAATTGTTACCGACCTTCGTTCGGCGAGATGTTCACGGCGAGAAGCATCTTTGGAGCTTTTGGGTCTGCGCCCTTGGATCGGTTTACCGGAAGCTGTTCCCCAAGAACACTACGATGAACTCCAAGGCCATGGTGAACGAAATAGAAGAGATGGGCCGGCGACTCGCTCTTATTCATTCGCAGCGCTTCAAGAAGGTTCTCCTCTTCGACAACGCCGCACCGCATCGGGAACAAGTAAGCACGGATAAGCTGGCCAGCTGGGCTACGTTCACATGCCTCACCCACCGTATTCGCTGGACATCTCTCCATGCAACTACCACTACTACTTGAGCCTACAGGACTTCCTAGTCGGAAGGGACACAAGAACCCAAGCAGTCCTTGACAACCATGTCGAGCAGTTGATCAACACCAGGCCCAAGCAATTCTGGAAGGATGGGATCAGGAAGTTGGCTGAGCGATGGCAGCAAGGTCATTGCCCTTAATGGTAAGGACATTCCTCAGCATCGTTGCGTTGTAATTGAGTTATAAAGAGATAAAGATTTTTTTCAATTTGTCTCATTACTTTTGCCCCCCCCCCCCTAATAAATCAGCAGATGTCAGCCATAAAAGCACTGATCTTTTCTCCTTTCTTCATCCTCTCGCTATCACATTTTTTGCCTGCTATTTTTGTTTCGATTTGTGAACCTTCACTCTTTTACACCTTTTACATCTTACTCTTTTTTAGCCAATTTTTCCAATGATTGCACTGGCACGAATAAACACTGGTGAAATGGATGAAAGTCCAAAAGAGTTCACCTTTAACTTCGTCGCCGCAGTCAAACAGAGTGACTTGCCCCACCTCCTTCCACTAGGATACGTTCCGACATTATTCCACTGAATGGCGTCTAAACTTCAACGATATGCTTCTGGACTTCCGATCGACACAAGCTTCATTTCTAGCCGAATGATTCGCGTGAAACTCGAGTATTCAGTACGTAATCATACCGCTGTCTCCACCTGGAAAAAGGAACCAGTTGATCTATTTGCATGCGTTGATAGCACCACATACAGCAGTGCTATTTACTTCTCTTCACTAATCCCATGATGCGGTTGCAGACGTTTCTTCTCTTGGTAAGGGAGCTGTTTAAAGTTGTTAAAGCTGCAAAAAGAGTTCCCACTTGGAGAGAGGAAAGAGGCACCCTCTTTCTACTTCACAACTTCCGGGAAATTCGTCTAAAACTCTAAAACTCGATGAAAGCGATATGCAGTATTCTCATAATCCTTTACCGTAGGACATATAGGTTTACTAGGGTTGGGGGAAAGATTCACGGTGTACGTCCACGTGGGCATTCGTTCGATGTCTTGTATGCCCGCGATGGCGCTCCGGGCAATCGAGACGTGGGACAGTGGTAGTGGCGTTGTTGCTTCATACGAAGGAGGTCGGGGGTTCGTTTCTCCTGCGTTGCTGCACTTCTGCACCACATCCACATGAACAGCTTGGATCGCACACACCCTGGAGTCCCTTCCCTAGCCTGGTTCTGCACTCGAAGAGCGCAGAACCTAGCTGCAGACTCCTCCTGGGCGAAGAAAGCAGTTTCCACGCGAGCAGCTTTTATCGCGCACACCCTGGAGTCCCTTCCCTAGCCTGATTCTGAGCTCAAAGAGCGCAGAACCCAGCTGCGCACTCCCCCTGGACGACTAAAACGAGTTCCAATATCAACGTCTCGGATGACGTAAGCAGGCGCTGGCACATTGCCTGGCAGCAAGTGGTTAGGTATAAAGCCTATGTCATACCATCGCTCACTCCGAGCGAAGCCTAATGATAGGCTCCCACATCGACTCATCACTTCACGCGATCGATATGGGAGCTTATCATTAGACTTCGCTCGGGATGAGCGGTGGTATGACATAGGCCTAATGGCTATCCATTCGATCGATGCGTAATCCCACTGAGCAACGAAAGGGATTTTGAGAGCGAGCAGCTTAGATGGCGCACACCCCGGAGTCCCTTCCTCCCTAGCCTGATACTGAGCTCAAAGAGCTGCGCACTCCCCGTTGAGCGACAGCCGTTTTAGCACGAGCAGCTTGGATGGGTCTTCTCCTTCCCGTAGGTGACTGAGCAGTCTTGCCCTTCCTAGAGAGTGTCTGTAGGTTTGCGCTCAGTGGCAGAAATGAGCTTCGATGACAACGGCTTGGGTTATGTGCAGGTTGGGGGTACTGTAGCAAGAGCGCGGGAACATTCAAACGGCAGTAGGAGATTAGCTGTAATTGCTATCTATATAGACTTCCATCCAAGCGGTTAGCGTAATCCATTCAAATCCTTTATTTTAGAACGTGGTTTGCGTGACTACAAGAATGGTTGGCGGTTCTCCATCAAATTCCCAAGGTATCAAAAAATCCCAATTTTAACGCTACGTGAGTCAGGAAGGGGGCAGCATCTGGTCTTCTACATGTGAACGGAAAACGAGTATATGTTAATTTAAGCACGAACAACAACATTAGACTAAAAGATTCTAAGAACTTGTGACGCTATCGAACTAAGGTGGGTGCAGTGAACTGGCTAAAATGTTACATAGCGATTTAGATAGCAACATAAGGAACTCAAAAACACTCATCCTAGCTCCAGAATCCTGCAATCCAAAGAAATAAAAACAAAGTTTAACATATCATAAAAATATAACCGCAATTTAAGGGTAGGAAGCACCTTAAGTGTTTTGGTAAGCACAAACTAAGCAGCACAAATGTATAAAGCACTAGCCTAATCAGAAATCTGATACTTCTTTGCTATTAACTGCCAGAGGAGGTGCAAGATCAGCAGTCTCTTCTGACGAGAAAGCTGGTGCGTCAAAATGAAAATGTTCCTGAGAGCCTCGGGGTAAGATTTGGCAGTGAATGAACAACAGCTTGCCGGTGTAGATATCATTCTCGTTATCATTTATTATACTTCACTCACCAGAGGCCGGATTCATCAACAATTAACCCGTGGATATGCGGGTGATAAGGGGTAGAGATAAGATAAGAGTCAGGCAGAGATAACGCAAGAGTCAGAGACGCAGGCTTCATTGTGGGTATCACTACCCCTTATACCCGCGGGTTAGGCCTATGGTATAGTCCCGCGAAAGTATCCGCGGAACGGGAATAATCTAGCCAGGACCCAACGCGCGCCCAATAGCCGCAGTCCGCAACGCCCATTTTCCGCGGATTGTCGGTGGCGGTCGGTGGACGGGCTGGTATACTTCCCGTCCGCCGACCGACTCCGCCGACCGACAACCTCCCGCAGAGCAATGCACCGCGGAAGGTTGTCGGTCAGTGTTATCAAGAATGTTATCAAAAAATAAACGTGGGCCAATTCGAAAGCGACCGATTCCGTGAACTTGGAACGTTCCTAGTTCACGGAATGATAAGCGCGCTCCAATGCGATTATCATTCAGTGTCGGACACCGACCGTACTGGTCGGCGACCGCCTTCCGCGGTGCACCCTCCGTCCGCGGACGTCCCGCGGGTACTCCCGCGGGACTATACCATAGGCCTAAGTCGTTGATGAATCCGGCCCCAGCAGTACTTCGACCAAGAGGCCATACACACGTGTAGGCTAAGGCCTATGGTATAGTCCCGCGGAAGTATCCGCGGAACGGGAATAATCTAGTCGGGAACCAACGCGCGCCAATAGCCGCAGTCCGCAACACCCATTTTCCGCGGATCGTCGGCGGTGGTCGGTGGACGGGCTGGTATACTTCCCGTCCGCGGGACGACCCCGCCGACCGACAACCTCCCGCAGTGCAATGCACCGCGGGAGGCTGTCGGTCGGCGTTATCAAAAACGTTATCAAAAAATAAACGCGCTCCAATTCGAAAGCGACCGACTCCGTGAACTTGGAACGTTCCTAGTTCACGGAGTGGTAAAGCGCTCCAACGCGATTCAGTGTCGGCCGTCGATCGTGCATGGTCGGCGACCACCTTCCGCGGTGCACTTCCCATCCGCGGACGTCCCGCGGGCACTCCCGCGGGACTATACCATAGGCCTAAGGTATGCAACGGTGGACCCGTGCTGACCGTTATAGCGCTCACCACCGGAGCTAAGATGAGTGTTTCTAAATTCCTTATGTAACCATCCAATTAGCTTTGTAACATTTTAGCCAGTCCACTGCACCCACCTTAGTCGGACAGCGCCGAAGTTGAACTCGAAGGTGACATCTAACTAGGAGGGGTGAAAAGCGGTTCGGAAGTGGGGGGAGGGGGGGGAGGGTCACCTTGTGCTTAGTGGTCATCCATCTTACTAGGGAAGGGTTTTTTCATGGAACTTCAATTGGAAACCAAGATCATTGGAAAGAGCTCGGAGTGCTGATTATGAATATGATTGTCAAAATTGCAAAATAAAATTCCTGAACGAGTTATGGCCTGCCGAAATCGGGTGGCCTCACCACAGGCTGGCTGTGCGACACAGCTGTCGCCAGAGTGGTGAGTCATCACGGCTCCTTAAAAACGACCCGTCACCTGCGGCGGTTGCGCAGGGGAAGCGCTCATGCTTGTCAGGTTTCGGTTTTGTCAGGTTACCGAACGTCGTTGGTTCGGTCCCGTTGCCTATAGTTTTTTTGCAAATCATGATTTATCTTCGAAATTACCTTTTATTCTGAATTATGACACGTGTTTGACTAAATAGCCGGAAAAACTACCGTACACGTTCGTAAAAATGACTGAAGGCAAAAAACTGCTGTGGTGACATTTTTAAATGTTTATTATTTTGTATGAATAGAGTCCAAATCATATGTCGAACAACTAGAGGTGTTTCTAACAACATTGTCATTTATGGAACAACGCAAAAAATGTGTGAAGTAGACATGTTGCTCACATACTGCACATCTTATACATGCAGCCTCTCTACAACGAGCAACAAAACAGTCAATTGTAGCAAGTTCAAACAAATATTCACCAGGAGTGACAAACTCACCTGGGTGATCATTGATGTAGCCTGCCTTATGCCATGAGTATTTCAAAAAGTTTGGAAACATAGGGGCACAAAACGTACGGCAAATGTGCGATAGAACCTTCACTAGGTTGTCTCTCTGGGTGGGAATAAAAGGTCATTTCGAAGATAAATTATGATTTGCAAAAAAAAACGGCATGAGCGGGAACCGAACCAAGAGGAGTTCGGGGGGCGCAACCCTTGCGCCACCGTCGCAGGTGGCGGGCGTTTCTTACGGAGTCCCGATGACTTACCACTCTCGCGCCAGGTCTGTGGCACGGCCAGCCTGTGGTGAGACCACCCGATTCCGGTAGGCCATAAGTCGTTCAGGAATTTCATTTTGCAATTTTGACAACCATATTCGTAATCAACATTACGAGCTCTTTCTAAAGATCCTGGTCTCAACTTGAAGTTCCATGGGAGCTCAAAACCCTTCCCTAGTTAGTAGGAACGCACATGAACCAAACTACATCAAAAATGGTCAGTTCAATTCACCACTGAGGCAGGATAAACCAGTGCTGTGTAAAGTTTTGAATCAATCCCAGTCGGAGGGGGCCTCGCAAAAAAGTGAAACAATGAAAACGTTGTGAGCTCTTCCGAATAGGAAATTGCAAGGAAAGGCGATCGCGTACGTAAGTTCACGGCGTTGTCTCTGTAAACTAGTTTGCTTCCAGTTTTGCCGCCGTTGTCCAAGAGTCAGGATGGAGTGGTTGCAATCCCAATGAGGGGTCCACGTTATAACGGGACGTGCGTTCTACCCCTCGTCCTCTTGGCTTATCCATCCCCAACTCCCTTTGCGCTTGCTCGAGAGTCTAATGGCTGCCTCACGTTCTACATTATGTTGCGTATGGCCTATGGCATACCGCCGGCGACGAGTCCAGCGACGAGAGGAGCGGAGCGACGGAGGAACGGTGGTTTCAGCGACGGCGGTGTTGGGCGGGAGCGAGAATTGGCACTGGAGCGCGGTTAGTGACGCTTGCATGCGTGCATGCGTGGTGCAAAGGGTCGAGCGACAGCTCGTCGCCGTGCAAAGCGCAGCGACGACCGGTCGCTGGCGGTATGCCCCCTCTCCAACGACACGCCGTGACGACGTGGCATCGACAACCGTCAAGTGCGCGCGCTTTCCCCATTGTATCTGACAGGGTCCTGACACGAATAGTCGAACACTTGTCCGTTGGCAGTGCCATCGCCGGCCTCGTCGCTGGTGGTATGCCATATGCCTATGTTTCCATTTCAACTATCATTTAAATGAGTGTATAAGGTGGAGCCCATTTTATTGGGATTGCGCCGTGGAGTGCTCCCTCCCCACTAAGATAAAACCAAAATTTACAACTTCTTGGAACATAGAAGGTCGTAGGCTGCCTTTCATTGTGGCTCTCCCCCGCCCCCTCCCCGAGCCGCTTACGGCCCTAGGAGGGGCCAAGGAGGTTAACCTTGTTAGTGACGAAAACAATCTACAAAGCGGAGAAAGGCACATGGAGTAGGAAAAAGTGAAAGTAGCTGCTCTAGTCAATGCAATGCTGGTGGAGGCGTCCTGCGCGGAAAGCAAAAGAGGTTATAGCTCCTCCCGTTGAAGTGATTTCTGATCCAAAAACGTATTCCATGACACCTCGCAGCACTTTGTAACAGCCGCTCCAAGCTCAAGCAAGAATATGAAGCTATTGTAATATTAGGTTGTAACGAAATAAATGGCACTGAACACTGTAAATTTAAACAGTTAATATCTCGGTTTGTAGGCAGGTTTATTAATCGAAATAAAAAGCTTCTGATTCCACACATCTTTGCCAACGTGACACAAGCTTCATTATCCCAGTAGCATAAAAATCAGAAGTTCTGGAATTGACGAAATCTTCGAAGGCACTTTCGACATCCTGTTGGTATTTGAATATTTTCCCTACCAAGAAGTCGCCAAGATGCTTGAAGAAATGGTAGTCTGTTGGGGAGAGGTCGGGAGAAAACGGAGGATGTGGTAGAGTTTCAATGCTCAGCTCATTCAATTTCTGCAACGTCATTCGTGCTACATGGGGCCAGCATTGTCGTGCAGAAGGAGAACTCGCCTTCGGTTTAACAAGGCCGGCCGGATATCCTTCAACTTTTTCATCATTTCTTCAATTTCAATGCAGTACTTCTCTGCCGTGATGGATTCACCGGGAGGGAGGAAGCTGTGGTGAATAATTCCCAGCGAACACCACCATACTGTCACCATTACCTTCTTTTGGTGCAATTCCGGCTTCGCAAAAACCTTGGGGCTCTCATCGCTGTCCACCCACTGTGCCGATCGTCGCCTGTTGTCGTACATTATCCACTTCTCGTCACAGGTTACGATGCGATCAAGGAATGGGTCCGTTTCGTTCCGTAGAAGCAGTGCGGATGAGATCTCATATCGTCGGTTTCATTGCTCCTCAGACAGCTCGTGAGGCACCCATCTTTCCAGCTTTTTGGTCTTTCCAATTTCCTTCAGGTGCCGGGCAGCTGTGTTGTGACTGACGCCAAGAACCTTCGCTACCTCCCTGGTACCTTTGTGTGGATCCTCCTCTACCACATCCCTCAGCTTGTCCTCATCAACATCACTATGCCTCCCACGACCTTCATGTTCTTCCAAGCTCTCATCTCCATTCCGGAACTTCTGATACCAACGATACTCCGTCCGAATTGTGGAGCATCCTTGACCGAATGCGGCGTTGATCTTCTCGTCCGCCTTCTTAGCTGTAGTGCCCAGCTTGAATTCATACAAGTAAATGCCTCGGATTACCCTTTTGTCCATCTGCAAAAAAGTCAATAAAACTCTAAAGTTTTCCCACTTTTTCATAGAAAATTTGGTACACACCGGTAGAGCAAAGTTTGCGCTTCTAAGTGATATGCCACATGCTACGGTTTGTTCTTGATCAACGCGTAAAGACGCGCCAAAAAATGGCGCGAGCCAGTGCCATTTAATTCGTTACAACCTAATAACAACACATATAGCGATATAAGTTCGATTCTATTGGTGCTCTAAAAAATGTTCTCCTTCTTCTATTAGTAGAATTTTTGTGGACTTTTGCAGGACCACAATCGTCCACAATAAGGAGAGAAGGCGAAGAAAGGAACTTGGAAAGTCTGCCCAACAAACAATTGCATACTAACGAAGACCCAGCTAAAGACGTCCTCGGAACTCCATATGATGACAACAAATTATTTGTGCTGAGTGAAATATCGCACAATGATTACCTTGAAGAGAATCTGTTGGACACAGAAGACCTTAAGGACCATAGGAATGTAAGCGCCAAACCAGAAAATAACCGTCGGAAACGACAAACTCGCCATGATACTTCAACACCGTTTGGGCAAGGAGGAAGTGCAGCTAAGTCAGAAAAATACGGCCACGACGATCACCATGAAGACATTGACGATCTGACTCGGTTACGGCCGGGAAAACCTAGACGCGGAAGGGGTAACGTCAGTTCTGAAGATGAAAGTGACCACGAAGGCCGTCCAAAACCGTTTGGGCCTAAAAGCAGCGCTCCAAAACCGGGGCCACACAGCTCCGGTTATGACGATCCCGACGAGAGTAGTGACAAACCCAACATGTTTGGCTCTGGCGGACAAAGGCCTAGACTTCATCCTGATCAGCTTGTGCCTAGCCCTCGCCCTGGTAAAGCTTATCCGGATTTCGAACACGACGAACTGCAAAGCACTACGGGATCAGTTCTAACTAACACTGTAGTTCGTAGTCACCCAAAATATGGGAAACTCGGCACGACGAGACACCGCCGCAGGAGAAGGAAAAGAACGAGAACTCCGCGCAAAAAAGCGACCACCTCACCTGGAAGCTGGAATGGTAGGCGTATAGCACCTAACGTATTCGTATTACATTGCAGGTCTAAGTTCAGCTCCTTGTGATCCATCGGATACTTGAACAGGTTTAACGGACTGAAGCGCCCTGGGGCCGAATTCATCAACGGCTTACAGAGATTTAACAGAGAAATTACAGCGGAAAGCCCTTGGGTCGGATTCAACGACTTACATAAGTTTGTTTAGGCTGTTTAGTGGCTTAATCCGTTTGGACACCAACTTCCAAACTGGAGACTTTCCTGGCGTGTTGGATCCACGTCCACACACGTTCTCAAGCGCAAGGTCCATTATGTCACTGACGGTGCACTGGTGAAACCCATGTCCTCAACAGGCCTTTACAGGTCCGATAGATGGTGCACTTTCATTTTCGGTTGCAAACCTAGAAATGGGGTCCAACCTGTTCCTCTCTATTTCTGACAGCTTTACTCCAAACAAGCAAAGTTAGATATCCTCCTACGTCTATGCTAATTAGATAAAGGTGTATAGCGTTTCGTTCTACAGGGGTCAGATTCGTCAGCGACTTACAGCAATCTAAAGTCGTAGTCGTTGATGAATCTGGCCCCAGGATGTTGTGAAGGAGCATGAAGGTGAACCCGCTGCTATAGACTTACTCCCACCTTCGGAGCCTTAATCATACACGCTGGAGATTTCGCTCACTTCTTTAAAAAAAATCTTTTTATACGACAGATAAGAAGTATGAGGCGATTTTGACAGACAGTTTTGGCAATGCCTGGAAGTCGGAGCTGACAGAACACTAAAAGGGGACTACAATCGATGGATCTGCAGAGTCATCACAGAACAGTGCACAAACGCACTACTGAGTGAGTGGATCGGAAAAAAAAAACTAGAAGTGAATCGCCTGGTTGCGATAGCTATTGTATCCGACGTCGAACGTATCGTATCTACAATCTATCGAAAGCGCTTCCATTTTAACGAGCTTCTTGCCTAACAGCACGGTGAAAAAGACAGTAAGAATATCAAGTATGTAGCCCAGAAGATGGAGGGTTGGTACGGGTAGAAAATTAGATTTAGCACGTCAACGGTTTCCGGCTTCCTGACAAGAATTTTCAAAACACAATGTCGACTGCACCGGCGGAGCTTGTAGGTTGATATATGTCCACCTACATGAGGAGAAAACTGAATGCCACTCCACACTAGGACTGCTTCAGTATCATCCAGCTCAAGAGTGCTCCACAGCACAACATAAATTGCTGGATTTCGCGGCATTTTTTGCACCGCATTGGGGGATTCTGCCCCCTTCCCCGTTCCTTCTGGTATAGATTCGAGCTCAGCCAACTTCGTGAAGTCCACTTCTAAGCAGGTCACGACCGCTAGTTTTGCAGCTGGCCGCCGTCTACAAGACGTGTAGACGACGTGACGTGTTACATCAGTGCAGCACCGCTGACGTGGTGGGACGTCGATCCTACACGCCAGAAAAGTCTCCAGTTTTCAAGTTGGTGTCCAAACGGATTCAGCCCTGTTTAGTCTGTTTAGACGCCGATGTAGATCAGATGGCTTTGATGTCACGTTGTTCAAGAAAGTCAAAATGGAAACACGTCACATCTTCATGTCACGTCATACAGTGAGCACGTCATGAGATAAACCTTCAAGTCAGTGACGTTGCCTCAGCGTAATCCACGTCACTGATAACTTACAGGGGTCGGATTTATCAACGACTTACATAACCTTAACAGGGAATTCACAGCGGAAAACGTAGATAACGCCGCTTATCGCTCACCATACCGCTTGATAAGTCACGCTATCAGGAATTTCGGCTGTAATTTTCTCTGTTAAATTGCTGTAGGTCGTTGATGAATCCGACCCCTAAAAGAACGCGAATTCACGCAGCTTATCAACAAGTGATATGGTGAGATGTTGGCGGTATCAGGATTTTCCGATGTAATTTCTCTGTCAAATCTCTGTAAGTCATTAATGAATACGGCCCCTGATCAACCACCTCGCTTATCGTTAGTGATAAAGGCGGCTGTGTTGGACTAGCTACTCTTAAACCCAACTGACTTGAAGTTTTCTTAAAATGTTAAATGCTTCCAGTCCTTGCTCGCTCAGGGCGCAAGGTTCAGAGTCTCCTCGAGACACTGCTGAATAGACGTGGTGCTTCCATTGATCTGCCTCTCCTTCCCTCCTCGTAAACAATCCTTTTTAATCGCTCACTTCTAAGGAACTTATAGCATCTTACTCTTTCATCTTGTTAGATCTCCCACATTGGATTCGGACGGTTGCATTTATTTTTTGAACAGGTCACTTTAAAGGGAGTAATGGGAAAACGTCATTCGATCATTTTACAACGACCTGTACCGATCCCACCATGGCCCACAACCCCCTCCCGCCGGCCCCATTGACCTCCACTTCCTTCCCAAAGAAGTTGAGGATGCACTGAAGAGCAGCAAAGCACGTTCCTCTCCCGGCTCTGATAAAGTACAGTCGACTGCCCTACGCCCTCTCTCGAGCATGCTCTCCAATCGTCTGTGCCATTTCCTCAACTCCATACTCCACAAAAAACGTGCCAAGAGAATTAGCCTTCTCCGATACCATCCTGCTCTATAAAAAAGGAGACGCATTAGATGTTGCGAATTACAGACCAATCTCACTACTATCAACGATATACAAGATTATGACAAAAATTCTCGATGAACGACTGAGAAAGATTGTCAATGACTGCAACATCCTTCCCGAAGAGCAAACAGGATTTCGAAGAAATTTCTCCACAACTCACCACATCCACACTTTGAACATCCTGCAAGAAAAGGCTTACGAGTTCAACATTAAATGTTGTGCGGTGTTCATAGATTTTAAAAAAGCCTTTGATACTATCGAACCACCAGCAGTGTGGGAGGCTTTGAAAAACTTCAAAATCGAGGATAACCTGATCAAAGCTATTCAACTGCTTTATGCAAACGAAAGTGCTGCTGTGAAGGTGGGATCAAGCTATGTTGAGCTGAACATTCAAAAAGGCGTTCGACAAGGAGATTCTCTTTCACCGCTGCTTTTCGTGTTGACACTTCAACACGTGCTGAATGCAGCCAACTGGCGAAATAGAGGTTTCCAAATGAATGACAGGAAGCTTTCATACCTCGCATATGCTGATGATATCGTATTGCTTGCTCATGACTGCCACGAACTACAAAGCATGGCAGAAGATCTAGCAGAGATGTCAGGTCGAGTCGGATTAGAAATGAATTACTCGAAAACCAAGTGGATGAACCTTGGTAGAAGTGGATGAACCAACAACCGACACGAAAGGGAATGTAATACAAACTAACTGAGAAATTATAGAAGGCGTCAACGAATTTATTTACCTTGGGCAGCTATTGTCAAACCCACGCAACCCACTAAAAGAGATTCAGAGAAAGATTCAAGCAGGGAGAGAAGTCTATTTTAAATATCGACTGTTTCTTCGCTCTAAGGCCGTCGAAGTCCAGCTGAAAAAGAAGCTCGTTAACTCTTGCATGCTTCCTGCTGTTCTATACGGTTGCGAAACGTGGTCGTGGTCAAAAGAAACTGCTGCAAGACTACGATCCGCGCAAAGAAGACTTGAAAGATCAATTTTTGGTGTTCGTTTGGGCGACAAAATACGGTCAAGAGTTATTCGCCACAGATCAGGACTCAAGGATTGGATTCACCATGCCCTCAAAAGGAAGTGGCTGTTCGCAAATTAGCTCTGTAGCAACGAACGTTCATGGGCACGCCTTGCAGCTGATTGGGTTCCTGATAAAAAACGAAGTAAAGGAAGACCAAGAACAAGATGGCTGGATGACATCGCAAGATACAGAGGGACAAGGACAAGAGAAGCCATGAGAAACTGGACCGCTCTAATTGTAGGGAATCCGAACAGGAACGCTGAACACTTCGCAGAAGAAGCACGTAGATACTTGTTTGTGCCGTTGTGATAAAAGAGATGTAATAAATGGGAAAACGTGGTGCATGCGGCGTAGACGGAAGAGGTGCCGGCTGCCGCTTGCACTCGATACCAGGTTCCTGGTTCGGATTTCCTACCCAGCTCAACCAAGTCTTTCAGGCTGGAGAATTGGTTCCAGACTTGTCTGGGAAGGATAAAGCGCTGACTTGTTCATCGGCTGGACACCGCAAGCCCCTGTATGACCACATATGCATTCAGATCGCTTCCACGATTGCCCGCACAAGTAGAATGCGTGGCGCATCCAAAAAAAGATTGAGTGACGCCGCCCTTTACCCTTCATCCTTTTCATTATGGGAAATCGACAAAAATAGATGGTTTGCTGCGTGTATTCCGCCAAAAACCAAAAGACATGAGCGGTTCTGTACTTACTGCAACAAGATGATGGGTGAATGTGCTAGCGCAGTCGAAAGCGGTGCCGGCTGTCGCCGTTCAAGGTTGTTAGTTCGGACTTTCCATCAAAGGCCAACCTAACCTTCTACCCGTCTCTTATCGGTGAATTGGTCCCAATGTTGTACGGGAAGATTGGAATACTGCTTGTTCATCGGTCGGCCACCGCAAGTCCTTGTGTAGGCGATTCAAATCGCCTTCACAACATTTCGATAAGTAGAATGGTGGCGTATCCCACAAAGGGCCTGACTTACGCCGACCTCTATACTTTCATCCTTAACTCTAAGGAAGAAAAGTCAAACCTACACTTATTCTATTCATCATAATTCCGTCGCTTCTGCACATTTTTCTTCTATCTGCACGTTTCCGTCCGAAGACGTACCACAGTACGAATAACACAGGAATAAAAGATAAAGGACGGCAGTAGTCCGTCCTTTTGGGATGCGCCACGCATCTTACTTATACAGAATTCCGCCAGTGTTTTGTCCTTCCCTGACAAGTTTGGTTGGGGGGGGAGGGTGGAATGAAGGCTTAGTTGGCCAGGGCAGAAGATCTGAACCAAGGATCTGTCATCGGTTGCAAGCGACAACCGGCGCCTCCTCCGACTGCGCTCCACACGCCCAGGGATATAGGGTGAAGTTCATAGGAACCAATGCCCACGTAAGCACAAATTTCATGCGAGCTACATTACAACTGTGTGTGCCAAGTAAATAGAAAAAGTAAATTTTATAAAATCGATTCTTTACTTACCATTAGAATCCAATCACTAATGATGTCGTTCGGAAGCAACGCTTAGGCGTATAAAAGAACTACAATTAGTCGAAAATACAGGTAAATAAAGCCCATCTAACAAATTTTAAACCAATGATTGATATTTTTCGGCGCAATATAGATCACGTTGTTTGTCGTCGTATTCATTAGATCTGCATTTGTTAAATGTCGCGTAGACGCTCTGCTGGGGTGCGGGAACGCTCCGTTGCCCTTACCGTAACCTTGGCAGCCAATCAGGCACCGGCTGAGCTATATAGGAAGAGGCATGATTGGCTGCCGCAAGATAGGAGTTTCGGTAGGATAAACGGAGCGTTCCCGTACCCCCGCTGCTTGTTCCCGCATCCCTGCGGCGCGTCTTCGCCACATGTACGATGGATTTTTTCAATTTTTCTATCCAGCAAGAAGGTTTTTGATTTCACAACTTACGCAAACATCACCGCATGTTAGTACACAGATGCGCTGCGCAGAATTTAGTTCAGAGTATCAGCAATCGTGAGGGGTGCCATGTAGCGGCACATTTTTGCTCTAGGATCAACACTTTTAAATCAAATCGGATCCTCTTTTAAGTTTCTATTGCCTAAACCGGGCACTTTATACAAATCTAAGGAAAACCGTGGTCAAAACATTCGCGCTATAACGTTTTCTATGTTACATGTTTGTATCATGAATAAAAAGTCCAGCTAGCATTGCAACATATTGAACAACTGTGCGGTTCAATCTATTTGCATCACGCGCGAATCTGTTTTCGTTAACTGATGATTGATATCAAACCTAAAATCCTTTTCAAGGGTTAGAGTCTTGTGTCAAACGACGTCTCACCTTGAGACCCACTCCATAGATAAGTTTTTAAGGATTTTTTCGAACGAAAGCTGCTTTAACCTTATCGGGTTATCGTCCGTCTTCCCTAGACTGAAAAATGTTCAGTTTGATTTGAGTAGTGCCCGGTTCAAAAAGGAAGGTATCTCTATTGACAAGTTGTACACTAGTTCTCAAATAGAGTGAATAAAACACTGCGCTAGCACCAAATCTTGTACGATTTGTAATTCTAGCTGTGCCCTACCAGTACAATTTACCTTGAGTACCTCATTATTTTCAAGCTCAGCACAGTGCGTCTCAAGAGCATGTATCCACAACTAATTTGCCCATATTTCCTTTCCCCTTAATTTCTGCTGGCCCGCACTAGCTCCACTAGATTCCTCGCAGTCGTAAATAGGGTACCACTCACTTTCAGGAATTTTTTCCTCTCACACAAAAATCAGACTTTTTTTGAAGAAAACTGGTTGAGAATTGGTGTTTCAAAAGTATTTATCCGCCAGTGGAAAAACTTTTTATTAAATTCGATAGTTGATCGAACCACCAATATTTCTTACCAGCCGTCCGGCTTCTTAACGGCTTCGCCGTAGTGATAACTTCTCATGATCAGTTGAAGCTGCCACCTATGTCATGGCTTCCGCAGGAGGAACACCTTAACTACGTCGATTGTGGCAACTAGAAAGAATTGGAAAAATGAACGACACCCCCAGAAAATCGATAATTGACCAAGATCGATTGATGGCGATCGATACTTCAAAAACAAACCTCAGATTCGTCTTCAGCGACCTCGATTACCCCAGAGCTGAAGTTTCGGGCTGCTTTTGGTCACCATGAATTCTTGAGTATCGCCAATACGACATGCCTCCACCCCAGTTGTGACGAAGCACACACACACACACGTCAAATTAGACACTCTGCGAAGCTGGCCTATCAACTTTGAAATCAAACTGAACGCCTTCCAAATCGAGACGAGCCTCTTGCAGCTTAATTAAGAAGAACTTTGTTTCGATTTGGAACAGTTCTCTTTAAATTGAAAAGTCTTACGTTAGCTTTGTAAAGTGTTCAATTCGACGTGAAAATGGTATGTATAGTAGGATAACACCACACCGTATTATTCATGCTGCTGACACCAGGTTCTGAATGATTTTGCTTTTAATGGTGTCCCATGTAATCAAAATCGCCACCACGTCATTGAACTGTCAGCTATTCGCGTAGACTCGTCGACACACTGTCAACCTGCCGTCAGGAGAGCAGGCCGGCTAGTCCGTTACTTGAAGTTGAAGTTACTAGTTCAGTTGAAGTTAGTCCGTTACTTGAAGGTGGAGTCAATCTTTGGTCGAGCTAGGCACATGGACTGCAGCGCTGCCCTGCTGCAAAACATCTGTCTGCCGTCTTTTGCCTCTTAAGAAAGGCAGAAGGATAGATTCCAGTATACCTTGACACTACATGCTGACCACGCTACACGACGGAAGACTAGCCATACTGATGGACGTGGTTCGAAGAGTCTACGCGAATAACCGACAGCTCAATGACGTGGTGGCGATTTGGTTACATGGAACACCAGCGAAGACAAAATCATCCAGAATCTTTTCCATAGAATGAATAACACTATATATGCTATTGTAAGAAAGAATGGTGGTCCTATCGACTTTTGAATTTAATAAAAGGTTTGCTTTTCACAAGTGGATACGTACTTTTGATGCACCGATTCTCTTCAAAAGTCTCATTTTCGTGTGAGACGGAAAAATTCCTGAACGTGAGTGGTTACACCTATTTTCGACTACGAGAAATCTAGTGGAGCTAATGCTGGCCTGTAGAAATAAAAGCGAAACGTGATATTGGCAAACTATAGGGTATTGGCAAACTATAGGGTTGATACAAATTTTTGAAACACACTGTAGTACTGTTACCACTCTTCATGCAACTGTCTTTATCTTTAGGAACTACGTCGGAACAAACTACGGACTCTGATGGAAGTTATTCAAAAAGCGGCTCAGATAAACAGAAGTGAGCTATATTTTTAACTTGCGCCTTCAATTATACGCCTTTTCATGCAACCCCACCGTTGTTTAACCCTTTTACGACACGCGCAATTTTCAGGTGACTGCCGCATAATCAGCGCGCATTTTTCCCACGCGCTGATTATTTCTATTATTTTATTTGTATCATTTGTAGGATATGAAAATCAGTAACAAATAGAGTTTCCCATAGACCATCTTGACCGTAGCTATTGCTGGACCCATTGATTAAATTTGTACTCTGTGACAATTTTCCATGAACTATTTTTATAATGGTGTCCAGGACAATATCGTGAAAGGGTTAACGCAAAACATGTAACCATACTTGTTTTTTGTTCTGCATTGGCGAAGAGAGAAACACTCAGTAGCACACGCACTTTATTATCTACTATTCTACTTTTTTCACTTATTAGGTAAACAGCCAGCGAGATTCATCTGCGCAGGGCTGCGTCAGTTGTCTCCGCGAGGTAGTGCATATGCAGAATGCATAAAAGGGTCGCCCGTCTGGAAGGAACGTTTGGCGCAATACAAGTTGGAGAGAGTAGAAGTCAACCCCTCCTATGCTAGGATATTTTCGATATGCATCCTACAGTAGGATTAAATGCTTAACTTTCCTAGTCGTAATCCAGCCCACGCTAGAATTGCGCTAGAATCGCAAACTATAAAAACGAAGGGAAATGCTGATCGTCCTAAGGCCTATGTTATACTTCGGCGACGTGTCGCCGACGCTGCGACCCGTCACCGACAGCCCTTCACCGACGGCCCGTCACCAACGTCGCCGCAGACGTCGTCGGTACCCTCGGCGACGTCGTGGACAGATTCTGTGGCGGCGTCGGTGCCGTCGGCGACGTCGTCGGCAGGAGAGCATCGAAGCGCAGTGTACTGGTAGAAGTACGTTGGCGTTGAGCATTTAACGACTATTGATTTACCGATTTAACGAGTTTACCAGCATTATCGTTAAATTTCTTTATTGGGGTTTAGCAAAGACCTTTTTCGTTAAATCGCACTGAAATTAAATTTGCGTGGAATTTTCGGAATTCACAGGAAAATTTAATACTTAATTAATGTAAATTGTATTTCAAAAAAGCTCTTCGTAGGAGTCTGCAGTATCATTTCACAAAGCGAGGAAACACTACTTATTTGAAACAGTTTCTCCACCGCCGTTTCGTATTTTTTTCTGTTTCAAGGCCGTCTTTCATATCTTGGCTGCTCCGTATCAGTTTTTTCGCAATTCGTCACTCTTCTCTTCGCTCTTTCAGTTTTCTTCACAGTTTTATTTTGTGTTACGTGCTCTGCAAGAAAGCGAAAAGATCTAGAAAACGAGAACAAAACGGGTGAGAACGACGAAAAAGCGAAGAAAGGCGACAAAGGAAAAGGAACATAAAGATAAGGCTTTCAATCCCTCCCCAACTCGCACAGCATTAGGCAATGGTTGTGAAACTAACCACAAAAGAACGTTGAGAGTAAAAATGGCATTATTGGTGTCCGCAACAGGGCGTTTTTGCACTTCCTGATTTTGTAATTTGAGGTCCGGTGGGATGATGGCAATGCCGGGAACGAAAAATCAATCCACAATCAAGATACTCCATCGGAGCGCGTTTTCTGCCACCCTTGGATGACATCGGCGATGTCGGTGACAGCCCATACACATGGTCTACGCGTCTGTGGCGACGTCGGCGATGGAAGTATAACACCCCTACGGGGCTCTCGGCGACGCCGCTGGCGAAGCCGTGTTGTGCCGGCAGCTATGCAGTTCATAGCAGCCCGCACAACACAGCGACGGCGACCCGTCGCCGAAGTATAATAAGGCCTAAGGCCGAAAACAGAGTCTTGCAGCACCCACCGTGATTTCGTTCATTTTGCTCCTATCCTGGTGGAACCCACACCACACCCTACTATCTGCTCCGCGGACGAGTCGTCGCGATGCCGCATGCTGCGGGAGCAGATGCAGTTCTTGGCCGAGCGGTGCAGGACTATCCGCTCAAACCGTCCCGGCGGCATGGTAGGATTAAGAATTTTTTCGATTTCCTTCGTCGCTGACAAAAAAGCGGACGACGATGATGGCGTTGCATCTCGGTCTATATGGACAGCGCCACAATACGCATTGTTTCGCATAGTAATCCCCTTTCGGCAAATCTCCGCGTCAAAAGTTGTCAGGTTGGTGCAATCCCAATCGTGTTGGAGGGGGAAGCGGCATTATGAACCGTTAATTATAACTACGCAGTACGTACAACATATGAATGCCTTAACTTACCTGATCCCCTCCCTTTGAAATGTCCGAGCGTTAGAGATCTGGCATACCTCCGAGTCGCTCCAGCGACTGGTCGCTTTGATAGTGTGGCGAGGGTAGCTACGCAGTTCACAACTACCCGCGCAACACTATCGCCGCGACCAGTCGCTGGAGCGACTCGGAGGTATGCCAGACGCCTTACGCTGAAATATTAAAAAGGTTTCCTTATGGAACTAGTAGTATTGCAATTGTTCCAGGTCTCTGTTCAATTTACTGTGTTTTCATTACTCCCTCCCCCGGCTACGAAAGCAATTTAGCAAACTTATTTTGGTACTAGAAAGATGGCAATTCACTATGTAACCATATATATATATATATATATATATACCACAACAAATAAATATATATATATGTATATATATATATATTTATTTATTTATTTGTTGTGGTGCATGTGCGCATGTTGCATTTCTTTAAAAATTGAAATGGACTGCCCCCGATTAGGACTGCACCGGACCGGTCCATAGCGGCATGGCGCCATGCCAGAAAACTCTGTTTCCGGCCTAACCATAAGAATGGCCCCAACCCTAATGATGAATAACTGTTTTAGCTATTATCACGAAGGTGATGAGATTGTAGTGCTAGCGCATTGTGTTGTGTTTTTATGTAGTGTTAAAGCCTCGGCACACTTTTGCGGCAACGCGGCAGCCCTATCTTCAAGCATACGGCAGAGACACGGAGATCGCCAAAACCAGCAGCTTAGTGCCGCCAAAGCGGCAGCTGCAATAATAATTCAAGGCATTATTGCGGCATGGCTGTGGCAGCGCCGCGTGGCGGCCGATGACAGAGATCGTCTAGGCCCTAGCTGATCGTGGCTGTGGTTTAGGATGGAAACTGATATTGATAATATAATTAAACCGTGTTGGCAATGGAGTGGGGCGAGGATGAGTGCCGCTCCACATCGTCCTTTCACTACTACTATGGAACAGTTTTGCCACCTACGCGCCAATTTTGCCGTTTACGAGGCAGTTTTTGTGCCTGCTGTATTCTTAAATGTTACGACTTCTGCATTTTCGTTATATTCAAGTGTAAGAGTTCAAATATGCTTTCATTCACACAACATTTCTCTTCTAATGAATGCGCAGATAACCCTGAACACTACCGTGAACGCCTGCTGGGTGAGCGCATAAATGCTGACCAGACTGCTTCGCCATTACTCGAACAGTATGTGTGCTATGACGTCTACTGTCCGACGGCAATGCTGTTATACTGAGTCCTGCAGCGATGCTTCTTCAACACTACCCGTTTTCCCATGTGTCGTAAGACAAACGAAGCGATAGTCGAAAATCCCAGCACACCTTGGATGACGTCTGTGACAGCGCTTCTGAATCCGAGCACACGTTGTACGACGTCTATGACACGTCTTCTGAATTTTGACGCAAGTCGCACAAAACTTACGACATGTTTTCTGAATCCCAACGCATGTTAGCTTGCGTCTGTGGCACGTCCTATAAATCCCAACACACGTTGTGCAACGTGTAGGACTCGTCTTCTGAATCCTGACGTACATTGAGTAACGCCTGCGGCACGACTTCTGAATCCATACTCTGACTAGTTGCTCGCTTGATATATCGCAAACCTAAATGTATTACAATTACACATAATATTATTATATGCCGTTTTATTTAAATTATCAACTGAATTATACATAGTATGATTTTACTGATGTAATATTTGATTTGTTCGCCATTTCATGTGAATACAAAGTAAATTTCGTCATTTGGTTTAAATACTCAAGCTTGATGTATCGAACAAACAAGTAGTGGTTCCTTGATCGTACCGCACGTACACCTACAATTGGATTAGCTGCTGAATGTTGTTGCATGGCAGACCTGAGAAAAAAGCGTCGTTTGCCGTGTACAGCCTCAGTGGAGGTTTTTTACCGTCTGGATTGATAAATCATTACCAGAGTTGCCCGGAAAAGTAAAGCCCTAACTTGTCGTTGGCTGAGTATCCCAGGTGTATGTACCCGAATACACAATTAAAATGCTTCAACGATCCTCCGAGAATGTTCGCTATTGATTTGATTCCATGAAGTGGTGGAATAGTGTTTGTAAGGAAATACTGGCGGCTTAGGCAGCTTACGCCTTTGTATTTAGAACCACCAAGACGATAGTTTTGAATGTCATTTTCACGAGCTGTTCGTGATGAAATGAATTTTTCAGGAGTTCCTTTGAACGACAGAAAGGCAATTCAGGAGATTCCTCCCAAGATGTGATGAAGTAGGTCCTTTTTCTGCCATTTGTGTACTGTTTGATTGCCAGTGCCCATTTTTTCAACACAACACAAGGATATCTTTTGTCGCTGACGAAACTCGGCTAGAACGCATCGCCGACAGTGGCGGTAGCACAACGTCTAGTGTCACCGATATTCTTGTCTTTCTGCTCCTCCTCATCCCTCGTCATCTCGCATATGCCATATGTCATACATGCCCTAAAACTGCAGGTTTTCCTGAACGTCATAGTTTTAAATGCTGATATCAATTCGTAGAAAAAAGAAAAATCAAACATATGCGGAAATGCACAAGACTCGAAAACGACGGAAACTTTAAGTTCGACCCAATACATAAGTCGTTATCGGGTTCTAGTACTAACATGTTCTATACGTGTGCGTAGACATTACGGAACTGCTATGAAATAAGTAGAGTGCAACAGCTTTTGTGTCAAGGGAGGCAGCGACAGCGATGGAGTTCGGTTGATGCCGATGGAGCTAACATGAAGAGCAAAGCGAAGCACTAGACCATTCATTCATAGGCCGCAAGATGGAGAGATTTTCACGTAGACAACAATGACAAACTTAGCTAAACCCCATTTTGGCAAAAAAATCATTTAAAAGCCGTTAAATGTGTTAAGGCGAGTATTGATGTATGTTTCGGCAAGGAGACTATAATAATGAAAGCAGAAAAAGTGCAAGGGAAGCCCGTCTATAGGGTAGTTCGGCATGTCCTCTTTGTACAATACATATTAATACAACAATTTCTTTAACATGGTTAACAGTGTGTTTCGCATTTTGTTCCAACGAACTTGCGACCTCACTAACATACGGAATGCACTTTTTATATTAGGCTGTCCCATAAGTCCCCGCCGTTTTTTCAACGATTCATTGCGGATATCGCCGGCGGTCTCTTGCATAGCGCTATAAAGCATTCGAAAGGCAATCACTTGTTCTATCAGAATATCCATTGCATTTCTTTTTTTCATCCTGAATTTTGTCAATTTTTAGGCCGTTAAAGCGAAAAGTGAATTTGTGAAGAAGTGGCCATCTGAGCAGTCGCTTCTCTCCGCTTAGGTTTGGGATTTTTACGCAATTTTTTATAGCATTTAGAAGAAAATGTTCTGTACTGCAAGAATACTTGTTGGCGCTATTTGCTCATTTGTTCTTTAATGATTTTTAGGTCATCAAATTGGGGCATCCAAATTTTCCGTCCGAATTTTCCGGCAGTTTCTGCTCTGTGGTTGGAGTTTTTTGCTTGTTGTTATACGTCGTTCGGAAGAGGATGTCTTACTCAATAAGAATTTGTGTCGCGTTTCTTGGCTCATGCTGATTTCAATCGAATGTCAACGAAATTCCAAAAAGAAAAAAGTCATCTTCATCAACAACTCCTTCTTCTTGTTCAGTTGTGGATATTCGACAGAACTCAGCATGAGCCAATGAACGCGACACAATTCATATTGAGCAAGACATCTGCTTTCGAACGACATATAAGGCCTAGCAAAAAAGTCCAACCACAGAGCAGGATCTGTCAGTAAAAACAAATCTCCTTCGGACGTCCCAATTTGATTACCTAAAAAATCAAGCGAGCAAATAGCAGCAACACGTATTCTTGTAGTACAGAACATTGTCTTCCAAATGCTATGAAAAATTTCAAACCTAAGTGGAGATAAGCGACTGCGCAGATGGCTGCTTTTTCACTTTTTCATTTTTCTCTTTAACAACCTTAAAATTGACAAAGTTCAAGATGAAAAAAGCAATAAAAGTTCTGATAGAGCGAGCCATTCTTTTTCGAGCTGTATAGCGCTGTGCCAGAGACCGCCGTCGAAATCCGCAATAAGTCGTTGGAAAAAACGGCGGGGACTTATGGGACAACCTAATAAAATCTTGAAATCCGCTAACGTCTTGGCTCTGCTACGCGCATTTGCAAAGCGTTTGACACGTAGTGGCTCTCTCACGCTCACGACAAACGTCGACGACGCTTCTTCTGAATCTCGATGCCCGTTGCTCGACATCGGTGACACGTCTTCAAATGTTGACAATCAGAATCGCGCGCAGTTGCCATCGTGTCAAGCAGGAAGAACCAGCGCTCCCCTGTGGCAAGATCACTCAACCGTCATCCACTGTTAACCCAACTATACAGTCGTAGATGGTTCACTTCAGCTCCGTCGTCATTATCTAGCAGATAGATTATATTCCACCCCCCCCCCCCATTAGATTCGAAGGTTTAGAGGAGAGACGTCTGTTGATTCTGCAGTGTGGTCTACGCAAGGAGAGTATTGTCCGGGTGCAGGATAGAAAAGCATAACTGATACGTAGATCCATGACAGCATATTACAAAACGAGCTTTAAGTTGAGTTACCTGTTCAGTTACGAATGTAGGTGGACAGCGTGTTTTGGAAGAATCCTACTATATATAAAGCAGCAAGCGTGTGTGTGTGTGTGCGTGTGTCACACTGTCCGTCCGTCCGTCACACCTGAGTTGGGGCGCGGCAGCCGAACACGTCGGCGACCGTGCATGGCGAGCCGCAGACGTGCCGAACACGTCTGCGGTACAAAACTTCGGCCCTGGGGGTAATCGAGGTCGCTGAACACGAATCTGAAGTCGGCCAATCGATATCGATCGATATTATCGATTTTTTGAGGATGACGTTCAAGTGGCGCGAAACTTCGGCCTTGGGGGTAATCAAGGTCGCTGAACACGAATCTACAGTCGACCAATCGATATCGATCGATATTATCGATTTTTTGAGGATCACGTTCAACCGGCACGAAACTTCGGCCCTGGGGGTAATCAAGGTCGCTGAACACGAATCTACAGTCGACCAATCGATATCGATCGATATTATCGTTTTTTTGTGGATTTCCTTCAAACGGTCTGAAACTTCGGCCCTGGGGGTAATCAAGGTCGCTGAACACGAATCTGAAGTCGGATCAATCGATATCGATCGATATTATCGATTTTTTGAGGATCACGTTCAACCGGCACGAAACTTCGGCCCTGGGGGTAATCGAGGTCGCCGAACACGAATCTGAAGTCGGATCAATTGATACTGATCGATATTATCGATTTTTTGAGGATGGCGCTCAAGTGGCGCGAAACTTCGGCCCTGGGGGTAATCAAGGTCGCTGAACACGAATCTGAAGTCGACCAATCGATATCGATCGATATTATCGATTTTTTGAGGATCACGTTGAGGAAGATCAGCCGATCCATCTCGATTAACATAATGGTCAGAAGGCCTAGGGAAGAATAGGAAACCCGTAGCGGCCATGGCGTCCTATTCTCGGGGTTTGGGGGCGAAGCCCCCAACCAGTCGTAGGCGGCCGCTAGGCCGCCGAACGACTGGTGCTGTATAAAGTGGAAAGCATCTCGTCTTAGGAGTGTAGGATCGTAATTATGTACTACCTGATTGTAGTAGATGAAATCTTAGATGAAATCTTTCTGTCATTCTAGACTTGAAATAGAGGAGTGCGGTAAAGAGCGAGCTTGGTTGAAGGATATTGTTTGTAAATAACTGAAGGCGCTATTATACACTGCACTATTATAGCCGGCATGTTCCTTTACTCGTTAGGGATCGTTTAGTGTGCATGCGACGCGCGACGCGATGTTATAGTAGGGTCTCATATCGATTGAGCGACGCGATGAATCGATTTGGAAGCATATCATAACATTGCTTGCGCGTCGCGTGCACACTAAACAATTCCTTAAACGTTTATGAGTCTAACATTCCCATTAGTGTGACTGATCGTTTTTCTTTTCTTTTTCTTTTCAGGAACAAGACGCTTCTAATCGTCATTGCGATTGCCTTTATAATACTCTTGATAGTGATCATTATCCTCTTAATTATTTGCGTCACTAAAGGAAAACAAAAGAAAGGTGGAAAGAAGAAGAAGAAGAAGGCCGTGTCAAAACACGATTCTGGTCAGTTTTCTAGTATTGTGAGATGGTTTCATGAAACAGTCGCCGAGCACTTGAAAAATTCCCTATCGCCTAATTATGGCTTCATTATGCAATTCCACCACAACAGAAAGGTCACGCGTCCTATAACAGCGAAGGAATTGATGAAAACCACGAGCAAATGACAAATAACGGAGTCATGTTAAACTGCCCACGGAAATAAAAGCAGTGTGTCCCATGTCCATATTCCAATGGCTTTCGTTATTGAACGCGCGGTGATTTGAATTTGACGCAAGGAACTAGCGTTCCCGACAACGTGAGCAAAAATTAGAATATATGAGGGGAACTTGAACTGGGAAGCCAGTTGTATTTCTCACTTCACCTGCCTTTTCAACACATTCATATGGCTCGTTTATTATTACTCTTCGTGTTATTATATTGGTGCCATATTCAACGACAAAATTATGCACCTGTGCCTTCATTGCTGTACAGTAGACAACCTAAGGTGCATATTACTTGTCCGGCCATGAGTCCAAACCGGCCAGCGAACGGGGCAGGTGATAAACGGCTCATTTTTTGGGAAGGTGGGGGTGGTCTGGTGAGAAATGCAAGTGCGGGGACGTTTAATCACTTTTGGCCGCGCACCTCGGGCGCAACGCTGCCGTCCGTTGCAAGGTCGTGATAGCGCGACGAAAACGCCAGCCCACGTAAGGCCCCGTTTATACTTCGTCGCGGCGCAACGCGATGGCCACGCAATGAGGCCAAATTGATCGATCGCGTCGTCAATCAATATGGCCACTATACGTGGCGTCGCGTCGCGCCACAACGAAGTATAAACGGGGCCTAACACTGTCGCCGACGTCGCCAACAACAGCGTCGCCGAAGTATAACATAGGCCTATGACTCACTCCCCCCCCCCCCCCCCGTTCAGACATACGCTTCAGACCCTTCCCTTGTAAGGGACAAATCCCCCAGTTTGAGCAAAGTTAGGTCAAAAGTTCTGGCAATGGAATACTACTGGAATGCCTAGTTTATGTACAGGTGATGTCTCGGGCTCAGGCAAGACTCAAAAAGCTCAAAAAGATGTTGAGGTGCGTTCTTGCTAACTACATTACACTACTTGAAGAATAAGACTTTTCGGAGACTTCAATTGTCGTCTTCGTTCGCCTTTATTTAGCAGCATTTCTTTGGAAGCTCTTGTCTATATTTTTGCAACTCAAACATATCTCTAAGTCCTTTACTGTTATATATAATATTTCTTGACACTTATTCGTGATATTCCAAAGACCAAATTGAGAACTGTTGTATTGTATCAAATGACGCCTGCAAGTATGACGGCGTTGAAATAAAGAGTGGTGCAAGTGTTCCTTTTAAATTGCACCCTCATCTGGACCAAAGAGTAAGACAAGGACCAAAGATCTTACTAGCCTTAGGCCCCGTTTATACTTCCGACGCCGAGCGACGCGATGGCATACATAGTGGCCAAATTGAATGAACGCGTTGCGCGATTAATGTGACCACAATACATGGCGTCGCGTCGCTCGGCGCAGAAGTATAAACGGGCCCTTAGGGGCTAGTAAGATCTTTGGTCCTTGTTTGCACCACAAGTGCAGATCGCTAGCATTCTAACATCTTCTGCTTTTATAGGCGATTTCTTGTAGTATTGCCTGGTTCAGAAGCAATAAGTGTTTCCCTGCTATACAGGGTGCGCTTGAATTACCCAAACAATGTATGGCGCAGTCGACAACTACTAGCGGAACTGGGTTTTGAACTTCATATTGGAATATGTTATGCATTTATGTTATGCCCAAGTGCATTCCAAGTCTGGGCTCATAGATGCTTACAGAGCGCAAATGGCAAAGACTAATCCGCAACGACCCGCTATCATCAAATTGCACCTTTCTGGTCGCAACGCTGGTTTAATCTCCAAAGTTTCCCTCGACAAACAGTGTATGACGCCATAAAAGGATTCAAGGAGCTTCAGACATTGTCGGAAAAGACTCAAAAGGGGTAGTGACTCGAATACCGTAACTCCGGAAATTAACAAAAAAGTTCTTGAGCAAATTCGTCGAAATCCTCGCCGCTCCTTGCGAAAAATGGCTGAAGAACTCAACATTTCTGCAACCAGTGCTAGAAACATATTCAGGAAAAATATTAAGATGTATCCATATCGCGCACAGCGGATTCACATGCTGAATGAGAGAATGAAAGCTCTACGACTACGAAGACGGAAGAAGTTTCTGAAACGATTCGTGAATGGCACGCACCGCGCGATCGTTTTCTCTGATGAGAAGGTTTTCACCCTGTAACCTGTGGTAAATCGTCAAAACGATCGCAGTATTCCGCGGAATGTCGGTGCTCCTATCCGTAAAGGAAAATTGGTAGAAAGAACGGCACATCCTGCTTCAGTTAAAGTTTGAGAAGCAACCATTTCAAACGGCAAGTCTCAGTTGGTTTTTGTCGAATCCGGTGTTAAAATGGACAAGTTCCAGAAAACGATTTTTGAGTGTTGAAGCCCTGGGCCGACGCACAGTGCAAAAATGACAGATGCTGCTCCCAGCAGGACGACACAATAGTGGTGCAAACGTGAACTCCCGAATTTCATTGCGCACGAGGACTAGCCTTCGAACTCACCGGGTTTAAACCCTCTTGACTTTCCAGTCTGGTCAGTTATTGAGAGCAAAGTTTGCTCTACCTCACACGCAAGCTTGACGTCTCTGAAAGCTTCCCTGACGAAAACATGGAATGAGATAAGCGACGTCTACCTCCGTGCCACCTGTGATGCCTTCACAACTCGTCCGAGAACTTGTGTTCGTATGAAAGGCGGCCATTTCGAACGACTCTGTTTTGAGTAACAAAGCTGCTAGGTTTTAGGTTTTGCTGTCAAATCCGCATTTGTGTCAAGGTTACACTGTGATATTATTGTGCGGGTAATTTGTGTAACCCTGTATATTTACGGAGATCACGTAAAAAAATATGCTACCCATTTTTATTGTTTTTATAAAGCCATTGCCTTTGTATTAGGCAGATATAAAGTCAAATTTCATATTTTGTACACATAATCAAAATTGTGGATTACCTTTTGCAATAATCTGTAGAGCATACAAAGTACAAAGTACTCTATCAAATATATTTTTAAAGGAAGATGCGCCTCCTGAAAAGCAGAGATCCGCAGATGAAAAGAAGGTATGTTTATTCTAAATCTTTACTGAGAGAGTTTGACCTTAGGTGGCTCAAGGAATGAATTACCATAAGAGCACCTCATCACATGTTCTGCTATGACAGGATTTTTGGAGCCACATAGCGTCGACAGTCTCTTTTTTCCGACGATTTGGCTCTTAAAGCTTTCTAAATCCATAAGTCAGTAATATACCATTGTGATCTTAAAGGATTCCTGTTAACTATAAAATTGGACAACAATACTTGCCTATTCAGTGTTAGTGACCCCTCAGAAATTTTCAAAACTGATGCTAGGAGTGGCATTTTTTCGAGAAATACAAACACTGCTCCTGGTAAAATAATATTAAGGTAACAAAATAAAAATACTACCCATAAGATGCTAAAGGAGACTAAAATGAGACTTTTGCTTGTAGATTATGTTTCATCTTAATTAATTTAACGTTATTATGTCACTGTTTTTTTAATTTTATTATGTTATTACTTATTTTTTTAGTAAGGATATATAGTATTCTTCAACCAGGTAGTAAAGGTGAAGAAAGTACCGGAGTGTTGGCACAACAGTACGACGATTCCGATTTGGAGAAGAAGGGCAGTCCTGCAGACTGCTCCAAATACCGTCCGATTTGCTTGCTTTCGCACAGCATGAAGATCTTTGAGCGAATTGTCAATGGACGAATTCGGGACATCGTCCAGTTTTCCAGCAATCAGTGCGGCTTCGTGGCTGGGTGTGGCACCGTTGATGCCATTCACGCCGCCCGCCTCCTGTTAGAGAAGCACCGCGAGAAACAGAAGCCAGTGCACATCGCCTTTCTCGACTTGGAGAAGGCCTTCGACCGCGTACCGCGTGAGGTTATATGGTACGCCTTGTGACGACACAACGTACCTGAGGAACTAATACAGTGGGTGCGGATGCTCCACTCTTGCCCAAAGAGTAGAGTGCAAGCTGCAGCTGGAACCTCAATGGAGTTTCCCATCTCTGTTGGGGTGCACCAGGGTTCTGCGCTTTCTCCACTCCTCTTCGTTGTCGTCATGGATGCCATCACACGAAATCTTCAGGAACCCGTCCCATGGACGCTGTTTTATGCTGATGATGCGATGCTCGCTTGCAAAGATAAAGATCATCTCGAGTGGGAGGTGCAAGCTTGGTGCGACTGTCTGGCGAGGTTCGGACTCTAATTGAACGTCAAGAAGACCGAGTACCTAGCGACTGACGTGAACGAGTCCGGCTCCATTAAGATTAACGGTACTGAACTTGCACGCACCTCGGTGTTCAAATACCTGGGATCAGCAATAGCGTCTGACGGCGGTCTGATGGTTGAAATGAACTCACGCGTGAGTGCAGCTTGGTCCAAGTGGCGCTCGCTTGACTGGCGTGCTCTGCGACAAGAAGCTACCAGAGCGCTTCAAGTCGAAGATCTACAGAACAGTCGTGCGGCCGGTAGCGATGTACGGCGCTGAGTGTTGGCCTGCGACAAATGAAATTGAGACGCGCCTCAGCGTCATGGAGACGAAGATGCTGTGCTGGACGGCTGGGGTCACGCGCATGGACCATATCCGAAATGAAGCATTCGGCAAAAGTTCGATGTCGCGCCGATAGAGGACAAGATGCGCGAAGCTCTCTTGCGATGGTACGGCCACGTTCTGCGTGGGAAAGAAGACAGCTCCGCAAGATAGGCCCTGAGTTGGAAGTATCTGGAAAGCGGCCTAGAGCACGCCAGAAGCAGCGTTGGTCCGACACGTTACACACGGACATGAAAGTAGCTGGCGTCCACCCTGATCAAGCGCAGGATCGGGAAAGGGGCGTCGTGACACCAGAAGAGTGGACCCCGCGATGAAGCGGGTCAAACGCTGACGAAAAAGAAGAAGAAGAAGATTACTTATTTTTTTAGTGTTATTGGGTTATTATTTATTTATTTATTTTCTTTTAGTTACTGTAAGATACTAAAATAATCCTCTATAATTTTTCAAGCGAATATCAGTCGCAACACGAGTGTCATTTATTTACCTCTTACCTTAGTACAGTCGGATATTGATAGCACGCATTCCCAAAAAGAAGCAATAAGCTTTCCGTAAAATATACTCACGATCATCACGTTTTGTACTGACGTTGCCCGACAATCTGGAGCTGTGGATTCGAGTCCGGCCTGGCGCAAGAGCTTGGTGGCAGTCAAATATCGTTAAAACATTCTCAGCATCGCTTTTTCCATACGCCAGTGGTAATACAAGCGTAATGTGATGTTATTCAGAAGCGAAATGAAGACGAAAAATTTGGTCAGGAAGCAGCGCCGGATGAGAAACAATCTGAGGAGCGGAAGGAATCGGCTTCCGCAAAAACTGCTAAATCCATGCGTCAGGAAGAAAACCGAGATAGATCTCACTCTGTGAGAATCGGGGTGGGTCCCACAATCTGATTTGGCTTACGATTTTACCACTTCTATTCGTAGCTACGAACGATAAGTCTACATAGTGCTCTTCCTATTCTCGTAGAGAAGCAAGGGGTTTATTGACAGTTTTTTAGAAGAAAAAAGGAACTGAAGTATACAACGACGGAGATATTTCTATAGTCATGATAGGATAATATCTATAAGGTAAGGTCTGAATTGCATTCAGTCCTTGAGGTCATTCAATATGTACCTGTGTTTCAGGTTCTCATGGTTTCGCCCAAACGGACATGAGCAATCTGGAAATTTCAACCGTCTCAGCGTTAATTCGAATGCCCGAAACAGTTTACAACTTTTTGATAAAGGGTATAAACGTTTCCCCACACACGCATCAAACACTGACAATGACAGCAAGTTAACCGGTTGACAGAGAAAGCACAGTTCTTTCCCTGGAACTGAAATGAAATAAGCTGCATTCCCCACTGTGCTAGCTACCCGTAGAAAAATCGCACCTACATTGCTCTTATCCCCTTCCATGAAAGAATATCGAATGTCTTTTCATCCAGATTCAAAGATACTATTACTTTGGAGCAGTGGTCATATTTTACGTAAGGTTGATGAAAATCCAGCAGGCGTTGCAAATGCGCTCATCCGCCTCACTTGGATTGGCAAACCCTTCAGCCTTTTTTACAATCCTCTCCTGCACAGGTTCTCAGAAACAGGTGTAAGATGATGACGAACGGCTTGTATGCGTGTTTCGACAACGTCGTCAAAAGGCAGATTATTTATATTGTTCTCTCAAAGGTTTACAAATTTTTGAAATTATCGCCTGTATCATCTGTCGCCCTGTTGATTATCGACTTGCTCGAGCGGGCGCCAGCAGCGTCATAAAGTCCGACCAACGCGTTGGTGGGCGTACTGATGTTCTCTTGAGATTCAGCGGAATCCAGTCACTCACGGCTCTGGTCCAGCGGGTATCTGCGAAGCGCATTACGTGGCCGGCCCACCTAATTTTCGACGACTTGGCTCACGCGACAGCGTCTCTGATCTTCGAACGTCGGCGAACCTCGGAACTCCGAAGGCCTTCTTTCACTTGCGTAAGTCGTGTCACTCCAAGCATCGTCCTCTCGATCCCTCGTTGCGCGACGCCGATCGCGACTTCTTCGACGCTCTTGAAAGCTCCCCAAGCCGCTCGTTTCCTCCTGCTCAGCTCCGGCGCTAGGCCGTTGCTCTGAATTATGACACGTCTCTGATTAAATAGCCGGGAAAACTACCATACACGTTTGTAAAACTGCTTTAAGGCAAAAATTGCTATAGTTACATTTTTGTTTACTATTTTGCAAAAAATAGAGTCCAAATTATATACTGAATAACTAGAGGTGTTTCTAACAATGTTGGCATTCATGGAACAAGGCAAAAAAATGTGTAAAGTAAAAAGGTGAGTAGAATGTATGATGAGGAAGAAGAAAATGTCGTTGATCTACTGCTTTTTCTTCACCCACTATGCCCTTTTCACCAGCAAAGGTGGTGTCCATTCTTCTCGCTGAATTTGGGGTGCCAGAGTAAATAAAAATCTCACCTATGCCTTCAAGCATTTTTATAAACGCGTATGGTAATTTTCCCGGCTATTTAATCAGAGACGCGTCATAATTCAGAACAAAAGGTCATTTCGAAGATAAACTATGATTTGCAAAAAACGGGCGGCAACAGGAACCGAACGTCGCACCCTACGAGCGTGAGCACTTCCCCTGCTCCACCGCCGCAGCTGGCGGTCCCTTCTTGCGGAGCCCCGATGACTCACCACCTTCGCGCCCGGTGCGTCGTACAGCCATCCTGTGGTGAGGCCCACGATTTCGGCAGGCCATAATTCGCTCAGGAGTTTCATTTTGCAATTTTGACACCCATATTCGTAATCAGAATTCCGAGCACTTTCTAATGATCCTGATATCAACTTGAAGTTCCATGGGAGGTCGAAACCCTTCCCTAGTTAGTGGTATTCTTTATTCGTCCCCATTCACTGGCTTCCATTAAAGGTTCTACTCTTACTGGTACCCCTCCTCCATTCGCTGGTCCTCCCACCCTTTACTGGACCACTGGACCCCCGCTTACTGGTTTCTTCTTAGTGGTCTTCCATTACACGTGTTCGAAATCCGGACACCCCTTGCACGACATAGGTGACACCTCTTCTGAACCCAGACACCATTTGCATGACATCGTGACATTTCTTCTGACCCAAACACCCAATGCGCGACATCGCTGACATGCCTTTTGAATCCGAGCGCCTGTTGCATGACGTCGGTGACACATCTGCTAAATCCGAACACCTGTTGAGCAACGTCGCTGGCCGCTATTTTTTGAATTCGAACGCCCTTTGCGCGACATCGGTGACACTTCTTCTGACGGTCTCGACACGGCGTGGGTGGCACCTCGTCTGAACACGGACGCCTGCTACTCGACTTCTAGGAAAGGCCTGACGGATGAGCAGACGGACGGACGGACAGACGGACGGACTTCCTTGTTTACCTTTACTACCTTTCCTAGGTTATAGATACTTTTAAGCAAAATCGTTATGAGTTACTTCGTTTGCTTACTCCTCTGAATGCGTTTTTCACTATATGGAATACGCTGAAGCTCCCAAATAATACTCGATCGTCAGTTACCCCACCCTCAAGAATATAGTGTTAGATGGATAGATAACGAAGAAATATGAAAGTGAGTAAAATGAAGCGAAATCTAAGGAAGCTGGAAGAGATTTTCAAATTCTTGGAAACGCTTAAATTCGTGCGCGCGTACATATGCATAGTTAAGCAACCTACCATTCTTCGTCGCGTAGAGGTTCGTCGTAAGACTGCCCTGTATGTATAGGCGAAACGATACGGCGTAGCAGGGTGCATCGGCTTTCTGAACAAGCTGTATACTGTAGTAGGTGCAAACTAGATATAGTAGAACGAGATCCTCACAGCCAATTTGCAGTGATCCTGAAACCACTTGGGCCGTATGCTCGTGTTCCCCCGTTGAGGGCAAAATCCAATCAATCAACATATTTTGCCACGCAACATTCCCCCGTCAGAGAAGACTCGGGGTAGACGAGCATACGGCCCCTGAAAGGATTGCGACCAGGAACCGGATACATCAACGACTTACATAGATTTGAAAGAGAAATTACAGCGGTAAATCCTGATAACGCCAACATTTCACCATATAGCTTGCTGATAAGTCGCGTTAACTCGTGTTTTTTCAGGAGTTTGCACTGTAATTTCTCTGTCAAACCTCTGTAAGTCGATAATGAATCCGGCCCCATTTAAAAACTCTGGAACAAGGCATGATTTGTGATCAGTAATAAAATAGATTGACATGAAAACAAGATAAGCAGATGTAAGCAGTCCTCAGGAAATCCATTCCATGCACTTGTTTACCTTGCTTTCGGTGGTGAGCAAAGAATCACACTTCAGTTTGTTTTGCTTAATCAAACGCTTCTTCCAGATGGCGATTTGCTTAATGGCAGAAGCCTATGATGACTTTTTATCTTCATATTTCCAAGGTAGCCACTATCAACAAGATTATTTACAATTTTTGTTATATTACGAAACCAGGTGCAACTAAAGGAGAGCCACTGATGGGAAACCAAACTAAACATCGTGCGATGCTAATAACCTCATTTTCTCATTGTATAGTTTTGTTGTTAGTTTTACCGCCGCTGCTGATTTCAGAGAGGTCCGTGACCGAATCCCAAGTACGGCTATGAAAACTGAAGGGAGCATGGATTAGATTTTTAGAGTTCAGCTATGTAAACTAAAGGGAAAACCGGCAGATATCGACGTAGCTACACATATCTCCATTTTATGACTCTTGGCACACTAAGCGCAGGATCAGGCAAGGAACTTTCTGATGTTGTTACCTAGCTACTCGTGCCAAAGCTGCTCCTATACTTAACCGAGGAAGCGTACGTTTAGGTTCTGCTCTCTTCGAGCGCAGGATCAGGCAAGGGAAGGAGCTCTAGGATGTGGTTCATCTAGCTGCTTGTGCCGAAACTGCTCCCATCTTGTCTTAGCGTGGCACGTTAGATTCCAGACGCCGACCTACTTTTTGCTCTCCTCCGCGATAGACTAGCTTTATCAGTAGTCCGAATCAATGTGAGGTAAAGGCGTTGGTGTGATATCATCGACCGAATTTCCATGTGAGTGCTGATATGGTTGATCTATGGTACGGACGACGCAGCACACGTGTGCGGCGCGTAGACAGTGGAGAAGGGTACTCCGTCGTCAATTTTGCGCTCTAATGCAAACATCTACCCCGAGTCCACTTTAGCTTCCTCAGCAATTTCCAGATTTTTGGAACGCGCAAGTGAGACTAGGGAACGGTCTCATTCGAGAGAACCATCTCCGGGTGCTAGGAGTGTTTGGAGTGGGGTCACTCCCTCCAAAACCTCAGATAACGCGGCTTATCGATCACCATGTCGCTTGATAAGCCGCGCTATCAGGGATTTCGGCTATAATTTTCTCCGTTAAATTGCTGTAAGCCGTTGATGAATCCGGCCCCAGAATTTGAAGTTCTTCAATGCACAGCTCACGGTAGGATAGCAAATTGTTCTTTCCATCACGCAGACCATCTTACCTCTAGAATTCTCTTCGAATATGAGACCATACTAAGAAAATGATGAAGTAAACTCGTCATCACAACAGAGCACCCCCCTAACACGCATTGCACCGAACTTCTGAGGCTGCCCTTATAAGTTCTCTAACTCTAATTTCGCGCTCAAACACAAGAGTCTAATCCGTCTTCTCTGTCGTTAGCATAGTAATTGTCTCCTCTTTCCTGAGTCTAGTACTTCAACTTGTTTTACCTACAAGACTTAAGGTATGTTAATGCTGATCCTTCTCAGCATTAGTTGGAAAGAGACATCATATAAATTGTACCGGAGCAAATGTTCAAGCGGTACTTCATTGTGATTTGGGGTCGGATTCATCAACGACTTAAGGTCTTCTGACTTCTGCGGCGTTGCCGCTGTCCTACCCCCTTAAGGCCCCAGCAGAGTTCTGCGGCAACGCCGCTCGCAGCTATGGTTAAGGATAGGACAGGGACGCCGCCGGCGGCGAGCTCTGCGTCTCTGCCCTATGGTTAAACATCGGGCCGCGGCGCTGCCGCAGAACTCTGTGGGGGCCTTTAACCATAGGGCAGGCCCGAAGAGCGCGCCGCCAGCGGCGAGCACAGCGACAGCGGCGATAATGATTTTAATGCCGCTATTGCTATTATTGCCGCTTCCGCTCCAGCGGCGCCGAGAGAGTGTCTCTGCGCTTTAGTCTTTCGCGACGGTGATCCTTGGATGGAGACGGGCGCGTCCTTTAAAATAGACCGACTACCTGATTCTTTCGGCGGTCCCGACGGCGTTTTTCCTTGTTGTTGTTGTTTGGTTTTGTTCTTTTTCAGTTCCGTTATTGTTCTCCTTCACTTGCTCTCTCTCTTCCAGCGTTGTTCCAATTCATCCTATTTGCAGTCTTGTCAAGAGCTGACGTCGATGCGGGCGCGCAATCTTCATTGGAGCGCGTTATCTTTCAGCAGCTGTTAAACCCGACTAGAACGAATACGGTACCTCGCCGCCGCTGGATCGCGGTTATTCTTCCTTCGCTACGCCGCGAGCGCTCATCGCACGCACGCATCCGTCGCAATATTCTCACGCATCTTTGCGACAGAGCGTGAAATCTTTCCTTCATAGCTCTGCGCGCTCAGGGGAAGTGCACAGCTGGAGTTCTCGCAGAATCAGACTAGGAAATGGACTCCAGGGTGTGTGCCATCCAAGCTGCCCATGTGAGAACTGCTCTCGTCGCTCAGGGAGACTCCGCGGATGGATTCTGCGCTCTTCGAGCGCAGAATCAGGCTAGGGAGGGGACTCCAGGGTGTGTGCCATCCAAACTGCTCATGCGGGTTCTGCTTTCGTCGCTCGGGGAGAGTCTGCGGATGGATTCTGCGCTCTTCGAGCGCAGATTCAGGCTAGAGAAGGGACTCCAGGGTGTGTGCCATCCAATCTGCCCATGTGGGAACTGCTTTCGTCTCACAGGGGGAGTCCGCGGATGAGCAAAGCGGATGCCCCAACTATGCTTTCTCCAAGGGGCTGGGGGGAGCCGTGAGTAGCCACCGACCGACCATCGACCGTCCTCCACATCGACTGACCGCGCTGACCTCGTTTTCGAAATCGCCACGTGTCCGCGACGCGACCGCGGCGTAGCGAAGGAAGAATAGCCGCTAGCTGAGCGGCATGACTCATCGTTTTTGCCGTCCGTCGCCCGCCACAAAAGTGTGCGGAGCTGTTAGGAGGATGTTTAGTTGCGACCAAAACTCTTGCGCCAGGCGGGACTCGAACCCGCATCTGCTGCTTTCCGGGCAGCGATGTTCGCCTTACACCACCGGCGCTGTTTGACCGCTACCCTGTTTGATCCTCCTAACAGCTTCTACCTTCTATAACAGCCGCTCTAGGCTTAAGCAAAAATGAAAAACATCATTTCTACGAAGGCCTTCAGCTTAACCGGTTCCATGCTGATATCAGCGGCCGGCTCATCCCGATATCACGGGTGAGTGCTGATAGGCGAGATTGCTAGGAAGATATCATGGATGTTCTGTTCGGTCAAACAGCGCCGGTGGTGTAAGGCGAACATCGCTGCCCGGAAAGCAGCAGATGCGGGTTCGAGTCCCGCCTGGCGCAAGAGTTTTGATCGCAACTAAACATCCTCCTAACAGCTTTTATCTACTATAACAGCCGCTCTAGGCTTAAGCAAAAATGAAATACATCAGTGTGGGGAGCCCTTTAAGCCCTACGCATACTTTCACGGCAACGCGGCAGCCCTACGTTTAAGCACACGGCAGAGACGCAGAATCGCCAAGTAATGCAAAACTACCCCAGCCTGGACTGCCGCTGATGTGCCGCCTACGCGGCAGGCGCAGTGCAGCCAAATCGGCAGTAGCTGCCGCAAACGAGGCAGCGGCAGTAGTACATCGAAGCATTATTGGCGCTGCAGCCGCTTTGCTGCCGACAATTTCTGTCTGGGGTCTAGCTGATCGTGGCGGGATCTAGAATGGAAACTGATAATGATAATAAAACCGCTTTGGCGATGGAGTGGGCGGCAATGCTGAGGATAAGTGCCGCCTACGCGGCAATTTTGCCTCCTGCGAGGCGGTTTCGTTGCCTGTTGCCGCTTAGGCGGCACTCATCCTCAGCTTTGCAGTACCACCCCATCGCCAACGCGGTTTCACTATCACTATCATTATCAGTTCCATTCAAAGGTATTACATATCGGAGCCAACAACACCAAATCAGCGTATCATATCGATAACACAAATCTCAAGGCAGTATCCGAAACGGTTGATTTGGGGTTTCACATAAACCAAAACCTAGATTTTTCCAAACACTGTGACGTTATTGCAGCCAAAGCCAACAGAAGATTATACAACATGTTCAAACCCCTCTCCACACCTAGCCCCTCGCTATTAGTGACTGCGTACAAGATCTATGTAAGATCTATACTTGAGTATGGAACAGCTGTCTACAACCCTCACAAACTACCTTGCGTACACAAGATCGAAAGAGTGCAACGCAGTTTTACGCGCAAGCTTTTCCTCAGGGTTCAAGGCTTCGACTATTCCCTAATCCCTAGAAGTAATTTGAGAAATAAACTCCTCAATTTGGATTCTCTATCACGGAGAAGAAGTATCAACGACATAGTAATGGTACATAAAATTGTTAATAAGGTAGCGAACATGAAGCACGACGACTTTTTCAAAATGCAGCCATCAAACACCAGAGGTAGTCGAAGTAAGCTTTCTTACGGAAAGGCACGTTCCTCCGTTAGGCAGCACTTCTTTGTAAACCGAGCGGGTTCTGAGTACGTACGCAAAAGCAAGAACAATCTTCTACCTATTTCGGTCTCCGCTTTTAGGAAATTCGTTAGGAAAATGCTCCGAACTGAGTCTACTGATTCTCGCGGTGCCTGATTCTCTCCTCTCGTCTTTTATCAGTTCACGTGTTTTTGTTTATTAACCGGTTTTGGTTGTGTTGTTGCTTTAATTGTAGTTGTTTTTTTTTCCATTCATTTACTTTTTTTTCTTAAACCTTCGTTCACATGGGTATCCATGTAATAAATATCAATATTCTAGATCCTTCTACAAGGGGTAGAGCCCAGACAGAAATTGTCGGCAGCCAAGCGGCTGTAGCGGCAATAATACCTTGAATCATTATTGCCGCTGCCGCATTGACAGCAACTGCTGCCGCATTGGCGGCACCGCGTAGACGGCACATCAGCGGCAGTCCGGCTGGGGTAGTTTTGCTTCGCGCGGCGATTCTGCATCTCTGCCCGATAATTGAGGATAGGGCTGCTACGTTGCCGCAAAAGTGTGAGTGGGACTTAAGTCTTTGAACGAGGAGTACTCCATGAGCTACCCCAATGCCGGTCTTACTTAGGTCTAACCAGATTCTCCTGATATCGCGTCATATCGACGTGGCCATTTTCGATATCCACCGACACCATGGTCAGTCGATATGGAGGAGGGTCGTTGAGCGGTCGGTGGCGGATCGCGGCTCTTCCACCGCCGCTACAGGAGAGCACTGAGAGACGGGAGCAGTTCCTGCACGAGCACCTTGGACGAACTACACCCTGGAGTCCCTTCCCTAGCCGAGTTGTGCACTCGAAGAGCGCACAACCCATCTCCGATGTCCCCCTCAGCGACGAAAGCATTCTTGGCACGAGCCGCCTGGATGGCCCACACTCGGAGTCCCTTCCCTAGCCCAGTTGTGCGCTCGAAGAGCGCACAACCCATCTCCGATGTCCCCCTCAGCGACGAAAGCATTCTTGGCACGAGCCGCCTGGATGGCCCACACTCGGAGTCCCTTCCCTAGCCCAGTTGTGCGCTCGAAGAGCGCACAACCCATCTCCGATGTCCCCCTCAGCGACGAAAGCATTCTTGGCACGAGCCGCCTGGATGGCCCACACACCGAAGTCCCTTCCCTAGCCGAGTTGTGCGCTCGAAGAGCGCACAACCCATCTCCGATGTCCCCCTCAGCGACGAAAGCAGTCTCGGCACGGATTGATGTGCAAGTTTGCGTGGTACTCCTGCAGAAGCTGGCATATTGCCAGCGGAGCAAGTGGTTAGTTCTAATGGCTATCCCCAAATGCCCTCACGTGCGACTGGGCGGCTTATCAAGTGATATGGTGAGCGGTAAGCCGCGTTATCTGAGTTTTCCGCGTACAGTGGCAATCTACGTGGCACCATAGAGTGCCATGTGGAATGCCACTGTACTTCAGTTATCCTTGTTTCGCTCTTACTTTTGCTTATTTGGTTGAACATCCTGATAGCTGTGTCTCCCTTCTTATCAGGATAGATCCGATACTCCTAGTAATGTTTCAGTCTATTCGTTGCAGCACATTCGTCCAAAATGCCGAAGAACGACCAAAGTCGGCTGAAGAGCTTATCCAACAGCGTAACACGAAAAAGGAAACGCCCGGAGGAAAACTATAGTGCCCTTTCCGGAAAGAACCGAGAAGAGCGGTTGTCTCAAGAACAGCGGAAAGCTAGTTTAGGCAACCATGCTGAGAAAGGCAACGGAGTCAAAAGTATTCAGAGCGGTTCTTCTTTAAAAGTAGGACGCGCCCGCGTAAAAGGAGAGACTAATTTGAACAAAGCATCTGTGACAACTCCAGGTTCATTTGAAACAAAAGATCCTGTCGAGCATGTCGGTACAGTGCCAGAAGCAGTGACCGATCAAACGACAAAATCTTCCCATGATGTCGCGTCCGTGATGTTGAATGATACAAGTTGGAACGGTATGTATGAACGTGGAATTGTTAGCTAGCGATGTTCACTGCATTTTTTCAGAGATAGTGAATGGTACCAATACGAAAGAGCAGAACTTGAAGGTGCATTTGTGAGTGCTTAAAATTATAGGGTGCATTTTTTAAATTTTACAGTAGTTTTTGCATATGGCTTTGGTACGAGTTTTCGTGGTGCACGACGAGTAGGACGGTTTTGAGAAATATTTAACAGCTGCACTGCACTGACGCAGCATATTTTAGGGTGTGAAAAAATAGAAGCCTACACAGAATCACTTGGCCAACGACTTTTACGATTTTAGCACCCCCGGGAAGCACCGCACGATAGTGTCCAATCGGGCACAGTACAACGCCAAATTGACGTCCGGCTTAACTTCAACAAGGTTTTAACGCATTGGTCATAAGCGGCTCCCTAGACCTTCCTGGTTGACAAAGTAGACGTAGTGGGGAAGTTACGGGAGATTCAGAAGTGATAAATAGTAGGAAGGATGAGTGGACCAGTTTCTCCACGACAGCATATAGCGGCATGGCTCACATGAGGGTCCCTCACTGCAATCCTAGTTGACCGACGGTAGCTCACTACGTTGAGGAAGTGCTCTGTCATATAAGGGATAAGGGTTGGGCCTTGGGTAAAACTTGAGAGATGCTGCTGAACGCTGCTCAAGAATGAATAGAACAGTTTTTCAACCTATGAAAGTGTTGTGTTTGTAGTTACTTCAGTTTTTCCCTGACATAGGATATTATTATTTGAGAAAAAGCGCAATAACTGCAATAAATCCTGAAAGATGATAAACAGATATAGTTCGGTACCTGTCATAGGGGCCTGGCCATACTTCGCGTTGGGAGCGACGGGAGCGATTGGCCGGCGATTCAAACTGTCCTTTCGATTTTTGCTAGGTGATCGCTCGTCAAAAATCGGTGCGTACGATTTCCGTGGCCGACCAATCGCTCCCGGCACTCCCGCCGTGAAGTTTGAACAGGCCGTAATTCTGAAGCACAAAAGCATGAAGAGGTCTTCGTAAAAAGAGAAGGAAACAAAGATGTTCGACACACTTCATTTCTTTAAATTTTCTTGCTCCCTATTTATTCACAGATCTCTTCCCTAATGGGTGCACCTACAACAACCTTTTACGCCCTGGTATGTAGATGACTGTCTTGCCCAGAATCTGGCGGCAACGCATACGAGGCGCCAGCAGAGGTGCTCCAGGCAAAAGGTTGCTCATCTCCTTCCTAGAGTATGCAGCATTTTTCAGGAATCGCACATTTGTTCTGATCTTCATGGTTGGAGTCATGATCTTTCTGCTATTGATTACTGTCCTTATCATTATTGGCCTCACATGCGAAAATTTTGCAAGAAATAAGAATATCGAGTTTAGACCTGATTGGGGTCAGTCGGCTACACGTTAATTTTCAAAATACTGGAAAATAATTCAATATGAGATATTTTATCCAAATGCTTTATTCTTCTTCAGAACGCACCGTTACCGAGCCCAGTGGTGGCGAAAAAGAACCTGAGGTGCGTTGCACAACAAACGTAAAAACCTCTTTGCAGCAGATAACCTTTCGAATCTAAGCGCAATACGCCTTCACTAGCCTCAAATTTCGTCGTTCCTTGTTCTCATTAGGCTTTCCGTTCTGTGCTCCCTCGTCATTTCATTTTTTGTCAATATTGTTGTCATTCAAAAAGCTGGCAATCTCTCGAAACTTTACATTTCCGCACCAAATACATACGGATGTATTATGCGTCATAACCTATCAATACGTTCGCAGCCTTCAGATGCTTAAAATAATTCTATCGATTTCAGTCCTAAACGGGCACAGGAGAGGCTTTAGCGCCAACCAATACAGGCTCATTAGGATACAGAACCAATTGCGCGCAGTGATCCTAGATGGGGATTTTTCCAAGCCATCCAACGTCGACGCGGGACTATGACAATGGTCCTACAGCTTTACCTTCACCACAGCTTTGCTGGTGGAGCTTCTATTTAGGAAATTCGGCATTTCCAGACCGCTACTGCAATTATAGCTAAAGCAACATATCTCCTTTCTTAGCATCAATCTAACTGGTATTGCACATAACATAAATGTGAGTAATCGCCAAGTTCTCTATTCGTAAAACCTTGGCATTTTCTAATCTATTAATACTGCTGTGCCAAACGAGGTTAGGTGGATCAGTTTTATTGAGCGGCCTAACGTTTCGACCTGTTCGTCGTCTTCAGAGGCCTAAAAGTGGTTCAAGACTTTAGATTTGTTACTTACCCGACCAAGCGCCCTACCCCCCCCCCTTTTCGACATCGTCCTAGGTGCCAAAGAAAAAAGCCCAATGCATGAAAAATAAACTCACCCGCTGATCCACCGTTGACGCGGAGCGACGTCGCTACCGCTGACGCTAGTAGTCGAGTGGTGACTGAGACATACTGTGTCATTCGCACTGATTATACTGAGTATACCAGTGTCATTCGTAAGGACACTCATGTCACCACCGGTCGTTCTATAGCTCACAATGCGAAAGGAATGGCAAGAAGTCACTAGTAATCGAGGGACACTCATTTCGACTATTCAGTGCTGGATTCCTTGCGGAAATCCAGAATGCTTCCAACGCTTTCCTAGACGAAGTATCGGTCTCATATGTCAGAACCATGCACTTAATATCAAAGTCGGTACCTTCATGCCCCTCAACCCTGTGCTTGCCTAACGGACTAGACAAAATGCCACGCCTTTTGCTGGCCAGGTGTTCTTTAATGCGAAGTGCCAGTACCCTTCCAGTTTCCCCTATGTATCCCAGGATTTTTCCCCAGAGTTGAGGGGCATGGAGGTACCGACTTTGATATTAAGTGCATGGTTCTGACGTATGAGACCGATACTTCGTCTAGGAAAGCGTTGGAAGCATTCTGGATTTCCGCAAGGAATCCAGCACTGAATAGTCGAAATGAGTGTTCCTCGGTTACTAGTGACTTCTTGCCATTCCTTTCCCATCGTGAGCTTTAGAACGACCGGTGGTGACACGTGTGTCCTTACGAATGACACTGGTATACTCAGTATAATCAGTGCGGGATGACACAGTATGTCTCAGTCACCACTCGACTACTAACGTCAGCGGTAGCGACGTCGCTCCGCGTCAACGGTGGATCAGCGGGTGAGTTTATTTTTCATGCGTTGGGCTTTTTGCTTTGGCACTTAGGACGATGTCGGAAAGGGGGGGGGGGGTAGGGCGCTTGGTCGGGTAAGTAACAAATCTAAAGTCTTAAACCACTTTTAGGCCTCTGAAGACTACGAACAGGTCGAAACGTTAGGCCGCTCAATAAAACTGATCCACCTAACCTCGTTTGGCACAGCAGTATTAATAGATAAATGTGAGTATTTATCATGAAGCAGCCACAAGCCCGGACCAGATTCATCATCCGCTTACCGTCCTCTGACAATCAAAATACCGCCAAACCCCTGATATGACATTCAACAGCATTAGGTTTGGCCGTGTTTTCACCGTTAGAGGGCGGTAAGCGGTTGATGAATTCGGCCCTTGGTGACAACCCTGCTATTTGGAAATTATGTAACATCCCTCTGTTAGAATTAACTAGGGGAAACTGCTCTCTTCCCAGAAATCGACGATTGCGTCTTACCTGGAGCGCGTGGTTACCTTAGCCTTTTCTGTTGTTCAAGTCCCGTCGTTGTAGAAGGTGTTCTTCGTTCCATGCCCTGCATAAGCCTTAGGGTACTAGAGCAGTGTGCGCGGTGGTGGAAGCAAAGAGACTGCCAGCTGACACTTCAGAAGATATTGCTGACGACGAGTGATTGATGAATGACGACAAAGAACGACTTTCCGCCGTGCAGTGTGGGTTAAGACCATTGTACCCTGCAGGCGCGCAGTTGCGCAGTCTGTAGTGAATCCCCACGAATACGCCTCCACGGAGGCTCTGATTGCTGCACCCGAAACGATGGATCGCACATGCGCCGAACTGTTGCATAATTTTAATCGACGAATATCAAAAAGTGAACCAAACCGAGGCAAGCCGGAGCCATCGTAGCAGCGTCGATCTCCTTGGACTGCCAACGACTGCATTTCCTCTCCCACCGTATCGTCTACCCACGCACACCTCGTCAGTGCCATCGTAGCGACACACTCATGGTAAGCAGCCGAGAAACCCCCTTCGTCTGGGCTGGTCGGCCAGACAAGTGATAACCAAGCGATCCATTGTTCCGCATCCATCTACCAATCGTGTTCACCGCATCCGTCTGCCGCAGCGATATTCTCTCCAAGAAGTCAAGCTTATCAACCAACGTACGAGGATCGCCACCATATTACAATTAACCGTGTGGTTCTCCTTCGATGAACCCATCGGGGCGGGTCTGGGGCTTTACGCAGGCTGGTCGACGTAAACCCCGGAAATTTGAAGGACGGTCAGGAGGTACAGAATATGGCCACGTCACTTGCTGGTAAGCGTACTATCTTTTTATTGATCTCCTGGCTCACCCACCCCAACCCCCTAGGATTCATTGAGAGTCTAGTGACTGCATCACGAAGCCTTAAAGACGCGAAAGAAGTTTTCCCTCGTTCATGCTGTGCTAGGATGGAAACTCAACTCGGCTGTATCGACGCGTTGCCTGGAGATTCAGATAGATTTGGAGGGGCTAGTGGAGCAGAATGCTTAACGCTTAATTGACACTAACGTATCGTATCCCTAAATTTATAGTGATGTTCATTGTATAACGCTGAACTTATAAACGGATGTGAGATAATTTGTATTAGTATCCGGAGTCATAAGTGGTAACTTCAGATGTGTCGTATAGTCGTGCGAGAATGACCGAGTGAGCACGGTGCGAATTGTAGGCGTAATGAAAATAAGGGTCGAAGGCGTTCGAAGGAATAGCGTACACATATGCGAGCGTAGACAGAAAAGCAAGACGAGTTCAGGTGACACTAAGTGGAAGGCTACAGTTCGTGCCACCAGTCTTGGTAGCAGGCCTTAGAAGATCGGTAGTAAAGTACCGCCGAGTAGCAGGGAATGAGCAGGGGGAGTGGTGTAAATCTTCGAGATGGACCACCGAGCGTTGTGAGTTCTCTCCCTCCAGGTCTCGTCCTAAGCGCTTGAGACAGAAAGTGACTTCATGGCGCTGCACGGTTGGAGGAGGCTGACGATGCAGTTCAGTGGTGTCTTCCTTTATTCGCCATTAACATCGCTGACATCGTTTATAAGCTATCTGTTCCGATAGGAATTGACAACATTACACATCATAAGCCGCATCAAAAAAGACACATCACAGTACAATCGATTGCTGCAAAGTTACAAGAGTCGTGGTGTTCCACGACACTCCGGCGAGCGGAGACAGACAAACTCATAGAGGAGAACATAGTAAACGAAGTGGGTAAAACAAGCGATTACTGATTTACCGAAAATCTGTCCAAATACTAACTAGGTGCACCAATCAGCCGTCAATCTAATTTATCACGATAGTGCAACAAACTAACACGAAACTAGCACGAGGCCAGGTGTACTCCGGAGGCTCGCTTGCACCAACCGATTCGAATATCTCCTCACACCTGACCATCCGTCCCACTCGTCATAGCAGCAGATCTGACCACAGATACGGCATATTGAATCAATAGTGAAAGTAGGACAGCGCAGCAAAAGACGCTTGGGATCACGAGTCAACGATTCAGCGGCTTGTGCGCCTAGCGCTTCTCGCCGGCTCCGCAGTTGTAGAAACACTTAATACGTTCATCGCTTGTGTATGGTCCGGAATTACAGCCCGACATTAACAGCGACCTTTATCTAGCGTCACCATGTGGCCTCACAACAATACAACGATTCCTGTAGAATGTTACAGCAAAGCTTGTTTCTGTACGCTACGATCATTTCTTTGGTAACATTCCTGGCAATATCGCCGCCACTTATGCGCGTCAAGGCTTCTCAATAACTCAATCTTAACCCGACCATGGACTAATCGTAAGTGGACATGGCACTACACTTCGAACCGCTCGCTGAGGCCGCCAGAGATCTAAAGGAGCAGTTGAACTCCTTCGCCACCACGTCTGCTTCCAAGATCGACGCCGTTACTGACGGACTCGCTCGCCCAACCGAGGCTCTCAACAAAAAAAGAACCTACTCTTGAAACAGACATAACCGAGGTCAAACTGCAAATTCTGCACGATCCTATTATATAAAGCAGAGAGGCATGAATCACTGACGGGAGACGTCTGTCGCTTTCTGCCCGCTTTCTGCCGGCTTTCTGCCGACATTCTGCCGACATTTCTGCCGACATTTCTGCCGACAGCCGTCGCTAGACCCAGCCGTTCGTCGTATCGCCGCCGCCAACCGTAAACACCACAACATGGCAGCATGGCAGGCAGCCATGACCGCCGATGTTTACTACCCAGGCAGCCATGACCGCCGCTGTTGACTATCACGATGCTGCCCCTGCCGGGTGGTCACCAAAGAACACCCACTTGATGAGGTTTCGCAAGGCGTCATCGCGGCTATGACGAGAGCCGCCGCTGCCGGGTTCAGACAACACGTGCAGCGTTGCGGAAAAGGTCTGCGACGCGGCGCTACTCAGACCCCATGATCTCTGATGGAACACGTCGATGCCCACCTTTCGCTTTTGCTTCCCTCCAAGATCGTTACTGTTGCACTTGGGCGTTATTGCTATCTATCTACCACTATATAATTGAGTTAGCTCCTGGCCTGTAGATGAAGAGGCGTATCTCACTCAGGTTGGGAACCTGGCTGAGATACGCCTCGTGGAAGCACGTGTAATCTCATGGGACCCCTTGCGACGCCTCCGCGTACCTCGCGCGGGCAACGCGTGCCGTTCAACATGGAATATTGTTGCATCAGAGGAAGCGCATCCTCCTCCTGCTTGACACAACGGCCTGTGCGCGTTTCTGAGTGCCTGAATCCAGAAGACGGGTTCCCTTCGTCGCACCACAACCTTCTGGAGTCAGAAGAAACGAAAAGAAAGGAAGCAGAGATCACATCGCCGTCGTACGACGACCGTTCGCATTTAGAACTCAGCATTATCCCATGTTGAACGGAAAACTTTACTGCTGCAGCAGAGGAAGCACAACCTCCTCCTGCTTGACGCAGCGACATCTGCGCGCGCTTCTGAGCGTCTGGACCCAGAAGACGGGTCCCCTTCGTCGCGCAACAAGCATCTGGAGGTGACACCGTCGTCGTACGAAGAGCAGCGGCATCCAGAATTCGACATGGGACGCTCCTGCAGCCGAGGAAGCACAGCCTCCTCTTGATTGACACAGCGGCATCTGCGCCCGTTTCTGAGCATCTGGATCCATAACACGGGTCCCATACGTCGCGCAACAATCGTCTAATGTGAGAAGCGGTTCACCGACGTCGTGTGACGAGTGGCCGCATTCAGAGTTCAGCATTATCCAACGTTGAACGGAAAATGTTACTCGCGCGAGATACGCCTCCGCTTACCTCGCGCGGGCAACGTTTGCCGTTCAACATGGGATGTTGCTGCAGCAGAGGAAGCGCAGCCCTCTCCTGCTTGACTCAGCGGCAACTGCGTGCGTTTCTGAGCATCCTGATTTCGAATACGTGTCACCGACGTCTGCCGTGAGGACCACTAAGGGGTGGTGGAGAAGGGAAGTAAGGGGCCTCTTGGGTGCACCAGGTGAGCGTCCAGGAAGAAAAAGAACAACATGAAGGAGGGACCAGGACGGGGAAGCCAGCAAGAAGAGACCAGTAGGGGTCAATAGTTAAAACAAGGAAGTGGGCCAGCGGTTGGGACCGGGAAGGTGGGGGAGGGAGAATACCAGTAAAAGGGACCAGCAATTAAATCTAGAAAGAAGAAACGAGTGAGGAGGAAGCTGGCACCCGGATTCGGAAGACGTGTCAACAGTGGAGGGACCGAAGTACTGCGCAGCACCATCCAATGATGTTACTGGACGGTGTGGAGAAAATGTCTATGATGAAAGATACCGAAGTGGTGAAAGGCTTGATGCCGATGAAGTACGCAGCAGGTCCTAGATGTTAGCGAATTTTAGTTTAAGTTTGACAAAACCTACTTTTTTAGGTCAGTGATGCTCTGCAAAGTCGCGCGAAGCGTGCAAGTGCGAGACACGCCGTTAGACGTGTCGGAGCACTTGTATATATATATATATATATATATATATATATATATATATATATATATATATATATATTATTATATAAAGCAGAGAGGCATGAATCACTGCCGGGAGACGTCTGTCGCTTTCTGCCGACATTCTGCCGACATTTCCGCCGACAGCCGTCGCTAGACCCAGCCGTTCGTCGTATCGCCGCCGACAGCCGTCGCTAGACCCAGCCGTTCGTCGTATCGCCGCCGCCAACCGTAAACACCACAACATGGCAGCATGGCAGGCAGCCATGACCGCCGGTGTTTACTACCCAGGCAGCCATGACCGCCGCTGTTGACTATCACGACGCTGCCCCTGCCGGGTGGTCACCAAAGAACACCCACTTGATGAGGTTTCGCAAGGCGTCATCGCGGCTATGACGAGAGCCGCCGCTGCCGGGTTCAGACAACACGTGCAGCGTTGCGGAAAAGGTCTGCGACGCGGCGCTACTCAGACCCCATGATCTCTGATGGAACACGTCGATGTGCCCACCTTTCGCTTTTGCTTCCCTCCAAGATCGTTACTGTTGCACTTGGGCGTTATTGCTAAAATTTATCGGGGCGGGTGTTGCGTCCCTAGCTCACACTTCGATCTGGCAATCAATATCCTAATCTGGAAGGCGCTCTTTTTGATTTGGAAATTGTTCACTTTGATGCATACTAACTTCGCGTGCTGGGTTACTAAGCTATTTATACCTGCCCAGGTCCTCGAATTTTATGCGGTGAACCAGGACAGCTCAGCGAAGGAAGTTCGTCGGACCTACGCATGGTTCGTCTACGCTTTCAACCAAGTCTTGCCGCTAGGTCCCAATTTTCTGCAGTGCACTGACCAATTTCCATTAGCACTGTATGCAGAGGAGGACAGTATTTTTGTCCGAAGTCACCTGTTCCGAAGATCGTCACACGTCGTCGCATAAGGCATGGCGGCTGGACGGAAACGGTCAGGCGTTCGATTAGGCCTGACGAGCTGCCATAGGTTGTGAACACGACTCCAGACGAAGCAGGAGTGCTGTGGGCGTTTTCTTGAATGCTATACAGGGATGTGAGTGATGCACAGCAAGGCATCAATCTGTAGCAGGCGTGCGTTTCTACGCGTTCGACTTCGACGCTAGGGATGCTTCCTTACCCAGCGTTGGTTGCCGGCGAACCCTGGCGTGGCCCGCACATCCAGCGTGAGTCGCCGGCGAAGCCGGCGACGGACGCTGGGTGGGTAAGGAATCCCATCTAGGTTTGGGCTCCGTTCTCAGCGTGGCCCACCATACCCGAAGCCGGCGAAGCCGGCAAGCCTGGCGTGGCCCGCACATCCAGCGTCAGTCGCCGGCGAAGTCGGCGACGGACGCTGGGTGAGGAATCATCCCTAGCTAGGTTTGGGCTCCGTTCTCAGCGTGGCCCACCATACCCGAAGCCGGCGAAGCCGGCAAGCCTGGCGTGGCCCGCACATCCAGCGTCAGTCACCGGCGAAGCCGGCGACGGACGCTGGGTGAGGAATCATCCCTAGCTAGGTTTGGGCTCCGTTCTCAGCGTGGCCCACCATACCTGAAGCCGGCGAAGCCGGCAAGCCTGGCGTGGCCCGCACATCCAGCGTCGGACGCTGGGTGAGTAAGGACTCCCATCTAGGTTTGGGCTCCGTTCTCAGCGTGGCCCACCATACCCGAAGCCGGCAAGCCTGCCGTGGCCCGCACATCCAGCGTCGGACGCTGGGTGAGTAAGGAATCCCATCTAGGTTTGGGCTCCGTTCTCAGCGTGGCCCACCATACCCGAAGCCGGCAAGCCTGGCGTGGCCCGCGCATCCAGCGTCGGACGCTGGGTGAGTAAGGAATCCCATCTAGGTTTGGGCTCCGTTCTCAGCGTGGCCCACCATACCCGAAGCCGGCAAGCCTGGCGTGGCCCGCACATCCAGCGTCGGACGCTGGGTGAGTAAGGAATCCCATCTAGGTTTGGGCTCCGTTCTCAGCGTGGCCCACCATACCCGAAGCCGGCGAAGCCGGCAAGCCTGGCGTGGCCCGCACATCCAGCGTCGGACTCTGGGTGAGTAAGGAATCCCATCTAGGTTTGGGCTCCGTTCTCAGCGTGGCCCACCATACCCGAAGCCGGCAAGCCTGGCGTGGCCCGCACATCCAGCGTCAGTCGCCGGCGAAGCCGGCGACGGACGCTGGTCAGCGATAACAAAGACTGCCATCCAACTGGAGGATGCTGCAAAGTTACAAGAGTCGTGATGTTCCACGACAGAGGCTCCGTTTGTCGTGTGCACTCCGATCCAAAGACCTTGATTCGGATTTGTCGTCAAGATCAACCAATCGTTCATCTGTATAGGGTCGGCAAATTGTTACCAGATTTGCGTAGAAGTATAAAACACTGACTTGCAAATGGGCTGAGCACCACAAGTCATTGTAAAAGGCAGGCATGCATTCAAATTGCCTCCACAGCATGGCATAGAAGTAGGATACGTGGCGCATCCCAAAAGGGATTGGCTGAAGCCATTCTCCATTCTCTTTTTCCTTTTAATTTCTTAATTCTGCTTTAGCCTCCCCTGTATGGTGGACTGACTCCAATAAATAAGAAAAAAGGAAAACGAGGGAAGAAAGAAAGAGATGTTGGAAAGGTGAGCGTATTGTTAACTATATCAGATGTTCTGAGTAGAACAAATGTGCTCATACGGAGGTTCCTCCAGAAAAACTTCTGACCAATATCATAGAAGATGCTTATCATAAATGCAGTGGTTCACTTGTAAGTGCTAAAGAAACAATAAAATTATATGTACCCGCTTTTTGGTCCCAGATGGTTCCGCCTTTTCTATTCGCTGCACAACTGGATTGTGTTATTAACTTTATCCGGTTATCAGCACGGAAAGCTAGCAAAATTATTCAGTGCCAGCTGCACTATTATCGCTGGCACAGCGAGAGAAAAATGCGATATGACAGAGGTTGAGGAAGAGGGTGGCCAGAGGAAAAGGGTTGAATCAATGCCCTCTGTCCCCCTACAGACGGAGGATACCCAGAAGTTAGAGCATGAACAGGATCTACAAGAATCATGAGGCAAGAGAGTTATTGAATTGACAGGCATCTTGGCTGGGAAAGGCGGTCAGGTACGGCATGGTGACGAAAGTAGTCATGAGGATATTGTGAAAACGGTAGGCGCTCATGAGACAGGCCAGAGATGGTGAAACAACAACAGAGCGCATCTCCGGTTACGGTAGAGCAACGGTCATAATCCTCATAAAACTATTTTCAGGAACGAAATGAGAGATCTACGACGCTGCCAGGCGCTGAACCAGGTATAGCAAAGGCTCCCAAGTCCACCGAAAGACGAGAGACATGCCCCTCTACAACAATCGACGTCAGTAGTCGGTTATCTTGCTGGTCCGACTTCTCTTTTGAATCCTTTTCCTTTAGAGACCGAGACGAACTACTCAAGTCTATAATGACGGAAACATTTCAATAGATATGACAGGATAACCTTCTATTTAAAAGGTATCCTGACTGTATATAATTTACGTTTTCATGCTCATTTATCTAGCCGAATTTCAGATTGTCTTCGTTTGAATGCATAGCAGTAATCCAGAAATTTTCAACGCTTCTAGACCTAGTTCAAATGCAATAAATAGCTTAAGAGAAACGGTTTTTTACACTATACCTTGGTTACGGAAAGCATAGAGATAGTAAGCTGGACAACCTCATGATTTCTAGAATGAGGATCTAGGGTTGTGAGCACTCAGGAATGCAAGATGCATAATCCTAAAGGTCACGCCAAAAATAAAGGATAAAGGATAAAGGACGGCGTTGCTCAATCCCTTCTGGGATGCGCCAGCGCATTCTACTTCTAGGGGATGTCGTGGAGGCGACATGAATGCGTATTTGGCCATACAATGACTTGCGGTGGCCAGCCGATGAATAAGTCAGCGCTCTATCCTTCCCAGACAAGTCTGGTACCAATTCACCGACTCCGGAGGGATGGAAGGCTTGGTTGGCCTGGGCGGGAAATCCGAACCAGGAACGTGGTATCGGGTGCACGCGACATTCGCGCCTCCACCGACTGCGCTACACGCGCCCAACGCCAAAGATAGGACCACAAAATTCTGATTACCCGTGAATTGGTATAACTAATTCTTTGATGCCCTTACAGAATTTCGATCCGGACCATGAATCACCTAGATGCCTGAACTGGCGAGACAAAGATGCATACAATTAATTGTAAATCAAATTGCGTTCCACTCAACAACATCCACGTCAGAGGAAAACAGGATCATTATTATTTCTTTGCTGGACTACATATTACACCTGGTATCACAATGAAAATCCGGTTCTGTCTTAATGGGTGGAGAACATCTCACTTGACCTAAGCGGCAATGGCGAGAGAACTTAAGATAAACTACTATACAAAAGCAACGGTCGCGTGGTAGCGCAGTCGGAAGAGATGCCGGCTGCCGCGTGCGTTTCAGGATTCCTGGCTCGGGCTTTCCGCCCAATCCAACCAAGACAATATCTCTTCGGGATCGTAGAATTGGTACCGACTTGTTTGGGAAGGATAATTAACTGAAGTAATCGTCGGGCGGTCACCGCAGATCATTTTATAGGGCAAATACGCATTCAACGACATCCCGTGGATGTGGAATGCACGGAGCTTCCCAAAGGAAATTGATTAATTTCTTTTTCTTTATCCTTCTATAAAAACAACACACCATACCAGCCCAGGCGATGAAGTTCCATTGCAGTTTCCTTCAAAAACCGTTCAGGTTGTTCTTTCGAGCTACGGGGACACTAGCTCTTCATGAAGTATGTATAGGGTGCGTAAAAAGTATTGACGCAGTAAATGGCGGTTGTGGAAATAGTATTGCGCAGTAAGTTTTAAAATATTCATTTCAGAAATATGGAAAATGATCTTGCAAACACGACAGAATAAGTCGTAATTGACATCGGCTCCTTTACTGTGAATACAGGAGCGAAAACGGCGGAAAAATTCATGAGCACGCGCCGCAAGTATTCGCTTGCATTTTGTTCCGTGCTTCGAACAGGGTAGCCTTCTGCGACTGGTCACTTCTGTTGAAAGTAGCACAGACCTCATTCTTCAAAATCACCTAGAAAGAGTAATCCAGCGGATTCACGTTCAAGCTGTGCTCGCCTGAGAAGCTGTTCACACCTGCGCGCGTTATCTGTTTGCCGTTATGGGACAGAGGTTGACAATTTTTGGTTTGAACGTTATCGTGCTTGAACATCTTGTAATCATCATCTGTTATGACAGAGCCGTGGCTGACGTTTGGGTTGCTGACCTCTTTCCTCACCAACCGTTTCGAACAGCGCCAAATTCTCTTGTTAAGGAAGTATTCAGCTGTCTGGATAACAGACAAAAAAAGGGCCACCGTAACGGTGACGATCATGTTTCTTCAGTTTTTTTTTGTGAGTGTTTTTTTGAGCACAATAAAAGGATAAAGGACGGCGTTACTCAATCCCTTCTGGGATGCGCCAGCGCATTCTACTTCTACGGGATGTCGTGGAGGCGACATGAATGCGTATTTGGCCATACAATGACTTGCGGTGGCCAGCCGATGGACAAGTCAGCGCTTTACCCTTCCCAGACAAGTCTGGTACCAATTCACCGACCCCGGAGGGATGGAAGGCTTGGTTGGCCTAGGCGGGAAATCCGAACCAGGAACCTGGTATCGGGTGCACGCGGCAGTCGCGCCTCCTCCGACTGCGCTACACGCGCCCTTGAGCACAATACAGACAACAAAAATAACACATAAAAACCTGAGGGGTAGAAACAGAAAGCTGGAGCTGAAACAAAAAGTAGGTGCGTCAATACTTTTTACGCACCCTGTAGGTCACCCTAGTGGACGTCCATCTCGAGATCCAAATCATTCTGGCATATCCTCCGTTGTGGATTCGTTGGAGGTCACTTTAGTGCCTTCTCCATCTTGGCAAAAAAGGCTGAAAAGTGAACTGAAAGGCAAAGTGAACTCCAACGAATTTTCAACACTTTTTGTTGCGCAAGACGGGTGGTACGCAGTCAGAAGAGCCGTCGGCTATCGTCTGTACCCATAGTCAATGTTCTTCGGGCATGTCCCGCCCATGCTAACCACGCCTCGGAAACCTCTGATCGTCAAATTGGTACCAGACTTGTCGGAGCAGGAGAAAGCACTGACTTGTCCATCGGCTAGCCTCCATAAGTTGTTTAAATGTCAAGTACGCATTCAGTTTGGATCCATGGCATCCAATAGAAGTATTAGGATGTGACGAATTAAATGGCACTGGCTCGCGCCATTTTTTGGCGCGTCTTTACGCGTTTGATCAAGAACAAACCGTAACATGTGGCATATCATTTAGAAGCGCAAACTTTGCTCTACCGGTGAGTACCAAATTTTCTATGTAAAAGTGGGAAAACCTTAGAGTTTTATTGACTTTTTTGCAGATGGACAAAAGGGTAATCCGAGGCATTTACTTGTATGAATTCAAGCTGGGCACTACAGCTAAGGAGGCGGACGAGAAGATCAACGCCGCATTCGGTCAAGGATGTTCCACAATTCGGACGGCGTATCGTTGGTATCAGAAGTTCCGGAATGGAGATGAGAGCTTGGAAGAACATGAAGGTCGTGGGAGGCATAGTGATGTTGATGAGGACAAGCTGAGAGATGTGGTAGAGGAGGATCCACACAAAGGTACCAGGGAGATAGCGAAGGTTCTTGGCGTCAGTCACAACACAGCTGCCCGGCATCTGAAGGAAAATGGAAAGACCAAAAAGCTGGAAAGATGGCTGCCTCACGAGCTGTCTGAGGAGCAAAGAAACCGACGATATGAGATCTCGTCCGCACTGCTTCTACGGAACGAAACGGACCCATTCCTTGATCGCATCGTAACCTGTGACGAGAAATGGATAATGTACGACAACAGGCGACGATCGGCACAGTGGGTGGACAGCGATGAGAGCCCCAAGGTTTTTGCGAAGCCGGAATTGCACCAAAAGAAAGTAATGGTGACAGTATGGTGGTGTTCGCTGGGAATTATTCACCACAGCTTCCTCCCTCCCGGTGAATCCATCACGGCAGAGAAGTACTGCATTGAAATTGAAGAAATGATGAAAAAGTTGAAGGATATCCGGCCGGCCTTGGTAAACGAAGGCGAGTTCTCTTTCTGCACGACAATGCTCGCCCCCATGTAGCACGAATGACGTTGCAGAAATTGAATGAACTGAGCATTGAAACTCTACCACATCCTCCGTTTTCTCCCGACCTCTCCCCAACAGACTACCATTTCTCCAAGCATCTTGGCGACTTCTTGGTAGGGAAAATATTCAAAGACCAACAGGATGCCGAAAGTGCCTTCGAAGATTTCGTCAATTCTGATTTTTATGCTACTGGGATAAAAAAAATTTGTGTCACGTTGGCAAAGATGTGTAGAATCAGAAGGTTTTTATTTCGATTAATAAACTTGTCTACAAGCCGAGATATTAACTGTTTAAATTTACAGTGGTTCAGTGCCATTCATTTCGTTAAACCTAATATAATATACGGCTCATACCAAATGGATTCGATCGGCTCGAATGCCGAATCCCTTCAGTTTTAAAAAATGCGTACACTGATTCCAAATTCCTGGTTCGGATTTTCCACCCGTGCCAACCGAGCCTGCTATCCTTGTCGACGAATCGGTTCTAGACTAGCTTGGAAAGGACGAAACACTGACTTGTCCATCGGCTGACCACCGAAAGTCGTTGTATCTGGCAAATACGCATTCAAATTCCTCCGCAATACCCCGTAGCGGCAGAGTGCACGGCGCACCCCAAAGCGGTTGATTAATACCGTCCTTCATCAATTTTTATCGCCATCAAATATCGTCGTGAGAGCTGTTAACTTTGATAAGAACCACTCCTGGCTTTTCTATAAATGGTTGAAAGAGTTCAAGCAAGAAGGTTTATCATCAACAACACCTGATCAGCATTAAAGGAAGTGATCAATCTTACAACCTTAACGACATCGAGAGCATTACATTTAGTGGACATTCAAGATCTAGAGCAATATGTACCATTTTCGCGTTGAATTGGACACTTTTCAAATCAAATGGACACTTCTAAGCTAGCCTAAGGCTTTTGAAATCAGAACGAGCTCTGCCAAATTAAAATGAGCTTTTTCTAAATTGAACTAGAAAATCTTTTAAAAAAGGTTAGAATATTTTTTTTGTTCAAGGAAAATTTTAGTATAGCTTTCTTTGAATTTTTAAATCGTATACCCAATTAGTGAACACATTGTTTGAAATTTTATGAATTTTTCAAGAAAAAAATGTTTTAAGCATGCTTTAAAGAGTAGGAAGGCGGCCATTTTTTGTGTCAAAACAGATTGCGCCATGCCGTCGTCCAAAACGTCGCGACTTTTGTTCGATTGATAGAGAATTTGTATGCATGGAGTTTGACAGCTGTCAACGATATAACAGAAACAATTGTAAAGAACACACATACGCCACATGAAAGTGAGTGCCACTCACACTATCAATCAAATAAAGGTGCGGCGAACTCTTTGAATGCCTGGCGCGATATAATCTTTTAGTACGCTATGTGCTTGTCTCTTTCTCATGCTTCAAAACAAATTGTAATTTTCTATTTTTTCTAGCAAAATAAAAGTTTTATAAAATTATTACACTTATTTGGGCGGGTAAACTAAAAAATTTCAAAGAAAGTTATACCAAATTTGCCTTCGACAAGAAATTATTCTAACCAACTCATTTAGTCTGCAGTTGAACCTGCTTAAAGACTACTGAATTTTTAAGAGTTCGCTTTGATTTCAAAAGTCTTAAAACTAGCTTAGAAGAGTGTCGAATTTGATTTGAAAAATGTCCAATTCGACGCAAGAATGGTATAAGCAATGACAGTCCTCATTTCGTCTTCAACATATCCATGTAGGCTCCTTCAAGAAGATCATCGTCTGCTACGCCCAGCTTCGCCTTTAATTCGTGAGCCACTTTTTCCCCGGCTAGAGCACTTTCCTCTTCAGACAGGCAGACCTGAAAGTGTTATGATGAGAGGTTGTTTGAAATGCTTAGCAATTCCGTTCGATGCGTGCAGATCGCTAGGAGTTGAGCAGTGAAATACTCCGAATGCAAATGCATCCCAAAATCTACAATTCATTGTGTTCATTTTTTTGTAGATCCCATAAACAAGTTCAATAAATGAACAAATAAATAAATAAATCTTCCTTGAATCAACTACGTTCTTCAGACTTGAAGCAAAACCAGCACACATGTCACTAGATGATTCGTAACTACCTTATTGTTTAAAGGATGACCAAAAAGCTTCACCTCGAGCTCCATGAAGTCGCCAAGTCCTTCCACAGAGTCTATGTGAATGCGCGTTCTTTCATGGATGAACAACGTTCGTGTTTTGTTCACTTCTCCTTTGATGCCCATCGAACACTGTAGACTTGTCTGAAAGGAAAGCAGGTGAGTTGGATGTGACATGAGTTCAGTTCATTTTCTTAGATAAAACATCGCTAATTTTTCAAATCCACTGTTCTCTAGAGGTACAAATTTACTAGCCAACATAGATTCACACATAATAAATAAAAATATATAAGTTTTTTCTTCTACACAACACAAATACCGCTCCATTGCTCCGGTTTCTTTGTGATATAGACGCAACAACCTTCCATTTTTGCAGCTTTTCCATAATTCCCTTGAAAGATAAGCTGTTCATAAAACAGGAGGAACCGACGGATCCATAGCGATTGATCTAGTAGAGTTAGCAGCATTCATTGGTCATATGGCCTATAAAATCTAATTGTACTATACCTAACAGAGATAGAATTGCATTCACAAGTCCGTTTCCTCCCTAGCTGACAAAAATTAGCCATTTTTAGCTGAATTTCCAGTTTTTTGACCATGTTATATTGAATGGAATCATTTTGTTTGGCAACAAACGGTGATCTGCCGTGACAACACGACGTTGGTGCATTATAATTGTAACTGGGAACATAGTGGATAAAGGATAAAGGACGGCGTTGCTCAATCCATTTTGGGAGGCGCCACGCATTCTACTTCTACAGGATGATGTGGAGGCGATTTGAATGCGTATTTAGCCGTACAATGACTTGCGAAGGCCAGCCGATGAACAAGTCAGCGCTTTTCCTTCCCAGGCAAGTCTGGCACCAATTTGTTGAGGCCGGAGGGATGGAGGGCTTGGTTGGAATGGGCGAGAAATCCGAACCAAGAACCTGGTATCGGGTGCACACGACATCCGGCACCTACTCCGACTACGCTACTCACACCCATATTGGAAACTGGAAATTTATTTTATTTAAAGTCTACATACAATATTTTCATCAGTCATTTTCACGAATCGTCATTCAAGTGCGGTGGCCGTGAAGATTTACATCATAGCGGAATTCAATGTCACTCCTACTTGTTGTAGCAATTCTCATTTCCATAGCATGAATCGTGTATAAGCAGAAGCATCCGAAGCCGTCAGGATCGAATGCACTGAAGGACGTAAGCGCAAGTCCAGGGAAGTCCCATATAGGCTCTTCTCAAACGGGCCCTCCTCCACAGGATCCTCTATCAACATCAAAAGGAGATGCACAGAAAATGATGGAATCAGAGAACTTCCGTCAGCAGGTGGCCAGCCTTCCTGTCTCGACGCCACAAACCCCCGGTCCGCCGATGACTTGATGCAAGTGGCTCAATAGGATCCTCTCGAGGACCGGCGCCATCGGGAGCACCGGAAAAGAAAAAGTCTAAGAGCAAGACGAAGACAAAGACGAAAACGAAGAAGAAGTAGTCGAAATCGAAGAACAAGGCGGCGAAGCTCGCTGGCAGACGCGGAGCGATGGACAGCGGCTCGGAAGACGAAGCAGAAAAGTGATGGCTAGGGAATAAAATCCGCTCAGATGTTTTTCTCTGAAAACATGTTGTCGGTGCAGCTTTTATAAACTTTTTATACAACTTATTTTATTTAAAGTATAACATATATTTAAAGTACACTAAGAGGAAGACCCTATGATACCCCCATATAGTTTCTAATTAATGGTTCCTAAAGCCATAACATTTTATTTGAAAATGAAACTATATCATCCTCTCTTTTTATTAGAAATGGGGGGATACAACGAAATCTTTTTTTATTGGTGTCCTCGCATTTAGCAAATTGGGTGGGAGAAATAGATTTTCGCTAGACATTCGAAATAAATTGAAAGTAGTCAGTTCTGTGAGAAACAGTAAGTGCACTGCGAACGCCTTGCGAATGCATTATTATTGACAAACAAATTTTAAAAGGGAACTACTCACTTTTAATGGTTCCAGGATTTCCTGTGGGACATCAAACTTGTTGTACTTGCATTCCTTCGGTCCGGCCACATCCGGGCGGTCGTACCAGATCAGTTCAGTGCGCATCTAATTGAATATAATCATTGCGTGATAGAATGGGAGTTATTGGTGCATGTCGTACATTCCGGACACAGGGGTAGCAACTTCAATAGCGCCATCCAATCAGTACACCGAATGAAGACGCTTCTCTGAGTGGCAAGCCCGTCTAGGCTACACGTGTCAGAATTGCCCAAATTTCAGAGTTTTTCCTTTGTTCTGCTCCTTTCGAAGTTACTCACCTGTCCAGGTGAACTCAGCCATGTTGTGCACGAAAAGTAACTGCGGGCTATTCTTGCACGGGTACTTTATACGGACTGCATCGCGGAGTTAATCCGCCTGTTGAGTTTCAACCGCCTCCCCAGCCTAGCAGCTGACTGTCCGCATTGACCGACACCTCAGGTGACCTGCCTCTGCCCCTGAGCCCCGTCTGTGTCTCCGAAAAGGACGTGTTCCGTCAATCATCGGTTTGCACGCCGCTTGGGCTGACCAGGATACTATCTCAACGGTAGGTCGGAACGGCTGAAGTGTTGTATATGGGCAGAATCGCCTCTCTCTGAGAAACAACAGAATGCAAATATCTCGGTCCCAATACAACTCTGCGCAGAGATAGGGACAACAGAAGTTGGGCCGTTGGCGACGTTAGCCCTCTGACTGTGCGCGGAAGGCGTGCTCAAGTTGGCTGGAAACAGCGATTATGAGGATTACGCCGTCCCTTCACTCACTGCGCCACCATCGCTCGCTCGTCATCGCTGTTTCCAGCCAACTTGAGCCCGCCCTCCGCGTGCAGGCATAGGGCCAGGGCCGCCAACGGCCCAACTTCTGTTGTCCCTATCTCTGCGCAGAGTTGTATTCGGCTCGAGATATTTGCATTCTGTTGTTTCTCAGAGAGAGGCGATTCTGCCCTTGAGCCGCTCCGACCTATCGTTAGGATAGTTTCCTGGTGAGTGCAGGAAACCGATCGCTTATATTCAAATTTCAAAACAAAATGGGCACTTCAAATAAAATTCGACATCTCTCAAACCAAACTGGATACTCTTCAAACTAAATTGGACACTTCTAAAGAAGCCTGATGCTTCTGAAATCAAGCTGAACGTCTTCCAAATGAAAATGACTTTACAGGCTAAACCACAGACTCCCGAGATGATTTGAATTTTTTTTTGAAGAAGCAAAATGCAGTATTAATTTTTCTTTAATTTTTCAATTCAGCGGTCTCAATAAGTAAACACGCTGTTTAAAATTAAGTTAAAAATTTATTTTCAAAAAATGGTTTGAGGAATGTCTTAAAGAGCCGGAAGACTGCCATTCTTTTAGTGCTAAAAGAAAAGATTGCGCCATGCCCTCATCCAGTACGCCGTTTTTTTTATTCGGTTGATAGCAAATTTTCTGTGTGCACGGAGTTTCGTACCTATAAACGATGCAACAAAAGCAATTTAAAAAAACACACATATCCTCACTTTGATTTTTCATGTAAGCAGCGATTACATTAGCAATTAAATCAAAATCGCAACAAGCTTTTTGAAAAGCATGGCGTGATCTCGTCTTTTAAATTACTAAGTGATTGCCTGCCGCCTTGTTGCGCTTTAAAACAAATCGTCTTTTATTATTTTTCTCAAAAGATAAGAATTTTATAAAAATTTCATGATCATGATCATATGAAACTAAAAAACTAAAATCTAAAAATAGCTAAACTAAAAAAATCAAAGAAATTTATACCAAATCTTCTTTGAACAAAAAATTATTCTAACCATCTTGGAGAGTCAGTGATTTAACCTCTAAGAAGCTTGTTTCTGTTTGGAACACGTTCATTTTGATTACAGAAGCATCAGGTTTGCTTAGAAGAATGTCTGACTTGAGAGGTGTCCAATTTGATTTGAAAAGTATCCTTTTTGGCGTAAAAATGGAATCTTATATTTTCACTTTAAAATGCGTACATTTCTAATAAAATTTGACACCTTTCAAATCTAGTAGGGCACTCTACTAAACTAGCTCGTCGCTTTTGAAATCAAACTGAACACCTTCCACATTAAAGCGGGCTTCTCGCATATCAAACTCGAGTGTCTAGGAAAAATTTATATGGACCTCTTTGGGATTTTTAATTCAACTACATAAACAAACCGCTCGGAACTATTTACTTTCCTTTTTCTTTAATTTTTCAGAGAAAATAATGGTTTCAACCTTATTCTCAAGTGCAAAAAAAGGCAGCAGTTTTAGCGCATTAAAAGAAGAGATCGCACGCAGTGCAATCGTCTACTCGTTTTAATTTGATTTATAGCCCAAATGCTACTCAAATAAAACAGCAAAGGGAAGGCATATGTGTTTTCTAGAAGTACCTATGCTGTACCGTTTACAAGTGTGACACTCTACGCAAACAAAATTGTTGTTATTAATTAAAGACAAATCGCAACTGACTGGACGATAGGATGGCAACATCTCTACTTAGCAATAAAAACTGCTGCCTTCTTGCTCTTTGAAACAGGCTGTAAAAAAAGTTTTTCTTTGAAAAACAACAATTTCATAAAGTCTCGAACAGCGTTTGCACTTCATGGGGTATGGACATTTTAAAATTATAAAGAAGGTCGTACTAAATTTGTCTTGCCACGAGACCATCTCAACGGTAGGTCGGAACGGCCCGTGTGTTGTATATGAGCAGAATCGCCTCTCCCTGGGAAACAACAAAAAGCAAATATCTCGACCGGAATACAACTCTGCGCAGAGTAGGGACGACGGAAGTTGGACCGTGGGCGGCGTTAGCCCTCTGCCTGCACGCGGAGGGCGGGCTCAAGTTGCTGGAAGCAGCGATGACGAGCGAGCGGCGGTGGCGCAGAGGGTGGAGTGGCGGCGTAATCCCACAATCGCTGTTTCCAGCCAAGTTGAGCGCGCCATACGCGTGCAGGCCGAGGACTAACGCCGCCAACGGCCCAACTTCTGTCGTCCCTTTGCGCAGAGTTGTACTGGAGTCGAGATATTTGCATCTTTTGTTTCCCAGAGAGACGCGATTCTGCCCATATACAACACTTGGGCCGTTCCGACCTACCGTTGAGATAGTCTTCTGGTTGGACACAATTTACTCAACCGTCTCGAGATAGTCTTCCGTTCAATCTCGAAGACGCTCGCTTCGATTTGAAAGTGGTTTAGTTTGATTCCAAAAACGTGCTTGCATAGAAGAGTGTACAATTTGATTTGAAAAGAATTCAATTAAACAACTACCTTTTAATCTCATTTTGGCTGCGATGAGAGCAAAACCTGAAATCCACTGCCAGCGTGCTCCATATGGCTGCTATCTGACGACAGCATAGCACATTGTGTATTATAACGGGTAAAGGATAAAGGTCGGCAGGAGGACTTCTGGGATGCGCTACGCATCCTACTTCTACGGGATATCGTGAAGGCGATTTGAATGCTCATTTGGGCATACAGGTCGGACAAAGTCAATGGCTTTTCCTTTCCAGACAAGTCTGCTACGAACTCACCGACACCAGAAGGATGGAAGGCTTGGTTGGCTTGGCCTAAGCGGAAAATCCGAACCAGGAACCTGGTAGTGGATGCACGTACAGCCATGGTGTACTATACACATCGATAAACCTACCACTCCGTTCTCCTCCACCGATCGCATTTTGAGACGACCTTCGGGCGAATTGTAGAAGATGTCGTGTTGCCGGAGAACTGTTGGCTCGTCACCTGTTAGTTCTTTGGCTAGCCGTACGATCTCATCACGGTCGCGCACTTTCGCCTTGATTTCCACGTTTCTGGTCATCTGAATAGAGAGAGGATCACCTTTCGACATGAAAGCTCATAATAAATGGCCTTGACCATACGATGTCGACTTTTCACGATTTAGGAGTCGCAAAGTATGAACGGTGCAGGAAAAAAGATAAAGGATAGAAGATAAAGGACGGCGTAACTCAATCCTTTTTGGTGTGCGCCACACATCTTACTTCTACTGGATGTCGTGGAGGCGATTTGAATGCGTATTTGGCCATACAATGTCTTGCGGTGGCCAGCCGATAAACAAGTCAGCGCTTTGCCCTCCTCAGACAAGTCTGGTATCAATTCAACGATCTCAAAGGGATGGAAGAGTTGGATGACCTGAGCGTGAATTTCGAACCAGGAAAGCTACATCTCTGTAGCACTTCCAGTGCAGTTGAAAGCTTCGTAACAGAGTATGCAACGCAGTCCTACCCGCTTTTTGCCCAATAAGTATAAATACATATAACGCCAGATTTTGTGACCATCGCTCGAACCAACTATAAGCTCCAAATCAAGCCCAGTAGATAAAATTATGTACACAATTTTCACGTCAAATTAGACAAAAATCCAAGCAAGCTCCGGAATTCAAAATGAACATTTTCCAAATCAAAAAGAACTCCTTCCACAATAAAATAAAGACTCTCCCAGGAATATAGTTAATTTTTGCTCGATGAAAAGGTGAACGCAGTGCATGAAATTTTACAAAATTTTGATATTTTGGGAAAATTGTAGCTTGGGGCCTATTCTAGGGTACAGAAAGCCAGCAATTCTCCAGTGTGGTAAAAGAAGAGATCGCGCCATCTAGCTCGCTACACCTGAACTTTTATTGATTGTAAAAATTTTGCATAGTTTTATATACTTCTCAACGGTACAGCAAACGCAAATGTAGAAATTACACTTCAGGTTGGTCTCATGAAAACAGCATTTACATAATTAAGGGGGGGGGGCAAAAGTAATGAGACACCCCATGCCGTGTCCATATATCTCGTGGCTGGAGTCTGGTTTCGTGCTTATCGTATTTGTATGTTTGTATGCTACCTACTGAAGGCCACCTGAGAAGGTACCACTACCGCCCTTTCCAGAAGCATGCAAAAACCCCAGTCTCTCTCATGCCAAAAACCCAGTCTGACGAGTCGACCCGTGTCGCGCAAATCTCGCCCAATCTCCAACCCCGAGGCAGCCTGGACTCAATCTTAACGTAGGATGAGAAGTACGTCTTCTACCTTAACCCTGCCAAGCAGCGAGTCTGGGTGAGGCCTGGTGACCCGTTAGCGGCCTTCGTTCGGCGAGATGTTCACGGCGAGAAGCACCTTTGGAGATTTTGGGTCTGCGCCCATGGAACGGTTCGCCGGAAGCTGTTTCCCAAGAGCACTACGATGAACTCCAAGGCCATGGTGAACGAAATAGAAGAGATGGGCCGGCGACTCGCTCTTATTCATTCACAGCGCTTCAAGAAGGTTCTCCTCTTCGACAACGCCGCATCCCATCGGGAACAAGTAAGCACGGATAAGCTTGTCCCATTGGGCTACGTTCACATGCCTCATCCACCGTATTCGCCGGACATCTCTCCATGCGACTACCACCAGTTTTTGGGCCTGCGGGAGTTCCTGGTCGGAAGGGACACAAAAACCCAAGGAGTCCTTGACAACCATATCGAGCAGTTGATCAACACCAGGCCCAAGCAGTTCTGTAAGGATGGGATCAGGAAGTTAACTGAGCGATGGCAGCAAGGTCATTGCCCTTAACGGCAAATACATTCCTCAGCATCGTTGAGTTGTAATTGAGTTATAAAGAGATAAAGATTTTTTTCAGTTTGTCTCATTACTTTTGGCTCCCCTAATATTACCCAATTAAAATCACAGAAAGCTAGACAAATCCGTGGTGTGATTTCTTTTTTTTAATAAACCACAATTTTATATTGGAAATACAAAAATATAAAATTTCAGGCGGTGTGTTCACTTGGTGTGGTTGCTGAATTCAAAAATTTCAACAAATTTATACTAAATTTTCCTTAGACGAGGACTTATCCCAATTGTTTCCGAGAATCTCTAGTATAATGTGGAAGAGGGTCCCTGAATTTTAAAGACGTTCAGATTGATTTCAAGAGTGTCAAGCTTGCTTAGAAGAGTGCCCTAATTGATTTATTCATTTTGACATGAAAGTAGTACATGCAGTGGGGCATAAAACAACACTACATATCTGCAGCGCTTGTGTGGTTAAATAGACTAAAAGTTAAATAGCTTGATTTACCATTTTCACATCGAATTGGGCATTTTCCGAGCAGCAAGAGGTTCCAGTCCCGCCTGACGCTACAGTTTTGATCGCAACAAAACATCTTTGTAACAATTTTTCAAATCAATTTGGACACTTTCACGTCAAATTGGACACTCTTCTAAGCTAACCTAAGACTTTTCAAATCAAAGAGAGCTCTTCTAAATCAAAATTTCCTTCTTCTACATTATACTAGTGACTCTCTAAAAAAATATAGAATAATTTTTTCTTTAAGGAAAATTTTACTATAACTTTCTTTGAAGTTTTAATTCACTTCCCAATAAGGGAACAAATAATTTGAAATTTAATAAAAATTCTATTCTTTGAGGAAAAACAATAATTTGGGGCTTGTTTTGAAGAGCACACAGGCGGCCATTTTATATTGTCAAAGCAGAGATTGCGGCATGCCCCACCCGAATCTTCGCGACTTTTGTTCGATGATAGCAAAATTGCTGTTTGCATGCAGCTTCACACCTGCAATATAAACAATTAAACACCCATACCCTAACTTTCTTACTGCATAAAAGCAGCATTTACACTATTAATCAAATAAACGCTGCGTTGAACTTTTTGACTGCATGGCGTGATCCAGTCTTTTGATGCACAACATGAATATTCCCTTGCTGCGTTTAATATAAAATTTAAAATAAAGTTTTTTCTCGGAAAGTAAAAATTTTATAAAATTATTTCACTTATTCGGACGGCTGAATTTTTAAAAAATTAAAAAAATATTCTATGTTTTCCTTGAACAAAAAATTGTTCTAACCATCTTAGGAAGTCTTTAGTTTAATCAGTAAGAAGCTCGTTTTAATTTTGAAGACGTTCAATTTGATATCAAAGTTCATAGGCCAGCGTAGTAGAGTGTCCAATTTGATTTGAAAAGCGCCCAATTGGTTAGAAAAGTGACCAATTCGACGTGAAAATGGTTATGATTAAAAGTTAAATAGTTTAAGTAGCTAGTCTTGATTCGTAGCAGAGCGTAGCAGTCCAATCCTACCCTTCTTTTCGTTCTCTTTACAAAAGCAAACGATAATAATAAATCTAAATTTTATGGCCATTGCCTGAAGCGACAGATAGCTCCCGATCAAGACATCTAGATAAAAAAATATGAAGTCGTTTTGTACAACACCGCACGTATTTTTGGTATTTAAGCGGAAAAGAGCAATGACGCCTTTTCCACTCTTTTTTGACAGCGCTCTTCAAATTGCGTGCCTCTAAAAATAAATCCTATTTTTGGACCAGCATCGAATGATCTATCAATGAAGAGGACAACGCCCTGTAAATGTTGAAAATGCTGTTAATAATCACCTATACTCTCGTCGGGGTGGGGTACACCTCCGTTGCCGGAGCTAATTATATGTATACAAAAGTCAAGTTCCTGAATATACCTCATCGAATCAACATTTTGAATATTTATTGGTTGTTTTCGCTTCATCGGGTAGATCACTAGGCGCTGATTCTCAATTAACGGACTTATTTTTCAGAGCACGCAATTCGAACAGCGCTTTCAAAAACAGCGGAAAAGGCGCTTTTTTACGTTTTTTTACAGTCCAAATACCATAAGACACGGGCGATATTGTATGTGTTCGATAAGGCCATCGGTCCACGAAAAAAGCTCTGAAATCTCATCCATAAGCAAACTGGATTTGTCAAGGACTCAGCCATCCACAGATGCTAACCAGCGCTTTGTCCCGTCTTGCTTTTGGTGCATAGATGCGCTCTTCATTAACAAAGGCATATCTAAGCGACAAAGGAACGCCTACATTGAGCGATCTAAGGTGGAGTAGGATATTGGAGAAGGTTCTGAACACAATAAGTGCTACAGATCTCCTCCAGAAAGTAAAGAAGACGTTTACCCTCGGTTTCTTCCAAATGATTTTATCTGACCCAAACATCTGTGCGTATCAAGTCTATTTTAGAAAAGAAAATTCGATAGTTTTCGATGACAGCAGGGGAAGAAGGCGCGAAAGGCTCGGAGGAGTAACGAAAAATTCGCACGTTCCCACCGACTACGCTGATAAATTGGGCGGAGGCCACAACGACGCACAAAGGTCAAGCGCCGATGGATCGAAGGTCGACAACTTGCCTCAACTAGCGGAGTCTTCTTAGGTATGGCCTCCAGGAGAAGAAAAACGTGAAACCAATACGATTTTAGATTGCATTTTCTGAAATAAAAACTCTGGCCGATGTTTTACATAAATTTTCCTCATGTTTCTAGAAACGTGCAATAAAGGAAGAAGTATAAAGGATGTGATTAATAAACTCTTCTTGGGATGCGCCACGCATTCTACTTCTACGGGATGTCGTAGAGGCCATTTGATTGTGAATTTGACGCAAACAAAGACTTGCCGTGAGCATCCGATGGCCAAGTCAGCTGTTATAACGATGTTTTGTTGCAAAAAAACTCTATGCAGCGCCAGGCGGGACTCGAACCTGCATCTCCTGAAGTGACATCTTTCTACGTCGTTACACCAATAGCACTGTTTGATCAACCGCAACATCCACATCTCGTGGAACCCATCAGCACTCACACGTATGTTGTATAGAGTTTCGATCGCAACAAGACATTGTTGTAACAGCTTACAACCTTACAACATTGAAAGAGTACAAAACAGCTTCACGCGCAAGCTTTTCTTCAGGGTTCAAGGTTTTGACTATTCCCTAATCCCTAGGAGTAATTTGAGAAATAAACTCCTCAATTTGGATTCTTTATCACAGCTAAGAAAAGTCAACGGCATAGTAATGGTGTATAAAATTGTTAACAAAATAGCAAACGTGAAACATGACAACTTTTTCAAACTGCTGCCCTCAAACACCAGAGGCAGTCGAAGTAAGCCTTCTTATGAAAAGGCACGTTCCTCCGTTAGGTAGCACTTTTTTTGTAAACGGAGCGAGCTCTGAGCGCGAACGCATGAGCAAGAACAATCTATTTACTACCTATTTCTGTCCACGCTTTTAGTAATTTCGTTAGGAAAACCCTCCGACTAGAGTCGGCTGATTCCCGCAGTGCCTGACTCTTTCTTTTCCTTTCCTACCAGTTCGCGAGTTTTTTGTTTTGTTTGCCTATTATGGTTGTTTTGTTGCCGTGTTTTGTGTGTGTTGTTTTTTTTTGTGTTTGAGTTTTTCTTCCTAACCATTATACACATGGGTACGCATGTAGTAAATATCAAATAACGATGCTAGCCACTTGAGGCTTAAAGAAACTGACTTGAATAAAAACAACTGCAACGTAATAAACAATAAATAAATAAAAATAGGGAATGAAAGCAATAAAACAAAATAAATTAGGACTTTTTTGAGTTATCTCAGACATCGTGATTCTTTTTCTGCAGACTAATTGCACGTGACTACCCACTGATTCTAAGCCTTCAGCTCAACTGATTTGCTGGTATCAGGCATACTTTCAACTCCTACATCGTTTAATTTTCGCACGGTGATTTGCGAAACATGTGAGCAGGCATTGTCGCGCAGAATCGGGCCTCTTCTGCTGACCAGTGCCGGCTGCAGTCCTCGCAGTTTTCGGCACATCTCGCCGATTTCTTCTCAGTAGCGCTCTGCTGTGATGGATCGGCCTGGTTCCAGATAGTTCTAGTGAACCACGCCAGCCTCCGACCACCACACTGTTACCACCATCTTTTTCTACTGTGACTTCGGCTTTTAAGCCTATGGCCTATGTCATACCATCGCTCTTCGCTAGCGAAGGCGACGAACAGAGCGATGAGCGAAGTATCTTCGCTAGCGTGAAGCTAGCGAATAGGCGCGCAGTTAATAGCGTTGTGTGCAGCTGCGTCGCAGCATCGCTACCGATGCTGGCCGACGCTCTGCTCAGCTCAGCGACGCGGTCGCATCGGTAGCGATGCCGTATCGCTCGAAAGTATGACACCCCGCTAGCGAGGCTTCGCTAGCGGTGGATCGGACAACTGGTACAGGCGTCTGCCCCTCCACAACGTCTGATACCGTCCCTTCCCCAAATATGTTAGTTGTCCATCGCCTTCGCTAGCGAAGAGCGATGGTATGACATAGGCCTTAGAAGTGCCTAGGGGTTCGTCCACATCAATCCACTGCCCTGATCGCCTTCGGTTATACAGAACCCACTCTTCATCACATGAGACGACTCGATCTAAAAACGGGTCGTTTTGCTTCCGGAGAAGCAAAGAGGAACAGATTTCGAAATGCGACAATTTACGGCGATCACTCAACTCGCGGGGCACTGACTTTTCTTTGAGTTTCTCCACCTTTCTGATGTGCTTCAATCCATCTTTAACAGCAGTTTCGCTGAATCCTAGACCTCCCACGGATAGATTAGCTCCCACAAAGGCCTTTAAATAGTCGTCTTGGATTGCTGCAGGTCTGCTGCTTCGGAGAGCATCTACAAGGTTGAAATCTCCAGAAATAAACTTCTCGAACTCCTGTTGCACGGTCCTTTCCCCAACAGTATCTGGCCCCGGCTGATTTGCCGGGCTATTACCACCGCGGACTGACCCAGTCTGAATTTGAAATAATAAATACATCGTTCGGAATTCCTCTTTCGACACGCTTCAATATGTCTCCGAAGAAACACACTACTAAGCATGGATGAAGCCCAAACTATTCCTTCAGATAGAGCGAAGTACTCCGTACTAGACGTGATATAAAAACGCGAAGACGAATATTCAGTAACAAACGAACGAAAAGCGGTTGCCCAAAACCGCCACAACTTTCCGCTCCACCTAATAATAGGAGAATGGAGAGTTACTACGCGTGCAAGAGGCCATTCTGATAGCCTTCTCCAAAAAAGTACACCTCATTTGAGGTGATGTCTTAACTTTCCAACAGAAGCACTTAATTATTCACAGATACTCGTTTATTGCAGCTATCCTTAACAAATTCAACAAATGAGAAGCTCCTGAACAGGTAAACTAAGCCTGAGCCGCTGCTCAACACACGAAAACTCACAGCACTGGCCACCTACTAGTAGTAACAAATAAATAGAACACACAACACATCCCGTAACAACAGCTAGCACAATTCTTGGTGAAACTCTCGAACCGTGACGTAAGAACAATAGATAATAAAAGCATCATCAACATCACACCGAAGCTGGACGGAGAGGCGCCTAAAGGCCTCATTGTTTGCAACATTCTACTTGCACTTAAACGACTGACAAATTCGCTCCAACAAACAAAACAAGCAAAACACGTAGACTAAGATCACAGACTAAGAACGTGTACACGTAAACAAAAACAGTAAAGGACAAGATCTAAGAGGGAATTGCTTCAGGTTCGGCTATTCTGACTATTCGAAAGACTATATCTTTGCTGACCCACCCAGCTTCAACTTAAGGCAACTAGAATAACACATCTACTCTTTGAAGAACACTAAGTGACATCACGCTGAGGTTGAAGGGTAGCAAATCTCTCTCGAATCGCTATGATCTTCCTCAGGCGATCAACACCGGACGAAATGTACGGCTGGTCGTCGTTGTCCTGCACACTGCGCCACACGTTCACAGATAGCTGCGTGCGGACGATCATCTTCCGCAGCAGTCGCACTGCGCACCTGAACGAACAGCATCGGACAGGATGAAGGATAGAGATCGGCAGTAATCAATCCCTTCTGCAATGTGCCACGCATAATACTTCTACGGGACATCGTGGAGGCAGTGTCGCGAATGCGATCGATCGCTCCCTAAACTCAAACCCACGCGGGCAGCCGTATCCGAGCAAGACCCTATGAAGCGGCCTAACGTCTGGCCTGCTCGCTCACTCTATCGATCCGCGAGGGCTGCTATGCGCCGCCCCTCGCCGGGCTCATTCTATACTTTCGTCGACACGTCGAGCGGCTGTGCTCTGGGGTACTTACCTTTTGCGTCCTCGCTTAACCACACCACCATCATCACTTCAGGATCCTCGAGCGGAGCCTTGGCCTTGCCGCTCTCTCGTACACAATACAGCCGACTGCAATACAGGTGGATGGTGGTGGTTTAGGACTCGCCTGAGCCTCAGATAGCCATTACAGTTGACATCAGCTGGAGGGACCCTATTATGTTAGTCTACATTTCTTCATGGTATATCGCGTTCGCCTATGGAGTTCTGCGATAGTATACTGGTGCCGCTTGTGTGTAATAAACCTTGTGATGCTACTGTGTGCAGTCCAGGAGGAAGAAGGTGGCTAGTCCCCTATTCCTGTTGCGACCTGCACTTATAGGTAGGTGCGTGGGCATCTTGGTATGTTGGTTGCTGTTGTTGCTGGTTGATATGTTGCCTGTTGTTGTGGGGTATCATGCTGAGGTTTGCCTTCGTTCATTGCAGCATGCCCGTAGATCACCCCCGGCTAACCTGCTTTGCGAGGGTGCGTCTAGGCGGATGTGTAGTGTAACGGTAAGAAGTTACCACGCGCCCCCACCCCCGTCTGCCTGGTAGGGGATGTGACCTAATTACATCATGGAGTCCCCATATTCCCCCGGGCGAGTGGGCGACCACGCTTAATAAGGGCATGTTCCCTTGCGAGCGAGACCACCGATTCGCAACAGGCAGCTTGAATGCGTATTTGGCTTATACAATGTCTCGCAGTGACCATCTGATGTACAAGTCGGTATTTTATCCTTCCCAGTCAAGTCTGGAAGTAACTTACCGCCCTTGAGGCATGGAAGGTTTAGTTTTCCCCAGCCAAGAACTGCGAGACAAGGAGAGAGATATGTCTGAACTCTAGACACAACGCTGTAGGCACGGTAGAATGGGATGCACCCAAAAAGAGTACTTGTATCGTACTCTCTCGTGAATTTTACTGTCCCTGCATTGCACTTTCTCCCCCTTTCTCAAAGAATAGAGTGGGTAGATGCGAACAGGTTGAATCACATGTCAAGCCATCTTCAAGGGTGCGCACGAATGCTCACGACTTTGGGGGCGGGGTCTCCAGCGCTGGAGTCTCGCGAGGGCGAGCTGTCGCGGCAGCTGTTCACGTGATTCCCGCGTGCTGGGTGATTGAGTCAAGAGGATCGAGGCCTGTCTCACGCATAAGAGAGGTGGTTCCCAAGGTAGAAGTAGGTGCGCTAGGGTTTTCAGGAGCGCAGGTTACGGTTACGGTGTTGTTTCCATTGCAGCTCTCGTAGGTTGATGACTTTATGTGAGTTGTGGGATAGGTTTTAAGACAGTGATTGTAGGTTTAGGTTTCTAATATGCTGGTATTTGTAGCGGTGCGCATAATTTCGTTGTCTACTATTGCCAGCCGATGCAACTGGAAATGTTTCTGCTCGTTACAAGGCGCAATCATTGCCTAATTTCACCCGAAAGCGTTTTGTTGGAATAGAACATGGAGCTTACTAACACCGAATGAAAGTTTTGAAAGGTGTTGATTATTATGATTGTGGGACGCATTGGGTTGGATTTTTTTTGCATGTTTTTTGGTGAAATTACTCCTATGTAAACACATTTAGGTTTAGATTACTTTCAATCTGACCCCTTAGCCGAAAAGACCGCTGCATCTTATTGGCCTCGTCGTTTTGACAAATGTGCATACATAGGCAATAAAGAAAACTCCTAATCCCGGGATATTCGCACACTCACTATGCCTCGTGTGGTGTCGCATATACCAATGTAATTAATTATTAGTAAAGGATTGGAGTATGTAGCACAGAGTGCTTGATCTGATACGTGCATAAGAACGACATTCATTCTTCCTAACCGCATTTCATTACGTGCAATTATATGCCAATTGGCAAATTTTAAAGAAAGCAGAGTGAACACATGGGCTTCCACAATTTTAAGGCGCTATCGGTTCTATTATGAAGGGATCAGAACTGGGAACCTATATTCTGTTCAGTAGTTACACAGCATTGTAACAGTGTGTGCCAGAAGTGTTCTCCAGCACACAAATTCAAAAGAACTGTGCTGAACCAATACCCTTGCTAGAATCACTGAAACGATGTGTATCAGATTTAGTTTTCATTGGAAAGCATGTCCACTAACAACTAACATCAAAGTGCTGGTGCAATTCCTTAAAACACAACGAAAACGTAAAGTTCAATCTTTTTTGTCTACTGTGGGTCAAGTTTAAGGCTCATAATCAAATATGGTATGTTTTAGTAATAGGTTTCTCAGGAATCGGTTGAATTCCTCAGTTGTTCAGTCATTTGTTGTCATTCATTTGCCGTCCTGAGAGAGCACATATCTGAAAGAGGGGTCTGTCGATAGAGTGGCGTGGTACTATACGTTGGCGGTGAGTGTGTCAGAGAGCGAGCTGCGTGCAGAGAGCACGGTGGCGCGGAGGGCGCGAGACAACGCGACGAAAAACATCCTCCCGCGTTCTCCCGCAGTGGCTAGCAACTCGCCCGAAACGGCAGCCGCCGCCGTTGTCCCCGCCCCCAAAATCGTGAGCATTTGCATCCACCCCATCTTCAACCCTTCGTCATTGTTAAACGCTCGGTCATATCAGCGACAACGGTCGCCTTTCTTCTACATACTGGATCTAACGCCGATTCGGATAATTTGGGTCCATCATTTTTCATATCCATGAAAATTGAATCAGGGGCAAAATAGCAATTATCCGGGATTTAAACATGGTGGTTCGAATTTTCCAAAATTTTTGGCACTGGACGACTTACAGCTTGTTTTGAAATGCAGTAAACCCTTCAGAGTGTGTTAGAAGATGGAATTGTGCCGTGCTCTCGCCAAGCAAGTAGCGATGTTTATTTGATTGATGGTGCCATTTGCATAAACCATCAAACTGAGGATATGCGCGTTTTTTTACAATTGTTTTTGTTTTCACGTTTACACGTTTACAGGTGTGAAACTCTATGCAAACAGAAATTTTGCCGTCAACCGCATAAAAACCACGACGGTTTGGACGACGACACGACGATAAAAAATGACAGCCTTCCTGCTCTTTAATACAAGCTTTAAACCATTATACTTCCTCAGAAAAAAAGTAGAATGTTATAGAATTTCAAACAATGTGGCGCGGTTTGGGGTGGAGAATTTTGGAAAATTCGAAGAAACTCACACAAACTCTTCTAAATCGAAATACGCTACTTCAACATTAAAATAGAGACTCTCCAAAAAGGTTAGAATAGTTTTTTGTTCATGGGAGATTTTAGTATAACCTTCTTTGAAGTTTAATTCAATAAGTGAACACATTGTTCGAAATTTTATATTTTTTTGAGGAAGCATAATATTTAGTTCAAATCTTGTTTTAAAGGGCAGGAATGCGGCCATTTTTAGGGCCAAAAACGAGCTTGCGCCATGTCTTCGTCCAAAACGTCGCGATTTTTATTGTTAGCAGAATTTCTCCATGCATCCAGTTTTACACTTGTTACCGATGTAACGAACACAAGCTCTAAAAAACACACATCCCCAGTTTGATGGTTCACTTTGTGGAGTGGTTGCGACCACAGGCCCATTCCCTTTAACCCGCCTCCGTGGCAGGAACATAAGGGCACTAAAAAGATCTCAACAAAAGTAGCAGCGCACTCTTGGGTTCGGTCTCTTGATAGCGCCTGGATGCGCTGATGAGAGGGACATTCGTACAAACCTACTGCATTAAATCCAAACTGCCTACCGATCGCTCAACAGTGCTCGCCGAGTCGCTAGCCAGCATGATATCTCCTGCTTGGCGTGCAGTTGTAGAAGTACCGTATTCGCGTCATACGGTATGACCTGAAAGTCTGCAGTGGTATCCGTCGTAGCAAACAAAAACCCGAAATCCACCCACCTCAATCGCCACATGAGCAAATTGCCCGCACACTGAACCAAGTCTGAACGGTGCCCCACTCTCATTGAACACTATGGAGACAAAGTTGTTGCCGATCAGCTTCTTCTTCATATTACAGTTCGGATCGTTTTCCGAGCATGGCATCAGGGTAGCCACAAGGAAGGTCTGAAAAAGGCTCTGTAAACTTTGACCAAGACGAGGCTGGAAGCCTCTGCAGCAGGATTTGCACGAAACTAATCGAAGCCTCACTATTTTGCTCAGTTCATCCTGATACTCATACGTGTAAGTGCCATGCTTGCCAGGAAGCAGTCCGCCAGGATGCTTGTCGAGAGGAATCGGCGACCCCAACAGCCTGCAAATGACACGATCACATACAAGAGCGACAATTCCTCCTAAATCTGCTCTTAAAATAACCGATGCCGCCATAGTGCTAATCCGTAGCAAGATGTTGTCTGTCCATCCGTCCGCGCAAAATTAGTTGCTGCTCTCACAACATCTCGGTCGACAATATTGACTCTACTCAAGCTTACCCGTTCGTTACAGGTATTACGCGAATATTTTGGCTGGTGGACAATTTTTGCTGTCTCCACCTCTTTGTCAATGAATAGTGACCGTTGGAACCGATTTTTGGCTAAAAATGGCTGTTTGAAGTAGGAATAACCGAATATGATGGTGGTGGACAAGATTCACAATAAACAATTGATATCTATTCACCAATCAATATCGATCAATACTGTCGACAGCACTTATCTCTTGGTTGGGCCTCAGTAAGACAATCGATGTTGTCTACCCGTTCTGAAACCAGTTGAGCGACAACTGTACTCTTGTGGTTCTCTCCTCAGCTTCAATCGAAATCTGTCATATCGATCGATATCGATTGGTCCACTCATAACGATTCCTAGTCATGGATCCTGCTGGACAGCCATCATATTCATGATTGCTTCACCAACAACATCGATAGGGCCCGTCCACAGTCCGACCTCAGGGACAGCAGCGGCTGGTCGCCCTGGCCAAGAACATACATCACTTTTACGCTCTACTTATTTTTACATTGGATACCCTTCAAATCAAATTGGACACTAGTCTATGCAAGCTTCACGCTTTTGGAATCAAGCTGAACATCTTTCAAATTAAACCGAGCTTCTTCCACATGGAAGTAGAGAATTTCCGACAAAGTTAGAATAATTTCTTGTTCAAAGATAATTTCGCATGATTTTCAATTTTTTAAATTCTGCTGGCCTAAAAAGTAAACCCTCTGCTTTAAATGTTATCAAAATTTAGTTTTTTCATGAAAAAGTAATGGCTTAGAGATCATTTTAAAGAGCACAAGGACAGCACTTTTAATGCTATGAAGAGACTCCGCCATGCATCCATCCAGAGCGTCGTGATCTTCCTTTGATTGATAGCAAAAATTCCTTTTGCATGGAGTTACACACTTCACAGTGGATTGGAAAAGTGTGACATTTGGTTTGAAGGGTTCAATTTGATTCGAAAAGTGTCTACTTGTTCGGCCACTCATCGATTCACATGCCCTTCACGAGTAACTCAATCGCTCTCGTCGCGGACCATGGACAGACAATTACGCTCGCATGTTGCGAGAGACGGAAAATGGAAATCAATTCTGCTCCGACGCACAATCGGACAAGAATTCCTCGAACAGTGAGACTTTTCCTGACTTAGCAACCCTCGTAGTGCCCAGATAGCTCCAAATCAAAACCCTTAAGATTTCAATCGTCTATTTGGAGTCTTCTTATCATTAAAAAACTAATCACAACACGTTTGAACCCACTTCAAAAATCTCGCATATCTCTCTGATCCGTGTACGTTGGCCAGGATTTGCACCTCAGTTTCCTGCTGCAGGCCCACGTACAGAACACCAACAGCGTGGTACTCTGTTCCTGGTATCTGAAACTTCGACGGTGAAGCCAACGCACAGGAAAACAATGAAGACAGGCTCTAACAAGTCTCTCAAGGATTATTCCCATTTTGCGAGTGCATGACCGGAAAGAAACAGCCATAGCCAGTAGTGATGAAGAGTCCTCACTCGGTCCAGGTTCCTTAGTGACCGCTGCAGAACTTCGTCATTCGGATTCCTTCCAAGTCGAACAGCACCTGGCTGGTTGGAGACGTGCAGCAGAAGACTCGAGCCCGACCGGAAGAAGGACGACGCTGAATAATGCCTATCGTGCACTTCCACTGTGCAGTGAGATTAAGGTTATAGCTTACTCTGCTCGAAGTCTTCGGGCCACTCTTCAAACGACCGCATAAGCCAGCCACTTTTCCCATACATATGGCGAACTACTAGCTGAGTCCAGTAGACGCCAGGTACTGCAAGTAATTCAGAATCAACTACGAGTAATAATTGTGCGCGCCGAAAAAATTAAGGCGCAGGATCGATCGGCTGCACCATTAGCCATGTTACGGCCGCCTACAGTGCTTAACCTCACCTTTCAATGGAACAGGTAAACCAACCGAGGTACTTCGACGGTTTCTCCACGGATTTATCAACCTAAAGCCTTTGTCATACCATCGCTCACCTCGAGCGACGCCTAATGATATGCTCCCACATCGATCGGGCGGCGCGATGGAACCGATATGGGTGCATATCATTAGGCGTCGCTCGGGCTGAGCGATGGTATGACAAAGGCCTAACTGCAAGTTGCAGCCCTCGTAATATCTTCTAATCCGTCAAAGAAATGAATGAACCCACCTTTTGAGAAACTCTCCTTTCGGTGATGTCCAGTCGTCGCATACATATCATCCAGTGTCTTCCTCGGTGCACTGTCTTCCTGTAGCTGGTTCGAGAATCGGCGCGTTTGAATCGCAGACTGATGTCTTCTCCTCTGCAATTTTAGTGTAAGGACACTGAAGAACAAAGGATGAAGGCTAGCGTCAGTTGATCCCTTCGCGGAATGCGCCACACATCGTACTTCTTTTTCTTCAGCGTCTGTCACGCTTCGCAGCGGGGTCCGCAATTCTGTTGTCATGACGCCACCTTTCCCAATCCAGTGCTAGATCAGGGTGGACACCAGTAACCTTCAAGCCCATATGTAACGTATCAGACCAGCGCTGCTTCGGGCGCCCTCTAGGCTGCTTTCCAATTACCTCGAAGTTAAGACCATTCCTGTGGACGCTGTCTTCCTTTCCACGCAGAACGTGGCCGTACCATCACAAGCGAGCTCCGCCCATCTTGTCAGCTATCGGCGCGACACTTCTTCTTCTTCTTCAGCGTTTGTCCCGCATCGTCGCGGGGTCCGCTCTTCTGGTGTTACGACGCCACCTTTCCCGATCCTGCGCTTGATCAGGGTGGACACCAGCTACTTTCATGTCCCTGTGTAACGTATCGGACCAACGCTGCTTCGGGCGTCCTCTAGGCCGCTTTCCAGACACTTCCAACTCAAGGCCAATCTTGCGGACGCTGTCTTCTTTCCCACGCAGAACGTGGCCGTACCATCGCAAGCGAGCTTCGCGCATCTTGTCCGCTATCGGCGCGACACCGAACTTCTGCCGAATAGCATCATTTCTGATACGATCCATGCGCGTGACTCCAGCCGTCCAGCGCAGCATCTTCGTCTCCATGACGCTGAGGCGTGTTTCAACTTCCTTAGTCGCAGGCCAACACTCAGCGCCGTACATCGCTACCGGGCGCACGACGGCTCTGTAAATCTTCGACTTCAGGTGCTCTGGTACCCTCCTATCGCAGAGCATGCCAGTCAGCGAACGCCACTTGGACCAAGCTGCACTCACGCGTGCGTTTACTTCAACCATCAGACCGCCGTCAGACGCTATTGCTGATCCCAGGTATTTAAACACCGAAAAGCGTGCAAGTTCAGTACCGTTAATCTTAATGGAGCCTGACTCGTTCACGTCAGTCGTTAGGTACTCGGTCTTCTTGACGTTCAATTTGAGTCCGAACCTCGCCAGGCGGTCGCACCAAGCTTGCACCTGCCGCTCGAGATCGTCTTTCTCTTCGCAAGCGAGCATCACGTCATCAGCATAAAGCAGCGTCCATGGAACAGGCTGCTGAAGATCTCGCGTAATGGCATCCATGACGACAACAAAGAGGAGTGGAGAAAGCGCAGAACCCTGGTGCACCCCAACAGAGATGGGAAACTCCATTGAGGTTCCAGCTGCAGCTTGCACTCTACTCTTTGGGCAAGAGTAGAGCATCCGCACCCACTCTATGAGTTCCTCAGGTACGTTGTGTCGTCGCAAGGCGTACCATATAAGCTCACGCGGTACGCGGTCGAAGGCCTTCTCCAAGTCGAGAAAGGCGATATGCACCGGCTTCTGTGTCTCGCGATGCTTCTCCACCAGGAGGCGGGCGGCGTGTATAGCATCAATGGTTCCACAACCAGACACAAAGCCGCACTGGTTGTCGGAGAGCTTGACGATTTCACGGATTCGTCTATCGAGGATTCGCTCGAAGATCTTCATGCTGTGCGAAAGCAAGCGAATCGGACGGTAATTGAAGCAGTCCGCAGGACTGCCCTTCTTCTTCCAAATCGGAATCGTCGTACTGTTGTGCCAACACTCCGGTACTTTCTTCTCCTTTACTACCTGGTTGAAGAACTCAGCCAACCACTCAGCAGGATACCAGAGCTTCGACTTCCAAACATCGGCTGCTAGATCATCCGGCCCTGTCGCCTTACCGGGTTTCATCTTCTTTAGAGCCGCTTCTGTTTCCTCCACGGTGATCTTGCGAACGGGACCGTGAACAGAAGCCACAGAAGGGATGGCCGGATGAGGAAATTCCATAGTGGAAGTTTCCTCAAAGTAATCACGCCATCGCTTCAGTGCCTTTTTGCGGTCTGTCAGAAGATGGCCGCTCTCATCATTGATGCCAACAAACTTTTCAATGTCCTCGGTTTGGCGATGGCGGGTCTTAGCAAGTCGGTACAAATACCGCTCACCATCGCGCGATTCGAGCTTTCGGTAGACATCACCATAATGAGTGGCTTTCGCAACAGCCACGGCTTTCTTTGCAGCCTTCTTCGCCCTCTGATACTCCTGCCAGTTTTCGGCTGTTCTGTCGCCGAGAAACACATGATACAGCGACTTCTTCTCTCGAACCTTCGCTTTCACATCGTCTGTCCACAGCCATGCCTGCTTGTCGACTTTGCGTCGTCCAGGCTTCGTAGTGCCGAGTTCCAACCTTGCAGCTTGGCGTATCGCGTCGGTTGCTTTCTTCCAAGTTCCATCGACAGTCGTAACTGTCGGTAACCGCACGCGAGAAATCACAGCTGCTTCCTTCTCTTTCATTCGCCACCACTTGATTCTTGCAGCACCGCATCGCTCGACCTGCTTCAGCCTCGGAGAGGCGATCTTCAAAGTACAGATCAGCGGACGATGCTGTAGGGCGACCGTTTCATACGGCACGATCTTCGCGTCTGTGACGAGATTTCGGTCACGATCCTTCACAAGCACAAAGTCTATCTGAGACTTGGAGCTCCCACTATAATATGAGATGAGGTGGGAGTCGCGTTTTCGGAAAACGGTGTTCACAATGGTGAGGCTATGCGATTCCGCATACTCAAGAATACGCTCACCATCGGGGTTACGAGACCCGTATCCGAAACCACCATGACAGCTGTACCCGTCCTTCGCAGCACCTACGTGCCCATTAAGGTCACCAGCGACTATGATGACATCTTTCGACGGTACCTCTGCTGTCTTCTCATCAAGCAGGTTCCAAAACTCATCCTTGGCTTGATCGGAGCAGCCAGTCTGCGGAGCATACGCAGAGAAGAAGTGATAGAGTCGCTCCTTAGCGGCGACAACGATCTTCATCAATCGATCGTCAAAGCGCTCGACGCTTACAATCGAGTCACGAAATCGTTCGGAGACGATTACACCGACACCACTGGTGGTCCTGGGACTTCCACATAGAAGGGCCTTGAAACCACGTCCTATGTCCCTTGACTTGCGGCAGGACCACCTCGTCTCCTGCACCGCACAGAAGTCAACTCTTCTTCGCTCCAGTGCTTCAACCAACTCGCACGAGCGGCCCGTCAACGTACCCACATTCAGCGTAGCCACGCGGGTCCTGCTTACGTTACGGGACTTTCGGACTAGCTCAGTTGCCCCCCGATGCCGTCCTCGCATCAGGGACCCTCGCATACTTCTCACACTCGCCGGGCTCTGCGAGTGCGCGTCGGCTCCCGCGGACGCCGTAGCACTATCTCGAGAAACTTGACTTATCATACACCATGTGATGTGACATGGGTCTTCGTAGGCCGGCCTGTCACAAGGGCCTGTCGCCTGCATTCGAATGTCCGTGATTAGCTTAGCTCGCAGAGCGAGCAGTTTCCAGTGGCACCACGTGGAGGAACGGACATCGCCACCTATCGGCGCGACACCGAACTTATTTATTTATCTATTTATTGTGGGCGTCAAATGACACAGCGAAATACATAAAAAAGCAATCAGAAATTAAAACTTCTACCGAACGACATCATTTCGGATGAGATATAGGCGGGCGACTCCCGCTGTGCAAAGCGTCTCCATGACGATGAGGCGCGTTTCAACTTCCTTGGTGGCAGGCTAACACTCAGCGCCGTACATCGCTACCGGTTGGACGACTACTCTGTAGATCTTCGATTTAAAGCGCTCTGGTATCTTCTTGTCGCAGAGCACGCCAGTCAACGAGCGCCACCTGGACCGAGCTGCACTCACGCGTGAATTCACTTCGACCATCAGTTTGCCGTCAGACGCGACTCTGATCCCAGGTACTTAAAGACCGCAATGCGTGGAAGCTCGATGCCGTTAACCTTGATGGAGCTGGACTCGGTAACGTCCGTCATTAAATACTCGGTCTTCTTCACGTTTAATTTGAGTCCAAACCGCTCCAAGCGATCACACCAAGCTTGCACCTCTCGCTCGAGTTCACCTTTATCTTCGCTAGCGAGCATCACGTCATCGGCATAAAGAAACGTTCAAGGGACGGGCTTCTGAAGATCCCGCGTGATGGCATCCACTACGACAACAGAAAGGAGCGGCGAAAGATAGAACCCTGCTGCACTCCGACAGAGATGGGAAACTCCGTCGAGGTTTTCCAGCTGCAGCTTGAATCGACTCTTTGGACAAGAGTAGAGAATTCGCACCCACTCTATGAGCTCTTCAGGAACTCCGGGATGTCGCAAGGCGTACCATATCACTTCACGCGGTACGCGGTCAAAGGCCTTCTCCAAGTCGAGGAAGGCGATATGCACGGGCTTCTATTTCTCGCGGTGCTTCTCTATCAGGCGGGCGGCGTGTATGGCATCAACGGTACAACCAGCCATCGTACATCTGCAGTATACCGTGGAGGCGATTTGAATTTGCACATGACCTATGTAGTGAATTCCGAGGAAGATGTGCGAACAGCGAGGTGTTTGTTTCAACGCGACAAAATGCTCTCAGTCAGGGAAGAACAAGTGTGTGACCACTGAACGGTTGTTAGAAGTGTCTCTAATCGCTACATCACACCATGTCAATAGGGCATACAATACCGTTTGCATAAAAAATCGAAACAAAATCAAATTCGCCGAAATACTAGACACCAATAACCGCTGAGTGTTAATGGTATTCAGATTCGTCACCTAGCCGATAAATGACGCTATAATCTTCTAACCATTTGGTAGGCGTAGAGTTGGAGTTTATTGCGATAACCGTATCCATTTTAGCGTCAAATTGGATTCTTCTCAAAACTGAACGCATTTAATGAAACTTCATAAAATTTTCGCCTTTTAAGGCAAAATAATGAATTGCACTTTGCGCAGGAAGACAGCAATCGTTTCACCGTACAAATAGGAGAGATCGCCCCATGCACGTGAAAAAAGTCGTTGTCATTTCTATTTGATTGTGTCTCGATCCTACTTTTAGTACACTAAATGATTTTTGCCTACCTGCTATACAACAAATTTTTACTCATTATTTTTCCTTAAAAGATTACAAAATTATAGAAATTTAGCGCTCATTGTTAAGGAAAGGTGAATAAAAAATTCCCAGAAGTTATAAAAATTTCCTTTGAGCAAAAAAATTTTCATATTTAATGTGAAAGAAGCCCGCTTTGATCTGAAAGATGTTATGTTTGATTTCAAAAGCGCCAAGTTTACTTGGAAAAGTGTTCAATTCGATTTGAGATATTTCAGTTTGATTTGAAATGTCCAATCTGACGTGAAAATTAACCAGCCAGGCACGCGCTTTCTTGATTTCTAGCAGTAATGAACAATCGAAACGATTGTACATGCATGACGTATCATGTGCCTTTCACCGTTCCTCGAACAATAAAATGACCAGAGGGAACTCGCATCTCCTCACCAATATGCAAGTGGGATGGCGGCGCAGTAACTCCCATTAGCTAGTGATTACCGACTAACTCTGGGATCTGTTGAAGCTCACAGCGGTGGAGAACTGTGTGGATTTGAAAAACAGTTTAGTTTTGTCGTGCTCCTCGCTCTAGGTCAGAAATACAAACCCGGATGGAGCCCTTGATTTGATTAAACGACAATCTAATGCTTATTGCCATTTTAGGACTTTCGCTATTTTATCGTAAGCTCTTTTCTAACATGGAACTGCTTGAAAAATACCTGCTCAGTGAAGTTACCGCCAGACGGTTCAGCTGCAACAGCTTGCTCGGCGGTTGGAACGAAAACATCGCTGTCTACATCTGAAATCAGACGCCATAGTTCTAATCTAGAGCTTTCCGTCAAGTTATATCAATGCCGTTTAGTTCAACAGGTAAAAGATACGGAAAAGAACGGCATTAATCAACTAGAACGCGTGGAGGATATTTTGATGTGCGTTTAGTCTATGCAATGAGTTACGGCGGCCAGCCGACGGATATGTCAGTGTTTTACCCTTACCAAAGTAGCCTGGTGCCAATTCATCGACCTCAGAGGGACGCATGGCTTCGTTGGTGTGGGTGGGAAATTCGAACCAGGACCTGGTATCGGGTGCAGGCGACGGCCGGCCTCACTTTCTGCTCCACTTCCCACGCCTCTCACTAGGGAAGGGTTTCGACCCCCATGGAACTTCAGTTTGAGGCCAGGATCGTTAGAAAGAGCCCGGAAAGCTGATCACGAATATGGGTGTCAAAATTGTAAAATGAAATTCCTGAGCGAGTTATGGCCTGCCGAAATCGGGGGCCTTACTACGGGTTGGCTATGCGACGCTCCGCGAGCGAGAGTGGTGAGACATCGGGGCTCCGTAAAAAGGGTCCACCAGCTGCGGCGGTGGCGCAGGGGTAGTGCTCATGATCGTCGCGTGCGATGTCATTGGTTCGGTTCCCGTTGCTGCCCGTTTTTTTGCAAATCATAATTTATCATCGAAATTACCTTTTGTTCTGAATTATGAAACGTGTCTGATTAAGTAGCACTCTGGCACCCCAAATTCAGCGAGAAGAATGGACACCACCTTCGCCGGTGAAAAGGACATAGTGAGTGAAGAAAAAGCAGTAGATCAACGACATTTTCCTCTTCCTCATCATACATTCTACTCATCTTTTTACTTCACACATTTTTTCTTTGTTTCATGAATGCCGAGGTTGTTAGAAACACCTCTAGTTATTCACTACATGATTTGGACTCTTTGTGCAAAATAGTGAATAAAAATGTAACCATAGCGGCTTCTTGCCTTTAAGCATTTTTACAAAAACGTGTGTGGTAGTTTTCCCGGCTATTTTATCAAACACGTGTCATAATTCAGAATAAACGGTCATTTCGAAGATAAATTATGATTTGCAAAAAACCCGCAGCAGCGTAAAGCGAACCAACGACATCGCACGCGATAAGCGTGAGCACTACCCCTGCGCCAGCGCCGCAGCTGGTGGACCCTTCATACGGAGCCCCGATGACACACCACTCTCGCGCCCGGTGCGTCTTACAGCCAGCCTGTGGGTGAGGCCCCCGATTTCGGCAGGCCAACTCGCCCAGGAGTTTCATTTTGCAATTTTGACACCCATACTCGTAATCAGCATTCCGAGTTCTTTCTAATGATCCTGGTCTCAATTTGAAGTTCCATGGGAGATCGAAACCCTTCCCTAGTCAGTTCACCAGGTATAAGCAAAAACGCGCCATGGTGGCTAGGGAAAGATGGATGTCATAAGTGCAGTTTAAAGTAGTTGAGAGTGTAAAAGCTGGCATAGTCAGACACACCACCTAACCTGAACCACTTTGAAAAACAAACAACACCCAAGTCACTAACCACTGTCACGCGATGACGTCTCGCCTCCCCTATCTCTATCTCTGCCGTGCTCAACGAGCGTCTTCACTGTGATGATCGAGTCATTCACGATGTAGTGCTCCTGTGTGGCTTCCACTAAACTTTCCGGAATCTAAAACACGAATTGTAAGAGATCATACACACAGACTGCTCAAGTTGAGTATAGGAGCGTTCCCTCTCACCTTAGGATCTCCCCAGTCATCCTCAATTCGCCGGATGTGGAAAAATGCCGTCATCGCACGTAGAATCTCTCCATGCACCTAAACAGCGAAGACTTCTCGTAAGACAGTCCTGGTTCGTGTCCCTTGTCTTCGAGAGATAACAGCTTTCAACAGTCCTGCAACGCTTACCCTATCTGGACCTCGCTCCTCTTTTGAGGCTGCGCCATCCATTGGCGGAGGCGTCTCCGGCATGCCATTGCCACCCAGGGTAAACAATGTTCCTGGTACCTATAACACATTTCATTACTTTCAGGTGCTTAAGGATGGAAAACACACAAACTACTCTGCACTGTGATACCATAATCGGTCATAAACATTCGCGAATTGCGATGACCCACATAACTTCTCCTAATCATGAGTTTAATGTACGTGATAGCGCAGCTGGAAGCGCCGACCCTCACGTGCAAATGACTGCAGGTTCCCACGTCGAGTTTCCCGTTCATGCCAGCTAAGCTTCCCAATTTTCCGGGTTGGTGAGATGGTATGAGACTTCTATGGGAGGGGTGAAGCATAGGCTTGTCCATCGGCTGGCACAGCATATCACTGTATATTGTATTCATTTACCTTAGGAACTGTACCAGTTTTTTCGGTCTCTTTATTCTTAACTCTTTTAACTCTTTACTTGCTCACTAGTACTATTTAATTTTGTTCAGTTCCACGGTGTAATCGGTATTTGATTTTTCTTAACCTGTCGCTGATAACAAATCTTTATTACTATTATAGTGTAGGCGAAATACGCATTTAAAGCGTTCGACCGGATTCCGCACCTGGAACTGGTACAAAAGCTTCACACTGTCGGTGCTCATCCTCGAACAGTTGCCTGGATTGCTGCATTTCTGGAGAAGCGAACCTCTTCTGTTCGCATTAACAATTTCATCTTTTGTCCGAGGCCTGTAACGAGTGGCGTACCGGAGGGCGGAGTTCTCCCACCGATTCCGTTTAATATGTACACTCGTGAGTTAGCTAACTACTTAGCGTTAGCGGGGTGGAGTTTAGCGCTTTCGCCGACGACATCAAAACTTTCCGAGTTATAGAGTCCACTAGTGATTCCGAGGCTATACAGAAATCGGTTGATGCAATACATGCTTGGACAATTGATTGGAAACTACCGCTCTCAAAAGCAAAAACAAAGGTACTTCAATTAGGAACGAGGAACTCTGAAAATTCTTATTACATTGATGGATCCCCAGTTAATAGTACGGACGAGGTTAATGAGCTAGGGTTCCTAATTACGAGGAATCTTTGTTTTGATTAACACTGTGAAATCGTTGCCAACAGGAAGGGTGACAGCGGTAGTCTCCAGGTTGTTCAGGGCTCTATCTACGAAGGACTCCACAGTCTTAATCACAACCTACAAATCGTACGTCAGATCGGTTCTTGAATACGGAACTCCGGTCTTCTCCCCTCACAAACGGTCCACTATTGATAGACTGGCAAAATCCGGAACAATTTTACCAGGAAGTTTCTGATTAAACATCTGGGTTTTGTTTATGACATTTCCTCTAGCACGGAGGAAAATATTAACTTCAACCTCCGAAGACTGTCAACACGGAGAGTTGCTAGTGATCTTTTGCTGCTCCATAAAATTATTTCCGGTAGTGTGGCATGAAGGTGGAGGATTTCTTCTCACTTAGGCTGTCTACCACTAGGGGAGAGGCAAGGAAACTCGAAATAAGGCCTGCCAGAACCAATTGCCGTCGCTTCTTTTTTTTTACCAATAAAACGTTGCCGCTGTTTGAGAAACTTACCCAGGACAATTCCAAAGTATTAAGCAACGGTACCATCAAAAAACATACCTCAGTAGCATCGCTCCTTGATGTCCTACGTCGTTTAGTCTGGTGTGGTCAACCATTTCCCTTATTTACGTGGCCTTCCTTTTCGGTTTCTCTCACTTTGTTCTATTTCATCTTTCCTAACATTTGTTTTGAACTTTTTGTATTTCTCTTAGTAGTTCAATAGTTGTTTAGTTGCTGTTTTATTGTTCAGTGGATGTTTGTTATATTCCTCTCACTATTCTGCATAAGTAACTACTTGTGTAATAAATATCATATTAAAAGGCCTCCACGACATCCCGTAGACGCAGGATTTGAGGCGCATCCCAGAAAGGTTTGACCAACGTCGTCCTTTTTTGTTCTTTATGATTTTAAAGGACAGCGCTAAGCAATCCCTATGCGACACAACCTACTTCTACAGGATATCGGGCATGTTGAATATGCCTTTGGCCTATATAACGATTTGCGGTGGCCAACCGATGAACAATTCAGCGCTATATCCTTCCGAAAAGTCTGGTAACAATTCACGACCCCGGATGGATGGAAGGCTTGGTTGGTTTGGGTGAAATCCGAACCAAGAACCTGGAATCGCTTGCACGTGACAGTCGCCTCTGGCTGTGCTACCTTGCGCCTCTTCAGGCAAAATGGTAAATCGACACCTAATCTTTCTGGGAACCTGGATACATTCAGAAAAATATGAGTTGGTCTACTCACATCGACGAACTCACTAAAAAAGGTCTCCAAGTTGTTTTTAGCCTTTTTAGGACAATACATTGCTCTGATATAGAAATTTGGTTGAAGATTTTTAAAATGTATGTTCTACCCCTACTTGAATATTGCAGTTCCGTCTGGAGTCCTTGTTTGAAAAAGGACATCCGTAGATTAGAAAGCGTGCAGAAAACGTTCACTAGAATTCTATACTACCGAGCATTGCCAGATCCTGCTTATCCACATACATTGCCGCCTTACCATACTAGATTGTCCGAACTCAATTTAAAATCGCTTTTTTACAGAAGAATTCAGGCCGACGTCGTCCTGGCTTTCAAAATTTTAAAGGGTGAGCTGCGGCTGAAGCCCTCCAGTTACTGGATTTTTCGTTCCTCCAGGGGACGCGTCGGTGGTCTTTTTTCAATTGCCCCTAAAACGGGCCGTGCCAAATACAGCATATGTGACAACAGTTTCTTTTCTAGAACAACACAGTGGCTGGATCGGCTGCCGGAAACGGTCTTAAAGTGCGAAAATTCAAAGCAATTCAAGCGGGCCATAAAGAAGATTGATCTGTTAAGCGTTCTTGGTGTGCCTGATGTGAGGTGACAAACATGAATAGGTGGCTAGTTTCTCGTCTGTTAGTCCAGAGTCTGCTTTGGACATTTTTTTTGCCTTTATACAATTTACGTTGGCAGTTCTCTATTCCGATTGTTGTTTGCTCATTTGTTTAACGAGTAGTCCTCTATGGTCTTACTAAATTCAAATACAAATCACAATATGCAAAGCCAACACATTCCTTTTTTATCCTGCTGCTAGTCTTTCATGGTCATCCACAGGTCCTATCTCAGCCCTTCCTACTTTTACCTATACATGTTTTTCTACCTAAAAATTGACAAAATGTGATATCTGTACTTTTCTTTGTCTTGCCGACTAGCTTGCCTTTCACGAGGGTGGTTGGCATAGTAGTATACCGCAGGGCTGGAAATGATCACTTGCTTGGAGAGCTATTTTTTACATATACCTTTGAAGGTTCACGTTTTTCTCCGTACTGACATATGTATTCAAACATGCGTGTCCTCCCTTCTATGCCATCGCCTAGGGTGCGTACCAGTTTAAAGAGGCCTTTGAGATACAGGGCCCGCCCTGGGGTCGTGCGCATAAAGGTCGTAGACGTAGCGCATTTTTACGCTCACGAGCCATATGTCTTTACGGTAGGATTTTTGCCTTTCGTGCTTTTGTTTGAGCATGGGAATTATTTTTCTTTGCTGAATACCCAAGTGCTGGGCTAGTCTTTCGGCAAAGCAAGGTGCCAGCCCCTCCGTTCAAAAAAAATTTTTTTTTATTTTCTTTCAACTTTTGGGTGCAATAGATTTTTTTTTCTTTTTGTATAAAGTAGACTTGTTTGGTGCAGCAGGGATACCAAATTTTTGACGACTAAGTTGTTAGGTTTGACCCAAATCTCACGGCTTTCACAAATGCCAATACCATAGTGAGACCACTCTGGACTCCTCTACTTCCAGTTTCCTCCTAGCGGCTTGTGTTTGTCTTCTTTCTATAACTGATGTATGATTCTGTGTCCTCTTATCCTTTGACGGCATTTTTATCGATCATTTTTGAAGTTTTTTTTTTGTTAGTTTTTCTTTTTTCTTCTAGGTTTTACCCTTTGCCAGTGTATGTCCACTTGTTTGGTACTCTGTTTTGAGCGCGTCCTAGGACGTATATAATAAATAAATAAATATTAAACGGCCTCCACGACATCCCGTAGACGCAGGATTTGAGGCGCATCCCAGAAAGGTTTGACCAACGTCGTCCTTTTTTGTTCTTTATGATTTTAAAGGACAGCGCTAAGCAATCCCTATGCGACACAACCTACTTCTACAGGATATCGGGCATGTTGAATATGCCTTTGGCCTATATAACGATTTGCGGTGGCCAACCGATGAACAATTCAGCGCTATATCCTTCCGAAAAGTCTGGTAACAATTCACGACCCCGGATGGATGGAAGGCTTGGTTGGTTTGGGTGAAATCCGAACCAAGAACCTGGAATCGCTTGCACGTGACAGTCGCCTCTGGCTGTGCTACCTTGCGCCTCTTCAGGCAAAATGGTAAATCGACACCTAATCTTTCTGGGAACCTGGATACAGCTGAGGATTGAGACTGGCTGTATGTTCTCAAAATGTGCCTTTTCCTGGAATCGTTCTGCCACATAGAGGAGCTAGATTGCACAGCCGTTTTATGCGCTCTACTTCTATGGTATACCTTTTAGGAAAGTCACTTTGAATGTTTATTTGGTCTCTACGATAATTTGGCTGCATCCATGTTAGTATTTTGTCGCACCCATACGAATTTGAAACATAAGCAACTGGAGAGAAGAAAAACGTGGCTATCGTATCCACAATAGAAACCTAAAATCGGATCAGTCCACGCTCTAGGCCGCATGCTCCCACCTGGGGCCGGACTCATCAACAATTAAACCCGCGGGTATGCGGGTATAAAAGGTAGAGATAAGATAAGGGAAATAAATAAATGCTTCATGGTAGGTACCTATACCCCTTATACTCGTGGATTTAATCCTTGCGAAATCTGGCCTCTGGACGGTATCACTGTGGTGCCTTAGGCGCCTTTTATACTCCTGCCGCGGCGCGGCGCGTCAAATTCGAGCGCGACGCGACTAGCCGCGCCGCGTCCCGAATTGACGCGCCGCTGCGCGGCGGGTGTATAAAAGGCGCCTTAGACATAGATGCAACCACAGAAAGCAGCTACTCACTTGTCGTCCATCTCCACTCGGCTGCCGACTTACACCTTGAGCCAGCTCTGTGTATGAGAGATACGGAGACATACGCACGGACTGCTCAATATGGCTGAAAACTGTGAAATAATTGGTTCCAACAATAAACGTTATTCAAGTGCAGCCGGATCCCGACGCATCGATGCAGTTCAAATTGAGCGAGTAAACCTGTATGAACCTCAATTGATTTAGAAAACGACCTAGTAATGCCTCTAGTCCTATCAGGCTTTCTCCGGTCCTATCCTGTCAGGTTATAAAGGTTTGTGCGATCCAACTTGATCTACATCAACTCAAACACGTATCTGCATCATCTACTGTGTAAGAAAACAAATTTCTCAAATCTTCCGCACGTTAGAGAAAGGCAATCTGGGCTCACCATTGAATTTTATAGCGCATCTTCTCAGGAACTCGGCAAAACCAGCGCATCATCACTCGATGTATAGCTGCCACGATGAACGTGTTGAACTTATGAACATTGGTGTACGGTGCTAAGGTGTCGACAATGGAACGGAAGTGTTTCTCCTATAAAGAGGCGCTTCGTGCAGGACACTGGCAGCAATTACTCATACAGGGTGGCGGGTAAATCCCAGCTGGGTGGGATTTACCCGCCACCCCGTATGAGTAATTGCTGTGAGATTCCATACGTCCAGACTAGCCCGCCCAACTAGGAAAGCGAAAACACGGCGTATACCTGGAAGAATTTATGAAACTCGGGGATCTCTGCGGAATCCGACAGCAGTTCCATTATTGGTATCGCTCGCACAGCATTGTATTGCATCCGGGACAGCGAATCAGTAAGTATCAGGGCCAGGCCAGCCATTGCGGCTGGCGCCAGCTGAATGGCCAAGTCGCATGCGATCACTGCCTAAATATGGAGTAAATTTAGGTTTTGAGAACAAATTCAATTGTACTATCCATAAATGTCTGCTGTTGCGTCTATCAGAACCTCCGTCCGGAATTACTGAGTCGAAGCCCTGTCCGTGGATTGGCCAGATGCTAGAGCGGCGCAGGTTTGATGGTAAAAGATAAACCCACCCCTTTTTAGGGTACAGCGGACATTTCGAAAGCGCATACTATTTCATGAAACCCAGTGATGGACAGTGTTTTCAGATCTTTTGCATTAGACGGGATTCGAACCCGCACTACATTCCGGAGAGGACGCTACATGATTATACCACCGGCACCGGGTCATCGATCGGAAAATCAGCGACATCCTGCTGCAGTGATCTACCATATTCCGATATTTTAAAAGGTTGTCGTGGATGCTAGTTCGATCACACGGCACCAGTGGTGCAATAGCGAAGCATATCGCGCGTAAAGCAAAGGGTGCTGGTTCAAGTACCTTATGGCTCAAGAGTTTTGATCGCAACAGAAACGTCCTTTTAACTGCTTGTAACCTTCATAGCCTTCATGCTAGGCTATATATACCATTTTCACGTCGAAACGGACACTTTTAGAATCATATTGGTCAGCTTTAAGACTTCCGAAACCAAAACGAACTCTTTCAGATCGAAATGGCAGGCAGTTAAACTACAAATCCAATAAGGTGGCTAGAATAACTTTTTGTTCAAGAAAATTTTGGTGTAGCTTTTTTGAAATTTTTTAGTTGAACTGCCCCAATAAGGTTATAAAAATTTTATTTTTAGAGAAAAATATTAACTAAACTTTAATTAATTAAACTTTAAATTCATCTTAAAGCATAGCAAAGAAACAAGCATATAGCGCATTAAAGGGTGAGATCGTGCCATACACTCAATCATAGTGAGGATATGAAAAATCGCGACGCCTTGAACGAGGGCATGGCGCAATCTCTTTTTTAGAACTAAAAAATGGCCACCTTCCTGTCTTTAAAACAAGCCTTAAACCATTACTTTTCCTCAGAAAATTATATGTACAGAATTTCAAGCGAAGTGTTCACTTAACGCGTTGATAAATTAAAACTTCAAAGAAAGTTACATTAAAATTTTCCTTGAACAAAAAAATTATTATAACCTTTCCGGAGAGTCTCTAGAGTAGGAGAAGCATATTTCAATGTGGAAAAGTTCGCTTCGTCTTCAAAAGTCTTAGGCTTGCTTAGAGGAGTGCCCAGTTTGATTGGAAAAATGTCCAATTCTACGTGAAAATCGTATAAATGTACAATATTGGTGCCTTCATGGTAAACGAGCGATGCAAGCGCACTAGCTAGTCGATGGAATAAACCTTACAAATCGATTAAGCGCTCGCGGACCATGAACGCTTCTCAACGTAAAGTAAAGTAACGTGAACCTTCTTCAGTGAAGTATTTACGAAGTATAAACATTCTTATACACGAAAACGCTCCAGAAACCGATACTGGTAAAAGCCAGCCAAGCATCGTTACCTCCATGCTCTCCTGCGCCACACACTCGACCAGGATTCTACACAACTCAGTATTCCGAAGGTCTTGACGATAAGGATAATTCAACTAAAACAAACCACTTAGCACAGCATGACAGATACAGAACTTGGGAGGGATAAAGCCTCACCAGGGTACAAAGAACAGGCGGAAGAAACTTGGCGATCTGTCCCTTTAGTTGCTTTTCGTCCATTTCTCCACGTTGCAGATCTTCGGTGTAGACATGCAGCGAAATTTCACCACGTTCCGAGCGCTGATAGATTGCTATGAGAGCTTTAGCCAGCTCATCGACCTGAAAACGACGACTGATATAAAAAAGACTACCTAATAAATAATAAACAACGAAGATTTTCGTTAGTCAATCTCTGTTCAGAAAGCGCCACGTACGCTACTTTACGTATATTGTGGAGGCTATTGGGGAAATTGGCTTATACAGTGACCTGCTATGTTCAGCTGATAGATAGTTTAGTGCACTAAAACTCCCAGGCACGCTTGGTACCCCAATCCATCTACCCTTTGAGGATGAAAGGAATGTCTGATAAGATCCGAACTTTGAACTGGTTCGGGAAAGCAGGCGCCTCCTTCAGCTGCACTATTCGTGCACATGTATTAGACTTATCGTAAGCATGCATAATTAAACCTAATAAAACCTCTGGCCCTGTGGTAGCTGCAATTGGAGAAAGCGCCGACTACCGTATGCACCTGAGCTCAGGCTCTTGGCTCGCTCAAGAAAACCAAGCCCTCAATCCCTCCGAGATCAGTGAGGTTTGGGACCGGTTCCTTCTGGGAATGATAAATCACTAACTTGTCCACTGACTGGCCATCGCAAGCCATTATATAGGCCAGATACACATTATTTATAGTACCATGTGAGAAAAGAAGGAAATATAAAAACATCAACATGGAAGCATTCATCTTCTGAACAAAACGCTCAAATGGTAAAAATGGAAAATAAGGCAAACAAATGAGATAAATGCGTCGAAAACAGCAATAGTTAAGCAACTGTAGAACATGACAAATTAGCAAGGGTAATGAGCAGCTGTAGTGAGAGATGGGGACACAGTATCATCCAGATTATAAAAATTTGTTCAACCTATCGTCGGCGACGACGATGCCCCAGCTCTTCGCCCCGCCCCGTATGAAGGCGCTGGATGGGCGCTGTATGTCGACAGAGTTCAATATCTTGCAAGGACTTGCGGTTGAGGAACTTTCCTCCAAATAAAGACATATCCTGGTCATCTAAAAAAGCTAGGGATAAACTCTTAAGCCCTCTCTCCTCCCGTCCTTCTCTCCCTCTCTTGTAACTCACCGGTACACCACTCCTGTTAAAGGAGGAGAGGGTTGAAGATGGAGGAAAACGCCTATCATCCGCACTTGTCTCCAAGTATACTTATGCTCGAATGACCTACCCGAATAGGTATTCGAAAGATTTTCATTCGAATTTGAATACTCGAGTTCGAATATTCGAAAAATCGCTATTTTCGAATGTATTCGAATTCGAGTATTCAGAAAAATCGCATTTCAAATACATTCGATTTCGAATGCTAGAAAAATTTCGGTATTCGAAACCATTCGAATATTCAAAAAAAAATTTCGAGAGCATAAGTATATCTTCAAGGCGTGCCGTAGGAGTAGAATATGTAGCGCACCCCAAAATGGATTTACTAACTCCGTCATTTATCCTTTGTCCGTTTCAAAGCCCCTAACCTGGTCATCAGTAGCTGTCCTCACAAAAGCGATGTGCTCAAGAACTCGTCGAAGCTGCTGAAGAATAGCACGCAGCACTGACCAGCTGAAATTAAGCACACATTGACATCTACTGAAGAAGTGATACAAATACAAGTAATAACGCCGCGCAATGCGTCTTAAAGGGGTGCATGCTTGTGTAAAGCACGTTTCATAGTCCTTGCTCGTGCTGCAGTTTCATGTTACGACGGATCCTAAAACTGGCGTAGGTTACGGCCAAGAAAGCGCAGCACGCCGTCCTACCGTGAGCTGTATATCGAAGAGCTCGGATCTATCCTACTCGGAAAGAGGTAACCGTAAACTGCGAACTACCACACCAACTACTAAGTGTCACACCATACCACCACACAATCACATTCCTTGAATTAAATGAAACCCTCACACCACAAGACGGCAAACGAAGCTCTAGTAGAAACTCAAGGGATGGAATGGAGACTGAAAACGCCATAGCCTCCTTTCTCCGATTAGGATGGATCCAAGATATCGAGCTCTGGGAGGGAGCGCACCGCTTACTCGTATACTGCCCATAACCCTAATCAACAATTATACAAAATATGCAATAATCTATCACAGGTCCACTATATGTTTCTCACCAAGCATCTTTGGTGGCAGCCAATGTCACCACGGAGCAAATGGTCGACCATGAGAATCCAGGTGGCGTAGCCTCGGACGACGAAGAGTCAGTGCGTCGCACATATACGTTCACGCGTGGCCAGTCTTCTCCAAGACCATGATAAGCTAAACGATCACATCTAGTCAGAAGAACATGAGAATGAGGACTAATGTCTTGAAACTGAATGTTAAAAAAGTTAGCAATTTAAGGGCAAAATAAAAAAAATTAAACAGTAAAAAATGTAATAATTTAAAAACACAATAAATACTAACACTTGACAGAGTTAAATGATGTCTTATTACATGCTCCCTCTTCTTTACTGAAGAGCCACGGGAGGGGCATAAAACAAAGGTTCGTCCGAAGAAAGTGGCCAAATGAGCCTTTCCCTAGCTCATTCAATATTTGTGAACTTGCCTATCATGCCTTCTTTGATCTTGCCTTCTCTCCTCACTGTTTTCATACAATTATTTCTTTCCCATTTTTTATTTTCAATTAGCATAAAGAAGTGACAAAAGGTCCGTTCTACCATTCTTCAAGCTATTCAAGCTCAGCCCGAGATTGGAACGCATCCGCCTACTCTTAATGGAATTGAACACAAGCTGTACGAGCTAAAATCATCGCGCATTCAGGAGTACGATCGAAAAGATCAGGTCCAACTCTATATATTCTCGTCACGAGTGTTCTCAAACGTCTATGAGATAAAGATGAAGAATCGAAACTAGATTTGGAAAAGCAGCAAGCCTAGCTCACTTAGCGCTGTTCTAGGACCTTCAGCTTGAGAAATCGAGCGCAGTAGATGAAGACTTTAGGTCTCGTCCTCATCCACTTCAGCCAAGCCTCCCAATTTGCGGGTGGCAGCATTGATACCAAACTTACACGGGACGGACAGAGCACAGACGTGCTTTGGCTTGTCCTCATATGCCACTGTATAGGTCAATACGCGATCAGCTCGACTCAATGAATGTGGACAATAGGAGTAGATATATCCTAATCAATGGGGGGGGGGGGGGGCACCCAGTAATTCGCGTCTCCAATACTTTCCTTGAGTTTGTACGAGACCTTCAGGAGCTGTTCCATGATTCGAGAGTTTCATTCGTGGGATGTGGTTGTATGACATCGGACGATGTACAAAGTTGACAATTCAAGGCTGCCGGTCCTAAGAGCTAAGAGATCATTAAAATAAAGTCTGCCAATCACTCACTCAGCCGGCTGGTTATCGGGCAACAGTGGATGGACAGCAACGCCGAGAACGTGCGCAGCCGCACATCTGCTCCTTGCTCACCAGTCCAGCCTGCTGTATACTGAGCGTGAAGATGGTCTACCAATATGCCTAAAGAATGAAGCTGACATCGGGATTCAGTAGTACTAACATAAGGAGACTCACCAACAATGATACTCAATGTGTTCAGATTCACGCTCGACCATCTCTCAGACAGCAATTCACCTATGCTTTGCGCGACCACTTCCAGATTATCGAAGCTCAACGCTGAAAACATGACATGTGTACATGCTGCGCATCTTAATTATTTATTGCACATGGAAGCGCGCACAACGATAGACCTAAGAACAACTAGGAAATCAGAAACTACAGCAAACTGCTGAAAAAAGAGAAGAATGCTATAGCATATTAGATGGCCTTGTTACTCGGGTGAGTGGATAGGGTCAGGGAATCGCTGCTTCTACTAGCGCCAGATATATCCTACAGAATATGGCACTGTGCTTTCGGATTTTAAGTACCAGCCACCTGCTAACAACTGAGCTAATATCAATTTCATTCAGAAAGGCAATTCAGCTCAACCTTCAAGGGCTCAGCAGGGCGCAAAAGTATACCATTTTCACGGTGAGGTGGGCACTTTTCATCAATTGGACACTTCTCCAGTCATGTTGGGCACCTTTCATATCCAAATGGACACTTTTCAAATGAAACTGGGTACTCTTCTAAGCTGCCCTAAAACTTTTGTAATCAAACTGAACCCTTCCAAGTCGAGATGAGCTTCTTCTACAAAAATCTAGAGACTGCAAGAACAGAATCATTTTTTGTTGAAGGAAAATTTTATTTTAGCTTTATTTGAAGTTTTAATTCACTTCTCAGTAAGCAAAGGAAATCGTTTGAAATTTATAAATTTTTATTTTGTGAAGAAAAATAATGGCATAAAGCTTGCTTTAATTGATAGAAGAATTTCGTTTGCATGGAGTTTGACACCTGTTAAGGATACAACGAATACAACTATAAAAAACACACATATGCTCACCTTGATGGTTCATGTAAATGGCATTTAACTATCCATAAAAAAACCGAGACGAGCTTTTCGAGCGCATGGCGCAATCCTGTCTTTTAATGCAATACACGATTGCTGCCTTGTTGCGTTACGAAACAAAATTTATTAGTTTTTCTCAAAACATTTATAAAATTATTACACTTACTGAGGCAGGTGAATCAAAAAAAATTTATACCAATGTTTCTTGAACAAAGTTATTCTAACCATCTTGAAAAGTCAGTAATTTAACCTGTAGAAAGCTCATTTCGACGTTCGCTTTGAACGATGTTCACTTTGTATTCAGAAGCATAAGGTTTGTTTAGAAGAGTGTCCAATTTGATTTGAAGTGTCCAATTGGACGTGAAAGTAGTATATATCCTGCTACCACTAGACGAGCCTGTATTTCAAAAAACAATGCACGAAAGCATCTATCATTGATACAAAAACGCAGTACATGCAAGAAAACAGTGAAAAGGATCACACAGTTAAGCGAGTGGACTTACATCCAGCTCGCGGTGTCGAAACCCTTGGTGGCGGGCGCGACGGTGCCACCACAGTCTCGGCATCATCATCGTCTTCTATCGCCGTGTCTGCAGTAGTGCGAAGAATGGAAACGACGAACAAATGACGTACGATCCCCATTACAGACTCAAAGAGCCTGGCGTCGTCGCGTAAGGACACTGTTTTCGCAACGTCGAACAGAATGTTGAGCATTAGGTACTGAAACACATAGTCGAGATGTATAGGGTCCACTGTCAAAGGCGAGGATGTTCTGCTGCCTTCACTAGCCGTTATGGAGGATCTCAGATAGAAGACAGTAGGCTGATATCCAGAATGAAGCTCGAGGTGGTGCAAACAGCAAACATACCCAGGTAACGGTGGACACCAACTAACCTGAATCCGAGAGCTTGACTCGTTTTCAGTGTCCTGTAGGATGGGAATCATAAGCTGTGTGACTAGCTCATGCTCGTACAACAAACGGTATTTGGTGTAGAACGCATGCAGCTCTGACATCGCCTATAAAGGACCGCATGGTCCAAGGAGTGATGACCTTGTGTTACAAATACGCTTACATAAACAAAATCAGCTAACAGTATCAGACTTGAACGTTTTTGAGATTTAAAATGTCAACACCTTGCTTCTGCGCTCCGGTCCTTGAGACTCGTTTGAGTACCGCCGTACAAGCTGAAGCATCCGTGAAATCCAATCAGGGGTCAGTGGTGTTAGGTTCTGAAATCAAAACCGCACCAACTTTTTGATCTCGCCGAGAGAAGATAAAGCTCCTGAGGCTCAGCCCCAAATTAAAGTTTTAAAAACTCTCAAATGAGCGAATCAATAGCGAAATAAATCCTACTATATATAATCGGCTAATGTCACGTGTCCGTCACGGGGAGGGGGACTGAAGTCAAAAGATGCCTATGACAGTGCGACGTATGCCAGCCGGGCTTTCTTTGAGCTTAACCATGGGCGATTGCTGACGAACTATATCCTTGGCGGCTGATCGTCCAAGTTTACGAGATATTCAAGGGGCAGCGCGTCAGGGTATGGATGGGGATCGAATGCAGAGCGTAGGGATTCAGGAGACGTGCCCTAGACGTCGTTCAGTGTGGCTCTGGATTCAGAAGACGTACTGAAGACGTTGTCCAACTTGCGTAGGGATTCAGAAGACGTGCTGAAGACGTCGTCTAAAATGCGTAGGGATTCAGAAGACCTGCGCTAGACGTCGTGAGTCAAGATTCAGAAGACCTGCGCTAGACGTCCTGAGTCAAGATTCAGAAGACCTGCGCTAGACACGTCCAACGTGCGTGGGGTTTCGGAAGACGTGTTGAAGACGTCGTCTAAAATGCGTAGGAATTCAGAAGACCTGCGCTAGACGTCGTGAGTCAAGATTCAGAAGAACTTTTTGATTGCAGACCTGATGCCACGTCACTCGATTTGTGTTGTTCTACGGTTTTTTACAGAGCATGTCTCTCTATGTTGCGTTTCGGTTGTAACTGTCCTATTGCTGTGTTTGTTTATCTAACGGCCGCGCTTATCGCGTACGTATTGAATAAATAAAATAAACTGCGCTAGACGCGTCCAACGTGCGTGGGGTCTCGGAAGACGTGCTGAAGACGTCGTTCAACGTTGTCCAACTTGCGTAGGGATTCAAAAGACGTGCTGATGATGTTGTCTAACATGCGTAGGGATTCAGAAGACCTGCGCTAGACGTCTTCCAACGTGCGTAGGGATTCAGAAGACGCGCTGAAGACGGCGTCCAACTTGCGTAGGGATCCCGAATAAGGGCGACCAATAGGAGAGGACCAACAAAGGGGGACCACTGGAGGGGGAGCGTGAATAAGGGGGGGGGGGGGGAGGACCAGCATTTCCCTCAACATCGTTCAGTGTGTGTCGGATTTCTGAAGACGGCTTACAGAAGTCGTGGCACGTGTGTCAGACTGCAGAAGGAGTGTCATAGACGACATGGCAATTCTGTTCTCGGGGTTTGGGGCGAAGCTCCCAACCAGACGTTTGGCAGCCGCTAGGCCGCTGAACGTCTGGTAAATCAATAATATAATAATCAGTAGCGAAAAATAATAATCAAAAGCGATCAATAATCAATAGCGAAATCAATTAATAGTTCTTTAAAATGGAGACCAAATCATTTTATATCTGAGCCAGCCCTCAACAGCCCTAGGCGCCCGTCTGAATACCGGCTAGTCTGCACCCCAAAAACCAGCGGCAACCTACAAAGTTTGTTTAGCTGAGCCTGTTCATTGGATGTCATATTCGCACTTCAAATGACCAACTTTAGGCAAAAGTCGATAAATGCTCCTTTTGCTAATTAGTAAAAAGTTCCTGATCCTTTAACCATGTCTTAACTTATGTATATGTGACGTCAGAAATCTGTCTGCGCACCAGCTGTCGTCCTGTTGATGATCGAGTTGGTCGAGCGGTGCCAGCATTCGGCCCTGTCACGTGCCAAAGTGCTCCAATGGATCCTCCTCGCTCGAGGAACACGAGAAGCCTCATATCGTTCTTCTCTTGACATCCCGCGGAATCCAGTTGGTGACGGCTCTTGTCCAGAGGATGTCTGCGAAGCGCACTACGTGGCTGGCCAACCTAATTTTCTACGAATTGGCCCATGCGACGTCTCTGGTCTTCGAACATCGAAGAAGCTCACAACTACGGAGGCCTTCTCTCAGTTGTTTGAGCTGTGTCAACCCGAACATCGTCCTCTCATTTTCTGATCGTACTTTTTATCGTACTTTCTTCTGATCCAGGTCTCTGAGGAGTGCCTTAGGGCAGGAAGAACAGTGTGGTCGAAAAGTGGGCAGGGCACGGACCCGGGCGTCGTTCATCTTTTTCACCACTTCTTCAACGACCTTGAAAGCCTCCAGACCGCTCGTTTCCTCCTGCTCAGTTCCGGCACTAGGTCGTTGGCCATGTTGACTTCGCGACCCAGATACACGTAGCTGGAGCCTTCGGAGGTGTTCGTTCTGTTGAGCGAGAACGGGGCATCAGAAACTTGTCCGTTCCCCATGAACATCGTCTTCGTAAGATTCAGCTGCAGTCCAACATGCACGATCGAAGTCGACCAGCATTCGCTCCGTCTCGTCTGACTCATGCTCGGTGTTATGAGCACGATGTCGTCAGCGAAGCGAAGATGGTGCAGCTGTCGGTCGTCAACCTTTCACTTTCATGTGTTCCCGTCAAAAATCTATCCATGAGGAAGTCTCTGTGATTCTACAACACCATATCTATATTCTTTACAATCCTAACCAAATAATGTCCAAGTCAGTGCATCACAAAGATTATAGACTTTGACTACACTTTGACCCTAAGTAGATCCTTATTCCTCGCTACCCTGCGAGAATTCATCCGTTAAACAACCAGATCACATTGGCCCACACCTATCCTAATCCATTCATTAACTCACAAAGACGGGCAAGTTTTGAAGAGGCTCCTATAAAGCCAAACTAACGAACTCCGGCATGGACACATACCATCGCTCTGTACTGAATCAGCTTGACAACAGAAGTATCCGGTCGTCGATCCGCACACTTCTCAATCAGATCATAAAGCAGGTCAGGAGGAGCCGCGAACTGTCCATCACAATAGAGTTGCTCGGTAAGTAGAAGGATTTGGTGGAGGGAATTCTCGCATGTCTTCGCGTACTCGGGCCTCTGGAATAATACTCTAGCGCCTTTGCACGTACATGCTGACAAGTCGAAGCAGTACCTGCTCGCAGAGATCAATAACTGTCTCAAGCAACTCCATCAGCTTCACCCATGTCATGTGTTGTAGCTCGCGACCGTGCTTTTGAATGAGTCGGCGGATATCGAACAGCACATCTGAGAGAACACGATAGAAAGCCCAGTTCGCACCTCACAGATGCCTTACAAAGGAAGCCCATGAAATTTCCTCAAAGATTCTCAACGAGACCTATATGATGTTGTACAGCACGATACAAGGAGCACAGAACTGTTTTTCGTTTTTGCTGCGGGCCACTGAGTGGTTCGAAATAGGCAAAAAGCTGTTGCAAGGCCACCCCATGTGGTTGCCGGGATGAGGTTCGCCACAAGTGCCGAGTTGGCCGAGTGGGAAGTGGTGAGGACTCTTGAGCACAAGATCGGGGGTTCGGATCCAGACTTATGCAAATTGCTGCAGTGGTTTTGCATCTTCTGCCACTATCATGAAATCATATAAGTTTATTTATTTATTTTCACATTGTTGTAAACACACTTTCTTCCATTTTCTTCTTTTCTTCCGGAAGAAAATATGTGTGAAAACGAAGACAATCGAAACTGTTTGTCGTAGTTTCTGCGCAATCACACCTCCCTGTATGAAAATCACACCTTTCTATCATGAAATCATATAATTTTGTGAAAAAAAATTTATGATTCCATGATAGAAAGGTGTGATTTTCATACAGGGAGGTGTGATTGCGCTGAAACTACGACAAACAGTTTCGACTGTCTTCGTTTTCACACATATTTTCTTCCGGAAGAAAAGAAGAAAATGGAAGAAAGTGTGTGTTTACAACAATGTGAAAATAAATAAATAAACTTATATGATTTCATGATAGTGGCAGAAGATGCAAAACCACTGCAGCAATCCGAACCCCCGATCTTGTGCTCAAGAGTCCTTACCACTTCCCACTCGGCCAACTCGGCACCGGTGGTGAACGGCATCCCGGCAACCACATGGGGGCTGCCTTGCGACAGTTTTCCGTCATTTTCGAACCACTCAGTGGCCCGCAGCAAAAACGAAAATCAGTTCTGTGCTCCTCGTCTCATGCCCACAACATCATATAGCTCTCGTTAAGAATCTTTTAGGGAAATTCATGGTCCCCCCTTGTTAGTAATATCAAATTGTTTCGTGTTTGGGTACTCACCATAACAAATCGTCTCATCGACCTGGATCGCATTCCGCATCGGCTCGATGATACTACCAGGTGAGCATTTCACAGCGTCAATTTGCTGAAAAGAAAGCGAAATAGCAAAGTACTTAGAGTCAAACCAAAAACCAAACACCAACCCCTGCTCCCCAGTTCGCATTTGCCAGGCAGAATATTGCTCCTCGTAACACCAGCTTCATCTTCTTCTCATACGACTCATCATTGGCACGACGATCTCCCTGTGATCGGTGAGCAATTCCAGTGCCATTCAGAATGGATAGAAGTGCCTTTCGCGTCCTGAACTGGTAGCATACGTGTTCGAACACTTAGTGGAAAACATCTACGGAGTGAAAGAGGCTTGAGCGTTGTATGGAGTTCGTCCCGGACAAAACATAGACCCACTAGGCTTCAGAACTCTGCAGTTCTCAATTAGTACTGGCCAATTTGTCGCTTTAGTGGCTATCAAATTCGAGCCATTCGTTTCACAAGCGATTAAATTCAGTAGAAACTATCAATGTGGATTGGCCGATCGATACAGTTAAGGTGCTTAGATCCACCCAATCCAGCAGGCGATTAACTTAGCGCGGACGCATTGAGACAAATGGATGGACACATTAATTATCAAAATCAATTGAGTAACAGACGATCTGTCTGACTACTTCTGAGACTCCGCCCCCCCCCCCCCATCCGGCTTGTGAATAATCTGAAACCGTCCGTTGGCCAGCATATTCGCGCTGCTGTGTCTTCAACTGCTCATCTGTTAAAAATTGATATCAATGATTCAAGTCATTTTCCTCAAGCTTCAAGTGGCTGTTACTGAGGTTATAATCCGTTCCGTTATAACAATTGTTGCGATCAAAACTTTAACGCTAAGCGGGACTCGAACCCGGCAAGATCTCTACGTCGTTAGGCCACCAGCGCAGGTTGATGTGGGACAACATCCACACCTCATAACACCAATCAGGCACGAGGTGTGAATGCTGGCTGAATCCGATGAAACAGCGCCGGTGGTGTAATGGCCTAGAGCGTATTGCCTGGTGAGCAAGAGGTGCGGATTCGAGTCCCACTCGTGTGGTGCTAAAGTTTTGTTCGAAACAAAACATCGCTAAAACAGTTCATAAAATCGATAACATCAATTTAGCCACTTCACATGCCGTCGCGTCCCTCAACGTCGGAAGTATAAACGGGACCTTAGAGGAGCTCCACATTTTCCCCACTAGATGCTCTCAGTAAGGAAACAGTATCGATATCGATCGATTGGCCAGTCCACGTCGATATCGATACTGTTTCCTTACTGAGAGCATCTAGTGGCGAAAATGTGAAGCTCCTCTGAGGCCCCGTTTATACTTCCGACGCCGAGGGACGCGACGGCATGTGAAGTGGCTAAATTGATCGATCGCGTCGCTCAATCAATATGGCCACCATACGTGGCGTCGCGCCCCTCGGCGTCGAAGTATAAACGGGGCCTAACGAACATAAATTTTGCTCGAAAGGACTGATGAGGTGATATAATGACAGAAGGAAGGACTAGCTATTTTTGCCTAATAAAATATGATAGGAAGAGAATGTTTATAATCCGGCTAAACAAAGGAAAAAGAAATCGTGAACTAATGACTCATAAAAGCTCCCACGCACTCCATATCTGCTCGCTACGTGCAGGTAGATTCAATGCGAAATTAATGTATTAATCACAAAAATACTGACAGCATGAGCAAGTCATTGTCTAGAAGCCTATGCCACACCTGTGCGCCATTTGAGACGTCAAAAGAGCTCTGGCGAGCGACCATGCCTGCTCGCGAACTTTGTTGTCGCACACGAGTACGCAGAATGTCGTCACGACGGACATGAGTTCCGTCCTCGGCAGATCGCTGAACAATGCGATGTGAGTTTCAGAGAATAGTTCTATGGACAAGTGCTGTACTCTTACCTATACTTTAAGACACTGTCGAGGATTTCAAGACAAAATGCAGTTAGATTATCCAGATTTTGGCACGCACGAACACAGACCGAATGAACAATGGATTTCATCGAATCCTCCCCCATATAAGCAGCGTTGTGCCTAAAAAAGCAAATTTAAACCCCACCATCAGACAACAAGCAAGAAGTAGGGAACGACTACTTACTGTATAACATGCTGGCAAAGTTGCAACACCTGCAATGCTAATGGATGTTCCTTTACTGTCAATGTCTCTTTGACCCAGTCGGCCACTAGTGAATCGATATCCTACAAAATATTCAGACTTTTTGTCATTAAGCCAATATTTATAAACAGAAACAATACTAATGACGAAATAGCTTCTTCTCCGCACTTCAGGAGGCCTTCAAACTTGACTTCCTGTGCTACGCTGCGAAACCAATCCATACTGGGATACCCGTACTCATAGGTGGAAAGACCTCATAAGCGTAAAACATGACTTAAGCATAGTTTACATTCAAGTCGAACAACTGCGAGTGAATGCGAGACATTCATAAAGGATGAATAGGGCGTTGATCAACTTCTTTTGGGATGCGCATTCTTGTTCTTCGGGTTGTCGTTGAGGCAATAAGAATGTGTATTCGGCTTATAGAGTGACTGGGCGGCCCATGGACGAACCGGCGTTTTATCCTTCCCAGATACCCTGGTACCAATTCACAGACCCTGGACCGAAGGAAGGCTAGGTTGGCCTGGGTGGGAAACTCGAACCTCGAACCTGGAATAGAGTGCACGCAGCAGCCGGCACCTCCTGCAACTACGTTGGTGCGAGCCCTCAGTAACAAAATCATAGAGGAATTCCTCTTTGTGTGGGTGGATAAACGAGGACTCATACACACTGATCCTCGACGTCCGAATCACGCAGTTTGTGTGCTATCCAAGTCGAAAGAATTTGACGATAGCCAAAACAGTGAAGATTGGTTGACCACTGTCTCCTGGCCTCGCCCAAGTGTCGTTGATAATTCGCGAGGGACAATACAGGGCTTCCCTTCCAAGGCATTGCGCAGTCTCGTCGTCGAAAGCCGGAGGAAGTCCAGAACGGAGTTGGTCTTCGAAAAAAATCTTTATTATTTCGTCCTCGTTAAACGCCGCGCAGATGCGGTTGGTGATCGTCGATGGCATTGTAAAAATCACACCAGACCACAAAACGGGGATAGCTTTGATAAACTGAGATCATGGCTCTTTCATATTGGCAGGCATGCGTTGATATTCTCCTTTACGTAACATTTCAGAACCTTTTATTGTATTCACGTGTATATGACACTGGGTATGGGGGCATGGGGTAGCGTAGTTGGAGGAGGCGCTTACTCTCGCGTGCACTCTGAATCGACTTTCTTGGCTTAGATTCTCGAGCCCACGATACTATGAAAGGCCGCTGCTCTTGTTCAGTTCTGATTCTCATATCCTTTCTCCAGCAGAGCTTATGCTGCTCAGTTCCTCCGTTTCGTTTTCATAAAAATCTAAGAAATCCGAACTAAACACTCCCTAAAGCTGCAAAGGTGTACCGAACGAGGACCCGAGGAGTACAGGTAGAAAAAGCTAAAAAAAATCCGTGAGGGAGGAGAAAGGGTAATAAATAGGACTGCATTAATCAACCCCTTTAGGGGAATGCGGCACGCATACTACTTCTACGTGATGTCGTGGAGGTAATCGAGGAATTTCACCTATTTCGCCTACGCAGCGTCCGCCGGAACCAACGGTGGGGGACTCGTTGTTTTATCTCTCTATGAATTTGTGGTGGTCGCGTGGTAACGCAGTAGAAACCCCTGGCCTGTCACGCGCACCTGATTCCATGTCTCAGATTCGATTTCCCGTCCAAACCAACTAAGCGTTCCATCCTCCGGTCCCGACGAATTTGTAGAAGACTTGTCTGAGAAGGATAAAACATTGACTTGTCCATCAGCTACCCACCGCAAGTCATCCTATACGACAAATACGCATTCAAATTGCCTTCAAGATATCCCATACATGTAGAACGCGTGGCGTTTTCAGCAAAGGGGTTGACTAACGTCAATTCTTACTATGGCCTCGAAGGAAATGTTCAGGGAAGTAAGAAAAAACATTCTGAACCTTTCCTCAATCTAATATAAGCATTCATTTCCTGCCCAACCAACAATAAGGTCATAGAAGGACAGATTGAGGAGGTCTTCCAAGCATTTCCTTGCGCTGAAATCCATCATAACTATAGAACAAGTACCTTCTCAAACCCGTGGATTGTTTTCCCATACTCCGATAGAACATTCAGCCATTTAATGCTGAGCTCTTCACACCCAATTTGTTGAATCGTCTGTAAAAATGGAGATACAAAGGAGACGCGAAGTAGTTTTATAAGTAAAACCTTACCTTGAAGAATGTATGTCGAAGGGCAAGACCGAGTTGACTGTGTTGCGTTTCGGTCATCTCAACCAGCACTTTTAGCGTCGGTATCTTTGTGTCAGGATCATTCAGCATGTCATGTGAGTCATGCCAAATACCTTCTAACGACGACACTTGCAAGGTGCGTGAACGAAGCACCTATAATTATGACCATTCCTTTCGTTCCACCAAAGATCTCTATCGCGTATCGCCTTCTGAAAGCTAGTACTGTGAGCAAACCTATAACTGATTTTTGAGCACTAGGCATAGACACTGCACAGCCGGCCCGCTAAGCAAAAGCAACACTAGCCAGCCCACACGCTAGTACAGCTACTTGTTTGAAGCAGAAAGCAAAACTTACCGACGGGTGCTTGAAATAATCACAAATCATTTTCCGAAGGATGGTGTGGTGCCTGGTGAAGGATTCTGTGCGTCTACGACGTGGTGACGATGTCGAGCGGTCGTTCCAAAACACACCACACACAAGGTTACGATATGAACACAAGCACACACACAAAGAATTAGAACTACAACTACAACCAAAGGCTAAACTAGTCGGCGCGGCGCCTAGAGCGCTGCGTTTCAAGGCGCCAGGGGTGCAAAAAGGCAATGAATGTGCTATAGAATCTGGGCTCATGGGTGAGGGGTGGTGTTGTGACTTCGGCGTGTGCTCTCCTAACCATACACAAACCCTGTGAACAGCGAACAGGTGCTCTAAAGGACGAGGTGCACTTGTCCAGTTCTCCAGAGAAGCGTGTGAGAGGGCCGTGGTTGCAAGGTATGAACGCCATGAGGAGACGAAATATGAGAGAACAAGGTAATTTGGTAGCTATATAGAGGCGGAAAAGTATAGCCCAAACTTCATCTTATGGGTTATCTGGGCTACCATTGATCACTCATCTGAAGCGCGCCTTAACTATTAGATTAAAGTAGTAAAGTAGTACGGTACGACATAGTGGATGCTACGGGTAGGCAACGGCGGCAGAGGTTAGACCAAGGTTTCGAAATTCGTCCAAGCTTCACCTGCGCACGTCATTTAAGGTGTTGACCGCAAATCGGCGTTCCGCTTTTCATATCAGGTAGAATGCACTGGGTTACAATTGTATAGAGATTATACAAGGCATCCAAAAAAATGAAGGTACTGAAGAATTAAGAGGCTATATGAAGGCGAAAGAAAATGGAAATTCTCTGACATATGAGCGAGAAGGATTGCGCCACGCACTCGTCTGAAATCTTGCACTTTACACTCGATTAATTGTGGTTCGGTTGAATTCTTCTCATAATTTATCCATAAACGGGCCGTTCCTATCGATTTGTTCTTCTCCTAAAGTTCAAGAACGCTTCAAAGAGGAACGTCTGCGTGTGCCGTATGCCGTACGACTTTGTAAAGCGCCGGTGTGAGAAGTGCCTGCGGAAAAATGGTTATCATTTTGAACAGATGTATGATAGTATTCGTAATGCATCGCATAGGCGTCAGTTTTGTATTTATTTATAATCGTTAGCCAAAGATTGATAACGACTGCTTGTTTTCGCATATTTCTTCCAAAGAACAAGGTTGAGGAGAAACATCGAGTTCTGTATCACGAATCAAATGACAACTGGGGACATCCGCAAGTACTTGTTGATGTGGTGCTCTTTTGGCATGGAAGACGCCACTCGATGCGTTCTCTAAAGAGTTTGGTAGCAAAACAACGGTTTCACCAATTTGCCGCAAATTGGTGAAGCCGTTGTTTTGTTTCAAATCATGCAAATTACATCAATTACAAATTTAAATCATACAAACAAATCTAAATCATACATGCGGCTCCTCATCAACCAATCGAGTCCGAAATAAAAGGTTTCAGACGGGTGCATAGCGCAATCTTGGCCATACAGAATTTTCGTTATTCTGCCTTCAATATGAGTTTCAATCATCTTCGATAGCTTCACTAGCAGCAATGATAAAACATTTTAAATAGTACCTGAATTTTTAAAGGATACCCTGCATTTTGCCGCTAGATGGGGTGCTCTTAAGTTATAAACTTCAAAAGAAGCAGAAACCAATCGATAATGCACCTTTATGGAGAAATTATGACAGCAGTTCAAGCGAAACGCAATCCCTACACCTCGTATGTCGAAACATTTCTATTTTCTTGAGGTTGTAAATGGGCTCTTAAGTTCTTCAGTACTTTTACTGGCTGCAAAGTTCTCGTCTTTCGAACTACACTTTTTGGGACACCCTGTATTATAAATCAAGATTTTGCCTAAGTGCTTAGCTCAGTTTTCGGCACTGCAGCAGGTCAGGTCAGAGGGGAGCTGTAGAAATGTTTTCGGGAAATACGCTGAATATTTGGCGTGTGGTAGCGCAGTCGATGGAGCCGCCGACTCTCGCGTGCACCCCGAATAGAGGCTCTTGGTTCGAATCCCACCTTAGCCAACCAGTTCTCCATCCCTCCGGGATCAGTTACTTTGTGCCTGATCTATCTGCCAACGACAAAACACTGACTTGCCCATCTGCTGGTCACCGGAAGTCATTGTATAGGAGAATATGAATTCAAATTTTGTACACAATATGTCGTGGAAGTAGAATGTGTGGCGCACTCCACAACGTGCTTGACAAATCAGGCTTTTGTCATTTCTCGAAGAACTCCACAAATACCTTCCCCTCTAAGAAAGATAGAAGATTGGGCAGGTTTCAAGATCTTGTTCTAGCCAAACTTCATCTTCAGCTACCAATATGAACCTAAGATTCATAACCAGCAAAAAGTACACCCTTTTCTGAACTCTGCTTTCGTGAAAATAGAACAGCGGTGATAAAAGTGATTCATTCAGATTTCAGCGTCCGAAGTATATTCACCCGAGGTCATCCCGATATACGGGTGAGTGCTGATCGGTCCCACGAGGTGTGGATGTTGCGTTCCATCAAACGGCGCCAGTGGTGTAATGGCGTAGAGCATTCCCGCCCGGTTAGAGGGAGTTGCGGGTTCGACTCCCGCCTGGCGCTAGAAGTTTTGATCGCGACAAAACATCGATATGACAGCAATCACCCGAAGTAATTTTCTAACGTAAAACCCATACGCGCTTTCCCCGAAACAGCTAGAACTCAGCAGTGCTGGAACAATCGAAGAAGGCTCAATATTACCAACAATGGGATCCCAAATGATTGCACTTCGATCCAGAATCTCAATAGCTAGTAGCTGGCCCAGCCACCCAACCCGCAACAGCAACCTGAGTGAAAAATAAGGAAGCCGTGAGAACTGCAAGGTGTGTGAAGCACTAACGAAGGAAAAGCATCAAGCCGAAATGCAGGTGTTGCAAAGCGGAGCACTCGAAGGGATGAGAACAAGGGACCACCACCACTCGCAGAAGTGAAAAGTCCCAAAAGTAAGTGAACTCACATCCTGAAGCTGCATCAAGGTTTTGATCCGGGTCTTTATTGGGCTGCTTCGACTAATGCCTGCCCAAGCGCTTTGTGTGACCGATCCTTCCACAGTGACGAGAGGAGTCGTTGGCCGAACAACATCCTGCAACAACGAAGCGGTACTATTGTGCTTTCGGGACTCCAGAGGTCGAGGGGAGGTCGAAAAAAATTAGCCCAAAATTCGCCTAGGGGTTCCTAGGGCTGCTGATCACAAATCTAACATCCGTTTCTGAAATTTCGGCCAATTACGGTAGGTACGGAAGACTAAGGCTGTCGAAGTGATAATCACCGATTTCCCCCAAACTTCGCCTAGGGAGTTATTTGGGGTGTTGATCACGAAATCTGACATCCGTTTTTCATTTTACGCTTTTACAGCATACCAAATAATCCTCCTGGGCGAAGTTCGGACAAAGAGATTTTCTTCAACCTCTGGAGCCGTGAAGGTGCAACAGTGCTCCACTCATCAGCAGTCTCGTCAATGTGCTTGTAAGAGCAGTTTTCACCGCAAACTACGAGCGTCGTTTACCTTCTCTTTGTTGGAGCCGAAGATTCGAGTCATCAGTCCGCCTTTCCTAACAGGTGACGCACTGGCTTGAGCTGGATGCGAAGTGGATGGAGACGAAGAGAACGGCAGATGTGTTGAATCCCTCCCTAGGATATGGCGAATGAAAAGAGTTTCTTAAGTAGCAGCGATGAATGTCCAACTAGTGTCTTACCAAGCGAGTTCTCCGGTGTGACTGGGGACGACGCACCGACATTTGATGTTGATCTCGTCGTCATAGCTCTCTACCTCCTGGGAGGCAGTAGAACCCTAAGCATAAAAGAACAGTTAGTACTAAGAAGATGACGAAAAGGAATCGGAAACGCAAACGAGACCAAGCGATCGTGACTATGCACAAGACGTTCATACTAGGGTTCCACGTTTTCAAACCGTTACCGTAAGCCGAAGAAAAGCCGTTGCGGGACCAACATGTCGTAGGATCAGTGCTGGCACTATGCCAACTCCACGATTAATTAATAGTGGAGCTATGAAACGAAGAAAAGAAGGTTCATACTGTTTCAGGCGGTTTTCGGTAGAGCATTTTGGGAAGGAATGCAATTTGACGTTGTAACAGATGAGTGGTTGCCTCAGTGTAGCCAAGATTGGTACAAGTCCTTATCTCGGCTTACGTTTCGGAGTTGTCGCCTTTTTCAAGCCCTGAAAAAGACGAAGTCATTTGGAAAACTACCCTCCCAAACACCATTTCATTCTGCAGAAAACCATCCAAAGTGCTAAGAGACTAGGAATACGATGCCGTAAGAGATCGAAAACAAGGCTAACCTTAGATGTGGACACTACACATGGTTATCTTGGCTACGCTGAACCAATTAATCATCAATTATAACGTCGATTTGCATTTCTTCCCAAAACGCCCTCCCGAAAACCGCCTTCAAACAGTATGAAGCTTCGTTTCTTCGTTCCATGACTCCACTATTAATTGGATGGGCACTATTCGATATCACCGGCTGCCGTGTTGCGACGTACCCACTGCCGCGCGCGGTGTCGCAACGCTCCTTCGCGATTTAGCCCCTGCTTTGGAGAGCGCAATTCTTACGAGCACGGATTTCGCCTTCAGCAGGTATCTGTAAAGATTGCATTGAGAAGAGGAGCGAGCGCCAGGAATGGAAGCATTACGGAATTGGCGGGGACCAAAATACCAACATGGAGGTGAAAATAAAAGAAAACCACATTTTCCTAAAAACACTATCAAGATGGGAACGAGCTTGACTCTTTAAGTGTTTACTTCGTGGGGGTGGTCATCAGCTTCTCTTGTAGCTTGAACTAGGGAAGTGTCTATGGCTCACACGATATGTTGTATCTGTTTTGAGAAACTATCTGCCATATACCTGTTCAGATTGTTTCATTAATGGCGGAAATCCCATATAAGTAGAATTATGCGGTAGATAGTTGCGAAACTTTCTTGGTCTGCTTCAAACAACCATTTTTAAAGCAGCAATCTCGATTGGTTGACTCGCTCCTGCAAATTATGTTCGTTCCAAACCTACTTGGTCAACTGAGAATTGGATTGTCCAGTTCTCCAAATAACAGTGAAAGGTTGCGTCTTTTCCTCTCCAAAATATCGTTTTAAAGTTTTTGTAGCTAGTGTTTTATGTTGTTGTTGTGTTAAGATTTTCATATTCTTTCACCTAGTTTTTCCTTTTGCTGGCGCCACCCACAACGTTTTAACTGCAAGGAACGCAGCAACAGAATCTTTGTCGAATTCGATAAGTACCAAATCGTGTACTGACGATTTCAGCCCCTTTCCGTTTCCTCTTTCACATCCAAAAAATCCGGAACTAAAAAGATGGATTTATATGAAAACATAACCGGATTCATCAAAAGTGTCGTCTTGGTCCCCTTTAATAAATCCCTATCTTTCCCTTGATGGAACCAAAGCATCATAGGTCTACTTTGTGTCACCTCCCAGATAAAAGACCTCATAGGTAGGTGGATGACTATTATATTTACCTCCACACACCACTTCATTTGAAGTTCAGTCCCAACAAATGTTTACATATAGCCATTATACTCGCGGCACACGGAAAGTCAATGGTGAAAATATTCACGTTCCTGGTTTCCATATTCAGCAATCACTTTATTCTACTCTCTGCGGCCATTTCTACTAATGGCCCTACTTATAGGGTCCATGTCCTTCTTCTACTACCTAATAAGGAACCTGCATGTCCATACTTGAGCGAGCCCGCAACACATCAGATCGGCGAAGCTGTGCCGCGGCGCGACCGCGTCGCAGCCGGTGATACCGAATAGTGCCCATCCTATTAATTGACCGTGGAGTTGGCATGATGCCAGCGTTGATCCAAAGGCATTTTGGTCCCGCAACGACTGTTCCTACGGTAACGGTTTGTAAACATGGTACTCTAGTAAGAACGTCTTCTTGCATAGTCTGGAGGAGTCACTCTCAATGTCCTTCACAAAATCAGGAGATCGTTCAAAAACCTTGAAAATGAAAACACTGAGCACGAATACATACGCCGAAGCTATAGAAGGACATGCAAGCTTGTACTGGCTACGGAATATCTGCCAGATTATAAGGAATGCAGGGTGTACCTCCCTTTCTAGACATCCATCCAGGGGTTTCACAGTCCCTAAAATGGAACGACAAAGATTCCATAGGGATTACATCTAAAGATGTAGCAACGAGTTGAACGAGTTCGCCGTGCAGTATCGGGGGGGGGGGGGGGGGGGGTCGCTGCGGGAAAGCAGAAACGGCTATTGGAGGAGTTTCCTCAAACTTATCTTAAAAATCTGTGACTCAAAGTGTTTCCGAGGAGGGACCGCTAGTTAGAAGAAATAAAGGTACTAACTAAGCGGGCTGGTGCCCACTGTACACCGACAAGGTACCTTAAAACGGGCAAGTTAAATAAGCCACACCCCGTAGCTCCTTCCTTTGCCTAGTTCGCGGAGGAGAGCATAGAAACCGTGTTTATTTGAATATTCTACGACCGGGTCTTATAATGGAGCGGGCATCAGCCCGCTTAGTATCGAAATAAATATCCGACTACGAAGCAAGGAGAAGGATTGGTACCAGACTCGTCTGGGAAGGATGAAACACTGACTTGCACATCGGCTGACCACCACAAGTCATTGTGTAGGCCAAATACGCATTTAAATCGACTCGACGACACCTCGTAAAAACAGAATGCGTGACGCGTCCCAGTGTGGATTGATTAAAGCCGCCCTTTATCCTTATCCTTTAACCCCGGCCTCTTAGCAACAATGGTGCTTTATCACAGCTACACAGCCCTCCCACTGCCTGAACGAGAGGTCTGCTGAGATTCCCATGTAGATGACTTTGATGTCACGTTGTTCAAGGTCAGAATGGAAACACGTCACATCTTCATGTCACGTCATATATGAGCTATACCTTTGTCCTTGGGAAAAAATTTCGAATTTCGAATGATCGAATAATATTCGATTTTCAAAATTTCGAATTTCGAATGATCGAATAATATTCGATTTTCAAAATTTCGAATTTCGAATGATCGAATAATATTCGATTTTCAAAATTTCGAATTTCGAATGACCGAATAATATTCGATTTTCAAAAAGTCGAATTTCGAATGACCGAATAATATTCGATTTTCAAAAAGTCGAATTTCGAATGACCGAATAATATTCGATTTTCAAAAAGTCGAATTTCGAATGACCGAATAATATTCGATTTTCAAAAAGTCGAATTTCGAATGACCGAATAATATTCGATTTTCAAAAAGTCGAATTTCGAATAATCGAATTTCGAATAGTCGAATATTCGATTAATCAAATGAACACTATTATTTACTGTCGTCACCCAGTGGTTGACATTTAATTATTTTTTATTACCCACTGTGAAGGAAATGGATGGCTGCTCCATCCATTTCCTTTACGAGACCAAAGGAAAATAACAGCGGTATAATGGCAATGAAGCACGCTTTGCTTCCCTAAGAATTCGTGCACCGAGAAGAGAGAAACACCTTGGGTAGGCAGAGCTAGATTGTTACAGGTCTTTCTCTATAGGTTGCTATCTTCCCTTATGTTATAGCGAAGCTTCCAGGTGGTAAAAGAATGATTATCATGGGCGGAGAAATGACACAAAGGGGACCTGGTGCAGAAAGGGCGCACTGGACTCTCATGAATGGCATTCAGTTTGTGTTCTAGCTCCGTTGAAGAGAATCGGACCCGCGTTGGAATCTCATCTGACAAGACACTACGACTTGGACAGTGTTTGAGCGAAAGTGGGGATGGCTCACTTTCATAGGAAACGGAGTATGACTGGCTCTTGTACTCCATAGCCATTGCTCTTCCTCTCTTCTTCAACGTCTTTACTGGCAGAAAGCTGGAGCCTTCTAGGCCCCTGAAAGTTCTACCTCCCTACCGCAGCCCCTTCGGCTCTAATCGTTCCCTTGTTGTAACTGGGGAAGAAATACAAAACGAAGATTCTCCCGTAGTATACTGAAGGTAAAAATATCTGTGTACAGGCATAACCCTAATCACTTGCGATTAACGTGAATGGCCACAGCACGCTCGACGGCCGTTTATAAGGAAGTAGGTGCGCAGCGGAGGGCCGCGCTTGCAGCGCTTACTTCGCGTCAACTCACAAGGGAGGTCAATGAACCTCCCGTGGGAATCTTATAAGTGATCTTATAAGTGAGCGCTGTGGGGGATTGTCCGAGAGGCACCCCAGTGGTTTAAAATTGAATGCAGCTAAGGGACATTTTATTTAACGAATTTACCGAATTTACCTTTTTAACGCGAAAATTTTTCGTTAAAAAGTGGTCGTTAAAAATTTACCGAAAAAATTTAACGCACACCCCTGCTGCCCATCGCCTCCCCACCACTCTCTGCTAATCGAAGGTTTAGGGACTTGTACTCCCATAACTCCGTAGATCGAAAGCAGGTTTCGCCCAAACGTCGTCTAGAGGGCTAATTGAGGTGCTGATCGCAAATCTAGCAAACGTTTTCGCGTGATCGCGTGATTCCACATTTTCATGAGTGATCAAGTTTATCAGTTTGAGTACATAGAATCGCTTTCTTCACCTACATATGTGATCAGACTTGCTTTCCAGTCTTCGACTTTGAGATGGAAAGTAGTGCACGAAAAATTGATAATTTAGAAAAAAACGACAGATTCGTGGCAGCAGCCTAAATAATTTCCTAAGGCGAGGAAAGGACGAAATCAGTGGTCATGACAACCCCATCGTTACTCACGAACACACACTATGAAATATCGTAAGCGGCCAAATTGTCGAAATTGGATACCATATTCGCGCTCAGCATCCAAAATAACAGTACAGGCGATGTTTGGACGAAAAAATCGACCTCCACTCCACTTTTGGAGTCACAATAGTACAACGCGGCCGGTTATTCTGCACCTTTTCTCGCACATACTTACCGTCGCCTATTGTGGTCGACGGTAACACCGAACGCGTTCGGCAGCTTCGTGATCAGAACCTCAGTCAACCTTCAGGACAACATTTGTACGAAATTTTATTATCTACTTACGAAGTCATGGGGATTAATACAAGTACCTACGTTTGCAAAGCCCCCCCCCCCCCCCCGTGTCAGCGCCGGAGAGTGGCCGAGGAAGAATAGGCTGCAAGAAGACCAATAGAATAAGTTAATCATATATGTAAATTTTAATACTCAAACAGTTTTAAATTCAATGTCTAAACAACGAAGTAGAATTAGAAATAACCTGGGGTATACATGAACTCTAAATCACTCTGTACTATACCAAACGAAACAAGTAATAACTAAACAATGGTAACAACAACACTAAACATGTCTTGTTTCGCCTCTGCCTTCATACAATACATGTTTATAATATAGTCAAGTAATATAATATAGTCAAAACATGTTTATAATATAGTATAGTCACCCCGAGGCTCGTCAGTGAAGAAGGTGACTAATTAATTTAGTTGTTAGTACTGTATTTGGTGTTATATGCAAATGCTACGAATACTACGGAGTGGGTCAAAAATGATGCATTTTATAAGAGATGGTAGAATTAGTAAAATTTACAAGAGAAACGTTCTCTATAGGAACCTGAAGACTGATCAGCGCATCCCAGAGATGGACTGAAGCAGGTTTTTTTTCAACACATTTCGATCATGTCCGTAAATATGGTTAAAATGAGAATATGTTCTACATTTACCAAAACGCACAGCAATCCGTAAACAACTTGCCTAGATTCGAACCTGGACCTCTCCCCGCTATCCACGCCCGACTGCAGTGAATGATTCATTTGACCTAGTAAATTGTCAGATTTCTAACATCTAACTATAATTAAAGCTCTATAGCATCTGCATGTTAATTTCTGAGTATTTCAAGGCCATTCAAGGCGTCACTTTCGCCTTATCAGCCAGCACTGAAGTGCTACAGGTTTTTTTGTGTAATTTTTGACCTACCCAGATGCCCGCAGGACATTTGAAGACCACTACGGTGCTTCTTAGACACACTCTTATAACAAGCAATAGGTCATTTTGGAAATCTCCACGGGAAGTTCATTGACTTCTCTTGTCAGATTACGTACACACAATTCGAGGCACTTTGAGCGACGCGCGAATCTCAAACATCGTTTTTTATCATAAGGTCAGACTCCCCTGGTTTTCGAAGAAGAGTGGCACTAACTTGTTAAGAGATTGATAAAGAATATTCGAATATTCGATACTCGAATCCTTCGAATATTCGAATAAACGAATATTCGAATATTGGTCACTTTCGAATAATCGAATAAACGAATAATTCGAATATTGGACTTTCTCGAATATTCGAATAATCGAATGATTCGAATATTGGACTTTCTCGAATATTCGAATAATCGAATAATTCGAATATTGGACTTTCTCGAATATTCGAATAATCGAATAATTCGAATATTGGACTTTCTCGAATATTCGAATAATCGAATAATTCGAATATTGGACTTTTTTCGAATACTCGAATTTTCGAAAACTCGAAATTCGAATTTATTCGAAATTCGACTATTCGAAATTCGAAAAGGACAAAGGTATAATATGAGCACGGCATGACATAAACCTTGAAGTCAGTGACGTTGCCTCGACGTAATCCACGTCACATCAATAGACCGTTACTGATGACTTACAGCTTGCATGTATTGGAAGAGCATCACAGCAGCACTTTAGCAGGATTTACACTTCCGTCGCGGAGCGAGGCTGCGCTATAAAAGCTGTAAATATCGATCGTCTGCGCTGCTCAATCGATATGTGAAGATCACATAACGGCGCAGCGCCCGCCTTCTAAAGTATAAATCCCGCCATAGACGTGGATCCAACACCCCAGAAAGTCATCCGAACCACAGGAGTGTTAAAACGGGGCACTAGGCGGCTCAGAGTGGGGAGGAGTCACGAAAGGCAGTCTATGAAAGGCAGCCCTGGACAGCGTTGTGTTGCACGAGATTAAAATTTTACATAGCATTGGTCTGTTCTATCCCAGTGGTGAGCTGATCTAGGCCCTTTCTGATGTAACTTGGCTTTCACGTACGTTCCTACCAAGGTGGATAGTCGCTCAGTACAAGGCGACCCCCTCGGAGCCGCTTCGCCCCTCTCCTCCAGGTATAGGAGGTGTCCTAGTTTGAGCTCAACACACGCAGCTTCAGAATAAAACTGAATTTAGAACCACTTAAGGGGAATATTCCCACAGAAATCGCCACACAAGTTTGAATTCGTAAAATGAGTGGTGTCGCAATTACGACCATCCGTTTGAATTGAAAAATTGCAAATTGCAAAGAAATCGCGAGCGCTCGCGATTTCTTAAATTCATTGGAGGGTGGGGTTTTATTCTTCCTATTATATTATATCATCGGGTTTCGGAATTAGTTGACATATACTGCAGCTTTTGCTTGAAGCTGTTTCTGCGGTATTCTACAACCAGTCAGATGGCGCCGGATTTGCTTAGTAGTTAGATTCCCATCGAAACATTCAGCGGCGCTTCGGATAAATTTTAATATTGTCTTTTAGAGTTATGGAGGTGGACGAACAGCTCTCGCCAGTCATAATGGAGAACGCTGCTCTTGTTCAGTCGGACTGGAATTTGGCGCTGAGGTGAGTTCATTACTGGTCACTAAAACAACAGTTGTAGCCACGAGTGATCCGCATAATTGGGCGAGTGTTCCATGCAGTATCCTTTGACCGCTGAGAGACCACGCGAAATCAACGTCCGATTCGATCAGTGTGAGGTAGTTGATGATGACTCCACTGTCCTAAAGGGCCCGTACACTTTTGCGGCGTTGCCTCTGCCCTATCATTAAGGCCCCGCACACTTCTGCGGCAACGCCGCTCGCTGCTATGGTTAAGGATAGGGCAGGGACGCCACCGACGGCGAAGTTGAGGATAATTCCGTGGCGTTGCCGCAGAAGTGTGCGGGGCCTTTTATACCTCCGAGTGGCGAAAGCGGAACTTAGGCCTGTGTTATACTTCGGCTACGCTGTGTTGCGCGGGCTGCTACGCCCTGGGTTAATACTCCGAGGTCGCCGACAGCAGCATCGCCGAAGTATAGCATAGGTCTTACTCCCGCGCCACAGCGGTCGCTGGCTGTCGCTCGTCGCCGTGCAGTGCACAGCGACGAGCGACGGTCGCGGAGGGGGAAGGAGCGCTCGTTGTGCCCTATTTTCGCACTTCCCTTGACGCGCGTCGCGAGCCGTCGCCGTCGCTGTGCAATCCGACGTCGCTGCGCCGGACGGGAGTATACCATACCCGTGAGGGAGGGAACAGAGAGAAAAAACAACATCTGTCCTAGTCGGAGAGGACGCATAACTAACCGTTATGCAACAAATTGACTTGAGATTCACGGAGTGGCTTCTGGAGACCAAATTAGGGCCTAAAGTAGACAAAATTCACAAGAAATACATTCGGTTTCGTCGCGGTTGTAGACGTCCAAAGTTGTGTGCAACTCCCTCACTACGATAGATTTATTTATTTATTTATTTTATTCATTTATTCAAAGCGAGAATGTAATTAATATAATAATATAATAGATCCGGGTTATAACATGTCAGGCGGCGGTGAGCTTTGTTTAAATGGGGTTTGCCCGAAGAGAGACTTTTTTACAGCGGCGATTTGTGTTTTTAGTTTGTTTTTCGTTTGTTTCATTGTTTTTGTGTCCTACTTTGTCCTCTCCAAACCGCTCCGTGGGTCTCAAATCAATTAGTTATATAATTTTTGGTTATGTTAGGTTTATACCCAGTATCTCAAGGCTACCCCGGAAGGGTGGATCTTGCGAGCGAGTCATCCGACTGTGCCTCCTTGTTGAGAGGGTTGTCCGCGCACATCCTATTCACGTGATTTTCGCGAAAAATTGCCAGTGTAGGTCTACTTGTCCGATTTCGTTTCTGTGCGTGCGTTACTTCCTGTGGCTGGGTCCTCGTGTTCTTCTACCAGGCTACCCTCCACCACTGCTTTGGCTCCGACGACGTATACCGTTTGCTTAGCTGAGCTCCTTGTGGCTGGGAGCGATCTCTGGTTTCAGTCTTCAACCAAGCCACCATTCTAGGTCAATTTTTCCGGCCATCCTGTGTGTTACTGATCATGGATCGCGGTGTTTCTCCTGTTTCAATTCAGGCTCAGGATGTCGATGGCTCCTACCGGGCTAGATCCGAACACGTCATCACGCCGGCTAATTCACTCGAGTTCAACGCCCACGCCGAAGCTCTGTTAGCAGATGATTCGATCCCGTTCCATTTCCGTGCACTTCTCTCCATCCTCTTGGAAGATCGTAGGCGTAATTCATCGATCCTATCTGTATGTAATGATCTTGTCGAAGAGGTGAAAACTCTCAGAGCTGAAAATCAATCTCTTAGACAAATGCTAGGTCTTACTAGCCCTTCCAATGTCTCTTCAACTGTTCCTTGTTCTCCTCCCTACAATCCTCCGACACTATGTACCTCTCAACCTCTTGTGTCTTCTCTCGATTCCTCAGGCTCAAATTTAGTTTCAAATAATATCGATTATTCTCGTGACGTCATATTCAGTGGAGTCGTTGAGAGTTGTGCTATCAGGGCCTCCGACCGCGTTGCCCACGATCTCCAATGTGTTCGCCAAATACTTGATTTCTTGGGCATCGAATGCAAGCCCTCAGCCGTCTATCGTATGGGACGCGGCAACCCTAGGATTCTAAAAGTCTCTTTCCCTGCTTCTCGTTTTGCGTTTGCCACTGTTAAACGTGCACCAATGCTTAATAAGTCTCGTTTGTTTCGTCAAATCCATATCCGGCATTCTCTTCCGAGAGAAGTTCGAGAAAAACTCAAGGCTGATAGGCTTTCCAATAATTTGTCCAAATTGTCATTATCCGCTTCCAAAATCGGTGTGTTGTCTGCCTCATTGCCTCAGATGCCTCGTGTTCCATCTAAAGCGGGAAACTAGTAAAACCGCTTCGGAAAGCAGGGTTTTTTCGCTTTCTCCTGTCCAATATTCGATCAGTTGCTAAAAACATCCTCCCGTTTTCATATGTGCTCGCTGGCTCTGACTACGGAGTGGTTGTGCTGACGGAGACCTGGCTCAAGGATTCCGTCGACGCTTCCTCGGTACTGGGATTCTGTTGCGAAAACTACGACCTCGTTAGATGCGATAGGCCGAGAAAAGTAGGGGGAGGAATCCTTTCCCTTATTAAGCCGTCGTTTTCTTATGATTTGGTTTTTAGTGAATCTGTTGTGGACTCTTATGAAATTCTGTCTTGTGACATTATTCTCGGTAAAGAGAGTCTGAGACTTATTGGTGTATATCGTGCTCCCTCTTGTCCAAGCCATAACAACTTGCAGTTGGTGAATACGATCAGCGACTTAGCAACTCAGATAGAAAATTGTATCTTAGTCGGGGATTTCAATTATCCAGACGTTGATTGGGGCAACATGAACGGGGGTTCTTCATCCTCTACCGAGTTCGTCGATATGTGCTTATCTCATGGATTTTCGCAACTCGTCGTTTCAGGTACTAGAGGTGACAGCATTTTAGATCTAGTTTTATCTAACAGGGCAGCCTTGGTTAGGAATGTCGCGGTTAAGCCTCCTATTGGAACTAGCGACCACTCTGCCGTAGAATTCTCCGTCCGATCCAACCTAACCCATAGCTCGGCGCGATTAGTGAGGGAGTTCCGTAAGGCCAACTACAGCGACATTATCGCTTACTTACGTCAAGTTGACTGGATTGGGTCACTATCCACCCTTAACACAGTTGACGAGATGTACGAATTACTAATTTCCGTTCTTAAGCTTTGTATTGAAACCTACGTTCCGTGCTCCAGGAAGCCCGCCTCCCAGCGTTTCTGGCCGCGATACCTAGTTTCGCTGGCCAAGAGGCGGGAACTGGCCTGGAAAGAAGCTGTCCTCTCTCCGTCAAATAAAACCTCTGGTTACTTTAATATTCTCTCCAGAAGATTCCGTAAAAAGTTGGTAAAGTTTTCTGCTTCACTCGAAAAGAAAATTAGTAGCTCGAAAAATCCCAACGACTTCTTCCGTTTAATAAATGCTAGGTTAAAATCCAAACAATCAATACCGGTACTCATTAATGATTCAGGAGTTAAGTTCTACAGCGACCAGGATAAAGCCGAGGAATTAGCCCGCACTTTTGAGGCTGTATTCCAACAGTCACGGAACGACCAAGGTTCGCCGCAAGCACTTATTCAGAGATCTCTCCCATCCTGTCCCCAAATGCAGGACTCCTTCTGGTTTCATGAAGAAGCTATTTTGAAGCGCCTTCTTGCTTGGCCTAAATCCTTCTCCGCCACGCCCGACGGTATACCGTTGTTCTTCTTCCAAAAGGTCGCTGGAGAAATTGTGACCCCGCTTCAAATTATCTTCAATCTAATTCTAATGCAAGGAGAGGTACCCAGAAAGTGGAAGGAGGCCTTCGTTATTCCTCTGCCCAAAAAGGCCCCTTTCAGCAATCCACGGAATTACCGGCCTATTAGTATCACCTCTGTCATGGCGCGCCTTTTCGAGAAGATGCTCAAAGAAGTAATAGTCTCCCACTTAGATAACAATTCCATAATTCCGCCTGAGCAATTTGGGTTTCGTAAAGGAGGCTCGACTACCGCCCAAATGCTAGTTGCTTTAAATGACTGGACTAGTTTGATTGAATCTGGTCACGGAATCGACGTTATCTATTTCGACTTTGAGAAAGCCTTCGATAAGGTTCCTCATGACAAACTTTTGGAGCAGCTGTCTGCTGTGGGGCTTCATTATAGGATAGTGAAATGGCTAGAAGCCTTTTTATGTCAGCGTGTGTTCAGGGTCAACTACAGGGGCCATTTGTCTTCTGCCAAAATTGCATGTAGTGGAGTCCCTCAGGGATCTGTCCTCTCGCCGGTACTCTTCAACATCTACACCAGGGGGATCCCATCACTTATAAATTCAATTGGGGTATCTTGCAAGGCTTTTGCCGATGATCTCAAAATTTATAATAGTGTAACTGACCCCGGAGGGGTGGATAAATTGCAGGAAGCAATCTCGGCAGTTGCCAAATGGGCCCACACTTGGGGCCTTCCGTTAGCGAAAGATAAAACTAAAGTGCTTCACTTAGGTAAGAACAATAATAAAATGCCTTATTTTATCGAAGGCGTTCAATTATCGCAGGTTTCGGAAGTTAAGGATCTCGGGTTCGTTATCACCGATAACTTAGATTTCGATAAGCACTGTCATGAAGTTGCGGCGAAGGCCACTCGCAGGGTATGCAATCTTTTCAGGTGCCTAACTACTAAAGACGAACATATCTTCCTCAAAGCCTATAAAATTTACGTCCGTCCTATTCTCGAGTATGGCACTCCTGTCTTTAGTCCAAATAAAATCAAAAATATTAACGCCTTGGAACGGGTCCAGAACAGCTTCACTAGAAAACTTTTCTTCAGGTCAAGGCATATAAACTACCGTTCTATTCCGAACCATGATGTGCGAAATTTGCAGCTAGGTTTGGAACCTCTATCCACACGGCGGAAGAAGTTCGATCTTATTATGGTTTACAAAGCGCTGCACGGTCTTATCCATCTGAGTGGACGTAGATTTTTCGTGACGAGTGATTCCATAACGAGGGGTGCTGCTGTAAAGCTTCGGGTTCCTCGGGCCCGGAGTTCAGTCCGCTCCAACTACTTTGTCTGTCGAGCCGGCGCGGAATACGCCAAGTTAAGTAAACGTTTTGCTATACCTACAAGCGTTGCGGCTTTTAAAAGGATTTTAGAGAAATACCTCTGAATCTCCCCAGTAACTCTTAGTTACTTAATCTTGTTTCCCTTTGCTTTCCGTAGCGGTTTTCGATAGTCCCTTCTTATCGTTTTGCGCAGAGCTTTCTTGCCTTTCTTAAGTTTTCTATTTTCCGCTATTTGGTTGATTCATTCCCTTGTTTTGTTCGTTTTCTAATTGATTTCATCGATGCTTTTTCTCGGTGCGATGGTGAGCGCGCTCACGCTGATCACTTTACATGTGCTTGTACCACATGTTTCAATGAAAATGAAAAATGAAAATGTTCCTCCCCCGACTAGGATAGATCCGAAAAACGAAACATTTGCCGCCTTCTGACTGGGCTAGATTCGGCGAATGATTCTCGTGGCTCTCGCGTCCTCCTAAGCCCGCATCAAAATTTTGTTCAGTTTGATGAGCAATATAGAGAGCTTTGAAACCCAGGTGTGAGGTAGATTCATTGTAGCATTCAAGCTTGCTTACTTTACGATATGTTTACAGGGAAATGTCACAGCCAAAGTTTTTCGTGGGAGTCAGACGACATGGAGAGGAGTCTTTGTTTGCGGATGTTGAGAAAAATGGTGACGATTTCATTTGCTCGGATGCTGGGATAAAGATTTTGGTTGAGCAGTCGTGTGTGGGTACTGTGATGATTTTAGCACTATCTTATTAACAGGAAGCATATATATTGGTCTATTCAGAATTCCCTGCGCTTCGAATCGTCAAGCATCCATACCACTTTCTTGTCGCCAGTGTCTGAGATTCGTAATCTCCACAAAAAGCCGATCCAGTCTATGGATATATCGTGTTCTGGCAATCTAATTGTCTCTTCCGATACAAGCGGGGAACTAATCGTCTCCAACGTAATGAATGGGAGCCTTTTGGTAAGTATTCGATTCCATACTTCATACATGTGAAAACTTTTTTATTCTGAAATTGCTAGATTTGTTAGAAATCACCTTAGAAGCTTTTATATGCGCCACTTTTTCTATTGGTATTTTAAAGAGGACGGACAGAACATTTGACAGATATGCGAACAAGCAGAATTTCGGAGAAGATTCAGCACGTCGACCACATACACACCATTCCGAACCTCATCGAAGTATCGAGAGAACAAGCTGTCGCTGGGCTTCACGTTCATCGACCTGAAGAAGGCATTCGACACCGTCGAGACTGAAGCGGTCCTCGAAGCCCTGCTCACTCAGGGCGTTCCTACTCAGTTCGTCAGAGTCCTTCGAGAGCTGTACAGTGGATTCACGACCAAGATCTCACCATTCTACAACGACGTCGTCATCGACGTGAAGAGAGGGGTTCGGCAGGGGATACCATATTCCCGAAGCTCTTCAGCGGCACCCTCGAAAACGTCATGCGCGAACTAGAATGGGAAGACATGGGAGTGAAGGTCGACGGCCGGCAACTGCACCATCTTCGCTTCGCTGGGGACATCGTGCTCATAGCACCGAGTTTTAGCCGGGCGAGCGGATGATGGCCGACTTCGATCGTGTACTTGGGTACGTTTTGCGAAGTGTCACAATTTACGAAAGTGAGAAATGAACTACCGGATCTCCGAGCTTCGTCGATGTTCGAGGGTCAGTGACACTGTCGCATAAGCTAAGTTGTCGAAAATTATGTTGGCCAGCTACGTAATGCGTTTCTCAGACACCCGTCGGACGATAACCTTTACCGACCGGATACTGCGAATTGTCAAAAAACTCCAGGATGCCATTCAACGCGTTGATTCAACTTCTTCGTGAAAGCCGTGAGCGAAATGTTTGACGCTCTTCATCTCCATCCGTTGCTAGTATAAATTGGATCCGCTCGAAAATCTTGGATCGTGGATAATTGGATGATTCGGATAAGGGCGATTTTGCGGACCTCTGATTTTGGGAGGATTCGGAGAAGAGCGCTTTGGCGAACCCCGGACTTTTGGATGATTCGGATGAAGGCAATTTCGCGGGGGCCGGATAATTGGATGATTCGGATAGGGATATCCGAAAATGATTCACTCGGATCCAATGTATACTTGCTGGTTCCCATTCGAGCAACTCAACGACGATTTTCCATGACGAACGAAAGTGATCAAGATGATCGTAGGCTGGCTACTGCGTGAATCAAAACCTTTCTCTCCTTTCTAACTACTTTCTTACAGGCGTTCTCTTAAAAAGTCTCTTGAAAGTATTTGAATTTTCACTGACTAACTTGCTTGTTCAACATTGTTCGTTAATTCCGTGTGACTAAGGGAGCGATCGTATCTATTTTTCTCACCAGAGTTGGTTTCAGCGAGAGCTCAAAGGTCATATAATGGATGTCTACAAATGCCGTTTCTTCCCAAGCGGTCTAGTGGTGTTGTCGGCTGGAATGGATATGAGTGTCAGGGTGTGGTCGGTCGAAACTGGTAGCTGTCCGCGAACATTCAGAGGTCATACGAAGGGTAAGCAACAACCGGCTAAGCTTACGCTTAGTGCTATAATGAATATCTTGTTTACAGCAGTCTCGGACCTGGCTATTGTTGGCGTTGGCCGCCAGGTTCTGTCATGTTCTCACGATGGCACGGTGATCAAGTGGTTATGTGCCGACGGTTCAATCCAGGAACATTGGAAACCGAGAGCAGGGCCATGCAATGCTATTACTCTCAGTGCAGGTACTACTTTAGAATGAGACTAGTAGGCAAAAGTGCGGTCGGAGGAGGCGTCAAATTTCTTGGGGACCTCGCGTCGATCCAAGGTTTGGGTCTTGACTAGCCGATCAAGCCTTCATTCTCACGGGATCGATGAATTGAAACCAGGCTTGTCTGCTAAGGATAAAAAGCTGACTTGTACATCGGCTGTCCAACATAACCCATTGTAAAAGCACACAAAATTCGCCTTCAGGTTGCTTACACGATTCCCCATAAAGTAGAATACGCGGCGCAGTCCCATATAGGGCCTAATCAACACTTTCCTTTTACCTGTATCCTTTTTTAAGCCACACACGAGATGTCCTCATGGTGAGCAGGTCAACGGTTTGGCTCGATGTCGAGTCTGCGAAAGTGATAGGAATCATCTACTGCCTGATTGACAGTGATGAAATTCTACAGGCGGACTGTCATCCAGGAGTATAATAATCAACCGATATTGGTTGAGTAGCTTGTCTTGAACTCTTGCTAAGGATCCTGTCCAGTGGCCATCAAATTCGCGTCGTGCAATAAGGATAAATATCGGCGCTAATCCACCTCTTTTGGATGTGCCATATTCTACCGCCGCATTCCGCTTCCACTCTATGCTGTGGAGGCAAATTGACCGCGTATTGGTCTGTGCAATGACCTGCGATGTCTATCCGATGGAGAAGTCAGTGGTTTATCCTTCCCATATAATGTCGGCACCAATTCACCGAGTGATGGAAGGCTTGGTTGGCTTAGGCTGGAGCCAATCCAATAGCCTTGATTCAGGGTGCATGCTATAGCCGGCGCATCCACGTGCCCGCAATTTTGCGTCGCCACTACAAATTTGTCAATCGCCATTAAGTTTTGCGTATCTATTGCGAAGCTTCTCAATAGATCATTAATTGCGCGTGGACGGAGTCAGGAGCGGATACATTGATGAATTAAATAGGCTGTTCTGGTGCTATTATGTGTTTTATTATTCTGTTTTATGTGATTTTCTTAGGATAACACATGGCGTTATGGCACTGACTTATTGGAAGGAAACGCTGCTCCTATATCATCGACCGACTCCCGCTGAATTTCGGTCGGGGGGGGGGGGGGGGGGAGAGAGGTGTGTAGTGTTTTGACGATGAATTTTCCTATCCTTTTTCATACTAGAGTTCACTAGTCTAGCACAGCTGTAGTATGGCGGTGGACCTACGCTAGGAAAGCAAGATATTCTATCCTACTACGGACTGTGTATCAAAAATGTCCCAGCCTATCAGGGTCCACCCCCCCCCCTCCCATAACCCCGTATTGCGCCCAATTTTGAAAGAAATTTGAAATTCTTCCTTGTTCTTGGTTTACGATCTCAATCTGTTCGTGATACGCGTGGGGCCACATCCTGTCTGCCTTAAGTAGATATTTTTATCTATAGAGGTCAAATATTCATAAACTTTCGTATTCCTTTTAGTAATTTCTACGCGAAAACGTTCTTTGCAGATGCGGAGGTATTCGCGGTGGCTTGCGAGGAGAAGAAATGTGTTGTGTGTTCAGTTGAGGGACCAACGGTGAGTTGTTATCGCAAACACACATTCGTTTCAGAATCTCTTCTAATTGCCCCATTAGAAAGAAATTGGAATCGTTTTTATCCCTATTGGAGTTATTGAGACAAAGGCACTGAACGGCAGTCAGAAATCTCATTTCGGAATCTCGAATCCGCATCGAGAATCTCTTGTGAGCTTCATTTGGGCATACAGCACAGATTATGCAGCGTTGAGCCGAACCTGCTATGAACGTTTTAGTAATGAAGATAGTTGCCGTGTCCGTGGCACACCCGATTGGCCGGTTGGAGAACATCCGGTACTCCTGCATTATATAGAATGGGAATCCTTATTGTTTGTTTCCTCTGTATTAGTGGTCTGTCAGAGCACCTTAGGTAAAACTCTCATATAACTACAGGGTGCGCCATAAATATGGTCATTCAATAAAAGGCGAATTACTCACGCGAAATTTATCAGGGAACAGCGAAATTCCCTCAACAGTTTTCTAACAATCTAGTTAACACGCGAAATGGATATCATTCAATGTGATCCCTGCTAGCACGAATGACAGCCTCCAGGCGCGTAGGGTAGGACTCAACGGCGGCACGCAGGGTTGCTTGCGGAATTTTCTTCCATGCTTTTTCCAGTGAAGATTTCAATCCTCGAATCGTTGTGCGCCTTTTAGCGCTGGATTTTTCCTCCAGAACAGGCCAACGCAGTAATCTATAACATTCAAATCTTACGAGTTTGTCGGCCATTCAGAAGCACGGATGAAGTTGGGAAGATTCCTCGCGCCCCACTCCTGAGCCTTCTTGGAGTTATGGGCGGACGCGCTGTCCTGTTGAAAGGTACGTGCTGTCTCCATGTCCGACGTTCATAAAACCTGGGCATTTTATAACAAAATATTTGATCCTTCTCTGCCACGCAGGTTTGTTATGGTGGTATAACTTTTATTTCGGCCGACGTTTCGACACAACTGGTCTTTTTCAAAGGCCTGAAAGTACTTCGAAACCTTAGATCCAGAAACTCATTCCGTCAAAGGCATACTTCTTCACAAATGCTAGTTTCGAAGGGTTCCCACGAATGTCAAGGAGTGCCCGTCTAAAGCATACCAAACTCACCGTTGTTCCACCAGCGCTGAGAGGCAGCTATAAGACCACCAGTGAGCAACTGGGACCTACCATGCATATCTATACTAATAAGTATAGACTGCGCAGTCTTAGAGCTCACACAACGGGATGAAGGGCAAGAAGTCGCTGGTTATTGAAATGCACTCGTTTCGGTTGTTCATTGCTGGATTACGCTCCCGAATCCAGAAAGCTTCAAGAGTCTTTCTGGTACCGATTTCATCTTCATGTAGCAACACAGTGCATTTAATGTCAAAGTCGTTTCCGCCGTGGGCTTCTTGTCGATGTTAACCCAGTGGGGTTAACAAGCTTCGCTTCAATTTCCCAGCTAGGTGTTCATTGATGCGAACACTAAGTACCCTTCCTGTTTCACCTATGTATAGCTCGCCACAGGTTAGGCACTGGATTTGGTAGACAACACCTTTTTGTGCGCAATCTCCATCTCTCCCAAATGGCCAGATAACGCAATTCCTCACTCATCACTCAAGTACGGTCGTAACACCTATTCCGAACAAGAAGCCGTTTAATGTTGTTTCCTAGCGTGTTAACCAGGACAACATCGTCGTTCAGGTTTGCTCGTAATAGGCAACGGCGTACTTCTACCATGACGTCATCAGAGATGAAGGGCAGTTGAAGACAAATTTTGTCTTCGCGCAGATGTTCAACGTTGCCGTATTCGATCACCTCGTTGTCGTGGTTTGTACCCGTTAAGACGTGCGATATTAGAGGCCAACATACGTGATTCCTCCCGCTCCTCAAGCCCTGTGCATACACCTAGTGCCGTTCTGTACATGTTACGGAGCACGGCACGCTTTACTGCTGTAGGGTGAGCAGATCTTGCATGGAGTATGATGTTTTTGGAGCTACCTTTACGATACCATTTCACATTCCTGCCACATTTCCGACTTCTTGCCCTTCATCCCGCTGTGTGAGCTCTGAGACTGCGGACCTACCATGCAGATCTATACTTATTAGTATAGATCTGCATGGTAGGTCCCAGTTGCTCACTGATGGTCTTATAGCTGAGCCCCCCCCCCCCCCCCCTATCACCGTCTGCGGTGATCCTCAGATCCATCGGGAGGTCGAGAAGGCGGGGCAACTGGCACCGTACCCGCTTGTATGCGAGAGTCACCTGTGTTGCCTATGTGCTGATACCACTCGCTTTGGACCTACGTGTCCTCCTTTATGAGACGTTCACCTGTACGCTTAGAGGAGCGACGTTCCTCAAATAAAGCCTATTCATCCACTCTTCTGTTATCCTTGTATATTTCCGCAACCCACTGAACCACCCATAACGGTGAAAGAGGAAGAAGCAATCCTCACGTCTCAAGCGCCCATAACATTTTGGTGCATCGGCCTAATAAGCCAACCTACTCCCGCGTCAAAGAGTGACATCTTTGATCCCTGGAGAAGAGACAAAGCTCTATCTGAGCTTAAAGTCGGTCGAATTCAAGACCGCAAATCCCTTAATTGGGCAAGTCTCCCGTACTCTGTACCTGGAGCAAATCTTCTGCGAGTCAGATAACAAAGTCTCCCGTACTCTGTACCTGGAGCAAATTTTCTGCGAGTCAGAAACGAAGTCTCCCATTCGTCAAAAGTACTTGGAGCAAACTTTCTGCTAGTCAGAAAAAAGGTTGCCATTGAAAAGGAACCATCTTTCACAAATTGGTGAAAAAAAGTGAAGTAGCCAAATATAAAGAATGGCACTTTATTTTCAGAAAAAAGGGATATTGGGTGGATCCATTGCCCTAAAAAATTTAGTCATACGCTTCCAAGAATACACGTTCGGCATAGACTACACTACTGCGGATGAAGAGAACTGCAGAAAATCGCGAGCTAGTATAATGCTTCTAGAATGTGCTATAAAGCAGCTACGAGAGAAAAGAACATTTCTCTTAAAGTCATACGAAGACATGTACGAAGAGTATAGAAATTGCAAAACCAAGTCGGAGAAAAATGACTTGATGGTTGAAATTGACCAGATTGAAGAAGAGTCTCAACTGGAGAAGAATATTAATGACGGCAATAACCTCATTTTGAAGCTAATGACAAAAGCAGCTGAATACAGGTGCGCCAACGAGATGATTGGTCTTAAGCTTGGCTATATTTCATACAAATTCGCTGGAAGTAGTACTACTGCGAAAATAGAACAGAAACTTCAGGTCGAGCAATGCGCTTCTGACCAAATTACTGTAAACTGCATACTGGGAGTACAAAACCTTGAACGAAATCAAGCACTTCAAGGGGTTCACCAATCTAAAATGTATCCTCGGGCTTCTCTAGCCGGCGTGCTTAAAATAAAAGAAGTCAAAAAACGATCAGTGTCTGAGCTCCTTATTCATCAAGTTGATGATCTTAATTCCATCAGAAGAACCACTCCACCAAGGAAAAACCTCAGAAATAGAGCAAAATTCTCCAAGGAAAATGGAAGAATATCACCTCTATACCATACGTGTATAGCTAAAGGTCTAAAAAGCACAAACTGCGATCATAGCAACGGTGCATTGCAAGTAGTCACCGAAGAAATCTCTAATAGGAAACCGGCTAGAACTTATTTTAGTAGTTATATCCCAGTTTCGTATACAATTCGTGGACTCTGTAACCAGACAATCGTTTCGGAACACAACGTATATCATATTCTCCATCTTATGCGTGAAGAGACAACGCCAGATGGACTAGTACGTGGAGTCGTAAAACCTTTGCAGTCAGCAGGCAAGTCACAAGACAGACAGGCTGTAGAGGATCTGTTGGCCCACTCTAAAATAGGGGCTGCGTACAACGGCCGCGGCGACAACAGACACGGCCACCAGCAGACATGTAGGACCCATGCGTCTCACCGTAATCATGTCAATCAAAGGCGGAGGTCTGGCAGCGTTTGCCATTTTTTTCAGAAGGGCAGCCATGGGTCCGTGGTCTGTAAAAGGATGCCAGACCGGGTAATCTGCCAAGGGGACTTCAGAAAAAGGTGCAAATTTAGAGATGTTTGTTCACCTAGTCTCAAAAAATTCAAAGGCCTAAAGACGGATTGTTCCCCAAATGAAGGAAACCGTTATGCATTCGTACGTTTCAGCTACGACTTTCATAAAAGGAAAGATCACAGCAAGACGTGGAAGCATGGGTCCCAATTACAGCTATTTAATGATACGGTTACCACGTCGTATATGGTGCAGGTCTAGCACTCGACGTAATCAATTCATTCTACCCAATTCTACAAAAGCCGTCCAGCCATCTTCCCTCTACATCGTCAACGCCAAGCAG